>RJWJ010000045.1:0-517273 GCA_004363605.1 Indri indri
GGGCTGGTTTCATGGAAGACAATTTTTCCATGGGCCTGGGGGGGAGGGGATGGTTTGGGGATGATTCAAGCACATTACATTTATTGTGCACTTTATTTCTATTATTATTACACTATAATATATAATGAAATAATTATACAACTCACCATAATGCAGAATCTAATGCCACTGCTGATCTGACAGGAGGTGGAGCTCAGGCAGTGATAGGAGCAACGGGGAGTGGTTGCAAATACAGATGTAGCCGGGGGGGGGGGGGGGGGGGGGGGGGGGGGGGGGGGGGGGGGGGGAGTTAGGTTGGGTGGGGTTAAAAAAAAAAATAGATGAAGCTTCTTTCACTCACCTCCTGCTGTGTGGCCTGGTTCCAAACAGGCCGTGGACGGGGCTTGGGGACTGCAGAACTAGGTGACCATCATATAACATAGAGCAATCTCAGAATGTCATACCAACATATATTTATAATCGGCTTATATTTAAAATCACACTGTGATAAGTAAGCAATAGACAGCTTTCCTCAAAATAGGGTCTATGGACCCCCTGGGCTTTAGGGAAATGTTTACAGAAGTCTCAAGATGGAGAATCATTTTACAGATGAGGAAACTGAAGCCCAAAGAAGGGACATGGCTTTCTCAAGGCCACTCAGTTAGTGGTAGAGCCAAAATTAGCGTCTGGGTCTCTTATTTCCTGGCCGTGAGACTTCCCCATTCTACTGCACTCATTTCTCTTCTGCCTTTCTGGATCTTCCAGCCAGAAAGTTCTACCCATGGAATTTAAAACACGAATCAATCATTTGAGTAAGAAAAGGAAGGCATTTTATTGTTAGTTGTTCTTTTTTTTTTTTTTTTTTTTTTTTTTTTTTTTTTTTTTTTTTTTTTTTTTTTTTTTTTTTTTTTTTTTTTTTTTTTTTTTTTTTTTTTTTTTTTGCTTTGCAGTATGCTATTATTTATGTTGATTCTAAATATAGTTAACCTTGAAGCATTTGTAATTTGTATGTGTTTACTCTCTTGGTTGCATCTTCATCTATTTAATCCTGTCTAGACTATGAATAATCTGAGAGCCTGAACCGTATTTTTACCATGTTACTTACCAACATCCAGCTTTCAGTGGAGTTTCACTTAGAATAAAACAAAAACGTGTAAGAAACTCTTCCTTAATATTAAGAACATCAAGCCAACTTGAACTTACATATGCTCCCCAAACTGAAAAGAACTTCCAGAAGCTGAGGATCACCTGTCACAACCCTCTCTAAATAACTGATTTTTGTGCCTTTACTTCACACCTTTGCTTTCCTCAGAAAACTGACTCTTTTCCACCTACATGCCCAGTCCTAGGATATGACATCATGCCACTTTCTTAAGGAGGGACACAGCCCAGTGTGGTAAAACTGGATCAAACCAAAGTATGGTCTCAGAATGACTTCTTCAGTCAACTTTTTTCTCTATTTATTTATTTTTTTAAATTTATTAGTTAATTAAATTCATAGGCTTATCATCCATTTAAAATTATAAAATAAAATTTAAGAAAATCTTTGGGATGCTGTATTTTAAGATTTTGTAAATTATTCAGTAAGGAACAGTGCTCCATTAGGGGATCTGTAGACTCTTTTTCACAGCATCCTAGAGTCATTGACTTAGAGCTGGAAAATATTACGATCATCTGGCCCAACCCACTTAATAAAGAAACTGAGGCCCAGCAAAAGGAGATGATTTGCCCAAGCTCACACAGCTAGCCAGTGTGAGACTGGGTTATAGCAAAGGTATTTAAACTCTCATTTCAATATTTCTCTTGCCTTGATAATATACAAATAATTTATATTCAATGAATATCTCTGATATAGAAAATTCCTGGTATACAACCTAATATGTTTCAGGAGAAGCTGATAATTAAGCCATATTAGGTCACAGGTGCACTACAGGGCATTTATAGCTTTGCCCCAACTTCTCTCTGATATACCAATTGGTGCTCTTCCTGATAACAGAAAGACTATGACAAAGATCATGCCTTCCTGGAGTTTATAATCTAGGCGTGTACACAGATTGTGGTAGAAATGACAAGAGAGTTAGCAGCAAAGAATTTCAGGAGATTAGAAGAGAAGACTTACAAAGGGGGATGGGTAGGAATCAGGCATGGTTTGGAGTCCAAGGCCACATCTAAATGCCATCTAAAACTAAGCTGATTGGGGTGTGTATCAACTGTTTCTGTTTCCACCCAGGCAGTAGCTGAACAGTTAGGTTGTATGAACAAAAAGTCTGCAGAATTAGATTAATCATTTGGTGTTAGGTTGGTGGCTTCATGATCAATCAATGTGGAAATGATGACTCCAGGCAATATTATAAACTAAGCTGCAAAGTCAGAGTTGTAAACCAGCTCCACAAAACTCACGTGGAAAGTACATCTCCAAAGCAAGGAATAGTATTCGTAAGTTCTTGCTTTCAAAGAGGCAACAGGCCACAGATTGGTCTTTGTGGTCACACTCACAACCTGTGCAAATAATATCGATTTCTAACAGATAAAGACAAAAACAGACTAATAAATACAAAAAAAAGGAGGTATATTTGCACATTCAAACAAATGTATACTCTTTACCTAACACATCAAATTATTAAATAAGTCCTGTAGAGTTTGCTTCCAAGACTTTTTTGTCTATTCTTCAATGTTGACTCTAATTCCATAATAATCCAAGTCATTCTTCACATTGCAGACATACAGAACTTCTCAATGCACAGATTTGAATTTCGAATTCTTTTGCTTAAGGATTATCTGGCCTTGGTTAACATCCCACAGTGGGTCCTCATTGCCCGTAAATGAGCCTCAAGTTCTTGAACATGCTATTCAAAACCTTTCTTTCTCCTAAGTTCCTTTCCCTTCTCCTTAAATATAGCCAAGCTTTAACCACAGTTCTCTTAGTATGTCATGCTGGTTCATGTACACATACCTTTGTAAACGCTGTTCCCCATGCTTAGAATTCCTTTCCCTTATGTCCGCCCAAAAAATGTCTTATCATTCTTCAAGGCTCTTCTCAGTTATTACCACATACACGAAGCAATTTGCAAGCAGATCTATTGCTCTGTTCTTGATGAACATTAATTATTTGTACATATCTGTAGTAGCATGTATCTTATTTTATTTTAATAGTTTGTCATCATGCTTGACTGTGATTTCATTGAGCGAGGGGACTCTCTTTTTCATCTTTGCATCCCATAGCATTCATCAATTTGCAGAATGAATGGAAGTCAAGCATTTGTTACATTAAGTAAGACTTCATGCTTTTCCTGCAAATTTGAGGTTTAAAAAAAAGTGGTTAGCTGAGCTAGGACCCCCGGACATCAAGTGAAATTCAAAGATGCTGGTGAGAAATCCAACCATTTTTATGTAAGGATGATCTCCAATAGCCTTAAGCAGAGTAGAACATTTTATTTTGAAACAAGTGATTGATCGTGATAACAGCAAGGCAAGACAAAGGACAAAGTTCCTTTTCCTAGCTCCTTGAGAGCAGGGACTCTGCTTTCTAGTTCTTTCTTATCACATGCAGCACCTTGTAAAGTACAGGACACATAGCACATCCTTAATAAATGCTTGTGGAGAGAATGAGTATTGTTATAAAAATGTGGATGAAATTCTGTATTCTAAACTTGCTACTCATTCTCCCTTAACTTAAGCTAGCTAATAGAAAAATTAGTCAGCAATGTTAATTAATCTCTATAGTTAATTAGCTACTATGATTAACTATGGAGAAGTTTCTCATTATCTTAGAATCTTAAACCTTAAATATTTGATATCCATCTATCCTTAATATCTGGGCTAATTTTAATTTATTTTTCTCTGCACAGCTTTTGATCCCAGCTGATTACTCGAGTGATCATTGTGAGGTCAAGGATGACCTTTACCAGCAGGAGCATCAGCACATGCCTTTACAATGCCAGGCACACAGTAGGTTCTCAACAAGTTCTGTATAAATGTTTGCTGAAATAAAATAGCAAAATAGCTAATCTACATTTTGAGGCCAGAATTTAACTGTAAAACTTACACACAGATATACAAAAATGTAGGGCATTCTGAAAGACAGAGAAAAATATTTATCTGAAATAGGAATCATTTCAGCAAACCACAAAGCAGAAAGGTATTCATTTTAACAGTTTAGGCAGCCAAGTGTAATAGTGTGAGTTGGGAGATGAGCCAGACCTGGGATCAATTTCCAGCTGTGTAACTTACCTGCTCAGTGACCTTTGGTAAATCTTTGTACCTTCGTTTCCTCCCCTAGCAACACTAGGCTAATACCATATTTTTAACAGACTATGGTCAAAATTAAATAAACTAAAAGCATCTACCACCATGCCTGGCACGAACTAGGCACTTCATGATGGTTTCTTGTGGTTGCTCTTAAGTGGCCAAGATGGCTGCCAAAGCCCTTCTCCTCTGTTCCCGGAGTAGCTCTTGCTGTTAATGACCTGCAGCTAGAGAACCCTGACTCTTTGAAGCAATGTTTCTCAAACTTCAACATGCAACGGAACACCCTGAGGGCTTGTTAAAAAACAAAAATGGCTGAGCTCAATCACCATAGTTTCTGATTCGTTAGGTCTGGGATGAGGCCAAGAGTTCGCATTTCTAAGAAGTTCCTTGATGTTGCTGATGATGCTGGTTCTGGGACCACACTTAAAGAACTGCTGCGTTTGAGTACTTACATCTGCTATAATGAGAATTACAGCAGGAAAAAAAAGTTATTTATAGGTTCTGGAGTTTGCATATCTCTGAGGGCTTCTTGGGGCGCATATATATATATGTGTGTGTGTGTGTGTGTGTGTATATATATATATATATATATATATATATACATATATAGGATCAGAGTACCCTCACCTGTTGCCCTACACAGGGAAAGACAGAAATCATTTTGGGTTTGCCAAAAATACTCAGTGAAGAAATCCAGAACAACCACCAGATAGGCTGAGAGCCAATGATGGGGTAGAGGTCAAAAACCAAAAATCTTAAGGCCTCCAACAACCTAAGTTCTCCCATTTTCGAAAGCTTTATTTTATTGACTCTATTTGAAGGAAAAAAAAATGAACCCCTTTGAAAATTACGTGCACTGAAGTCTACTCATTCCTAATATGACCAACGTATACGCTGGGGCAGAATCAAAAAGCTCAGAATTAGTGAGGTTGGCAGGCGTGTTAGAAAAAAATATGATCTACTATTAGTGATATAATAGAAAAAAGTGAAAGATACAGAAACCCCTAACAGGAAGACTAATAATAAATAGCCAAGGCTTTTGTGGTGCTTACTGTAAGGGTGGCACAGTTCTATTAACTTATTTAAGTCTCACAACATTCCTATGCGGTAAGCAGCATGACTGTTCCCCTTTTACATTCGAGGAAATGGAGGCACAGAAAGGTTAAATGAGCTGCCCAAGGTCACAGAGCTAAAATGTAGCAGAGCTAGGACTTGAACCCAGCAATCCTGCTCTACATCTTTGCTCTTAACTGGTATGTTATCTGGAGCATTGTACAGAGACAAAAGATCTTTCCTAAGAAAGATGGGTGGAGGTAAAAGACGATTTAAGAGAATAGTTCAAATTGTCAACAAGAAATACACCTCCTCTCCTTCTTGTATCCCTGAACTCATCTTGGTACTAGACTTTCTCTGTTCCAGAAGCTGAATAGGTAGAACCATTACTGCATTGCCACTTCTTAAATTAGGGTGGTCCAAAAGCCACACTGATCATGAGCACTGCCTTCGGTTACATTGCACTGTTTCCCTAAATATCCCACAGCAGAGAGAAAGTCTCATAATAAATTATGCCTCAATCTTGTGCATTAGTGCTGGCCACTCTCCCACAAACAATGTCAAAATTGTAAGCAACTGGCACAGAGTCAGTGACAATATGTAAATTACTTGTAAAGTGAACTTGATCTTGTGTAATAAATGCTATTTGAATCTTAATCTGCTAACAATATTTTAATGCGGTAATTGAGGTCATGGAAGACATGGTCTAAAGACGAAACCATCCATAACTGTCAATTTTAAGTGGGACTGCATTGCCCAGGTTTATAAAATACTCCAAGGAATTAAAAGGCAAATGCAATGCTTTATGTTTTCTATGAACAGGCACTGAAATATAACAGTAGATAAAGACATAAGGTACTGTAGGAGCAGAAGATGGGTTTGGGAGAGAATATCAACGCTTCTAACATTCCTTGGTTCGGGAATCATTGTCCCCTGACCTACCCAGGTCTTTCCTTAATGAAATAAAAGAGCATCCCATTAAATTCCATGGCCCCAGTTTAATTCTGAATAATTTGGGGCAACTTTTCCTCTCCAAGCTCTCATAATTAATCACCGAGCCTCCTTTGCCTTCTCAGAGAAAGCCCTCCATCAATTGCCTGCCCAATCCTCCTTCTCCTCTTTTCAGTCCAGCTCTCAGATCAAAATCAGGTTCGGCATCTGTGAAATTGACCCTCCAGTGTGAAATCATTTTTTAATGATGAAGTGCCAAAAGTGTTCTGCAAATATAAGGTATTAATTGAGTGTTATAATTATTATTATCCAGCTGCTGCCACAGTGATGGCCTTTGTTCTCCTCCACCTTTCCTTCCTCTGCTCTGCATTATGGTCTGTCATTTTTGAGGGTTTAAAGTCTCTCTTCTTTTCAGAAACCTGGCAGTCTGGTGTTCTTTATTCTATCCAGTTCTGCCTCCTACGGATTGGGCTAATCCTCTCCAAATCCAACATCCACTGTGGGTAAGAAGCAGGCTGGGCTCTAATTAGAGTCACCTATCATCATTTCTCCTTCCACAGGTGGCCAAACAAAACCCTATTGGTTGACTTGCGCTTACACAGCTTGGCCAGACTCATGGGCAGTGAGATCCTCTGAAGGAAGCCACTCACCAGTAAGACCTGAACGCAAGCCTTCATGTTATGCCCTTTGCTCAGAAATCTGAAATGCTGCCCTTTATCACATCAAGTCATGAGTCCTGTTTCAAGGCCCGTGATCTCCTTGAATGTAACCCATCCAATCACTACTCGCTCACTTCTGGCTGCTTCTCCACTCAGGCATGTGCTCCATGATCTCCTCTTCTCTCCACTTTGTCCTGCCCTCCTCAGTGAGGAACACCCACCCCGCCCCTCATCCTGGGCCCAGCCAGCTTTCCAAGCCACATATGCATCCTGGCTCTTTAATGGAGCTTTGGACCACCTCACTGGTTTCAGGTATTTCTTCACTTCTTGATTCAAATCCCTACTCAAAAGCTCTCTCTTCTAGAATTATCTCCTTCCTTTTCTGGGCTTTCAAAGCATTTTTCTTATAATTCTGTAAAAATATTCACCAGATTGCACTACAAGTATTATTAATATATCTCTTTCTGACTATATTGTATATTCCTCATGGTAGAATCTGTATTTTGTTCACATTTATAATTTAAGAAGAGTTAACAGAACTTGATTCATAGCAGATGCTCAATGAACAATTGTTAAATAAAGTAATAAATGATTCCCCAAAGCTGTGCGTGCGTGTGCATGTGTGTGTGTGTGTGTGTATACTTTGTGTACACAATTGCTTTTGTGCAAGTATAAGAGTTTATCTTGGGAATATACCTAAAAGTAGAATGTTTGAGTTATATTATAAATAGATCAGCTGCAGTATATAATGTCCAAACTGCTTTCCAAAGTGGTTGCACCATATTATACTTCTACCAGCACTGTGTAAGCATTCCTGTAGATCCATTTTCTCTCTATTGCTATAGATTATCAGGCATGTTAATATTTACAAGCTGAATAAGTATAAAAGGGTAGCTTGTGGATTTAATTTCCGTTTCCCTCATAACTTATGATGTTGAACTTCTCTTAATATGTGTATTTATATCTTTGTCCATTTTTCTATTATTCATTTTGTCTATGTTTATTTATTTGCACATTTCTTTACGTATTCTTCATACCAGTCTCTCGTTGGTTATATTTTCTCCCTGTTTATAACTTGTCGTGTTACTTTGTCTAAGGTTCACATACTGAGATCTTCATTTTAATATGATATGGTCAAATTTATAAATATTTTATTTTATATTCAACACCTTTTGTGTTTTGTTTAAAAATATCTCCCTACTCAAGATCTAAGAAGGCATAAGATTCAGTCTCCGAAAACCTGGGTTTGTATTCATTTTCTGCTATTTATTTCCTGTGTGATGCTGGTCGAGCTATTTCATTTATGTGGCCCTCTAATTCTTGTTTTATAATCGGGGACTATTATGATGCCTGTACACAGACTTGTCTTAAGGATTAAATGTGAACATGAGCTTTATATGTAAAGTGCTAGATGGACATTAGTTGTGATAATTAGATTAGTAATTAGATTAGTAATTAGATTAGTTTTCATGCCAAGGGAGATGATATGGAATTTCCAAAATGAAAAGAATATCAGAATAGAGTCAGAAAACCAGATTTCGAGACCCATTTCTGCCCAGGACTTTTCTGAATATCCTCAGATAAGACATTTAACCTTCATCAGCCTCCGTTTATCATCTGTAAAATGGCTACAATGCTTGTCTCACAATGAGCATATGGTAATATTTAATATACAGGTTTGGGATCAGGGTGAGGGAAAAGAAGTACTTACCTTGGGTGAAAAATTTAAGGAGGTGCCAAAAAACTTCAGTAATCAAAATAAACAATATTTTAAGGTAATATTTTTAAAAATCAAAATTAATTCAAAAATTCCATGATGACCCAAATATCAAAAATAGAATTTTATTTTTGAAGAGGTATTTGTTTCTCCATATTTGAGAAATTATTACTAGCACAATGATTTATTAGAGAATGACCAAAGGTGGAACCAGAAATGAGGGGGAGGGAGGAGCCTTCATCTGCAGCTTTTTAAGTGCCCTTGCCAGCACTTGACCTTTGTTCTCTTCCACAGCAATACGCGTGGTGAGTGGTGGCTGCTTTGCTGGCAGGTGACTGTGTTTTGAAAGCTTTGGAAGCCTGTACCCAGCTGATTGGCTATTTTCACCATTGGTGAGTTACTCTGTCTTAATCACAGCTGACTGATCTCAGCTGGCTGGAGAAATGCTGCATTCTTTGTCCCTGTACCTATTCCCTCACAAAGCTGATGCTAATAGCAAAGGTGTCACTTTCCCAGTGACTGCTGAAGCCTCCCTCTGCCTAAGGCCAGCAAGGCCAGCAAAGGAGCTTTCTCATAAACAGAGAGCTTCTAGCAGGTGGTAAGTAATAAACTAAAATTCTCACCCAGCCGGTGAGAGGACTGAGGGGGAGGAGAGGACACAGTGTAGGGGCTGGGGATTGTTTTAACACTTTATGAGCACCCAACATCTTCCAGCTGTACGTACTTGGACTGCCCTGATAAGTAATGAGCTGGGCATGATTTCTTGCGTCGGAAGCACCTCATGGTGAGATTTACTGAAGAGGCAGAAAAAACTCCCAGATCTTTAATGCACATTCAGGAGTATGATACAGGAGGATAAATGTACTGTATGTAACAGTCTAACATACCCTCTGTTTTTACTGTTGTGAATATTGACTTCCCAATGGATTTAATCAAAATCAATAACAAAATGTACAGTAATGAAGTAATGTAAAATGCAGTAATGTATAGGCCAAGAGGTTGAATATGGAATATATTAACAGAAAAGCAGCTTTACAAGAATAACTCATCCCTCTTTTAGAATCTTTCTTCACCTAATATAAGACAATGAGAAGGAGAGACAAGGCTCTAGAGTTGGGCCACAAAATGGGTCCTTTGCAGAACTTTTAAAAAGGATCTTCTTGGCAAATTTAGTAAGACAGGATCAGATGACAGCTGGAAATACAAAATAAAGAAATTGACTTACCAAATCGGAACGCTGACCTGCAGGTGGATGGTCCAACCTAATCCTTTCAGGTTGGCTTATAAAGGGAAATAAAATCACCGATCACTGACTCTTGACAATATTTCAATAATTTTCTAAAAGCTAAATGATTCTAAAATGCTTTACATATATTTTTAGAGCATATACATGCATCCTAAAGTTAAGTGGCAAAGGGCACAATTGTTAAGACTTGTCTGCTTATTAAATTTATAACCTAAGAGGCAAAAGAGAGAAATGTATTACCTAGAATTAGCCAGAAAGGCCCAAGGTGATTTTTGAATAATCAATATTTTCCAATATGCACTATAGCTTTAAAACAGAGAGAAAATAACTGATACTAGCATTCATTAGAAATCTGTTTTTGTTTTTGTTTTGTTTTGAAAGGAAGCTTAATGATTTGCTGGTAAAGACTGGCTGTAAGACAAAGATTTCAAAGAGTATTTTGCCAGGAAGGAATAGCATTCCCATTTTATAGAAAACCAAACTGAAATCCTAGGATATTAAGAGGGGTCAGCATAAATCACTGGATGAAGCCTTTCACTCCATCATTTCTATTTCCTCCTTTACAGCTTCGGTTTAAGGTTCCCTTCTCCTGATTGGCTGTCTCTCTTCCCAGTTAACCTTTGCGTTGCCATCTGCATTCCCTCCTTTCTTCCCCCCTCTGCCTTAGTTTCCCTTTCTTCTTCACCTGACCATCCTTACGGTCTCTGGGGAGGCTTTAAGAGAGGCAAGAATGAAGGCAGCCAAGAGGGAAAAGAACTAACTTTTAATCATGGGTGGGGCAGCTGATTTAAGACAAAACATACTGTTTTTTTGAATATCTCCTCTTGAAAGGAAGGGAGGAAGAAAGGAGGGAAGGGAGGGAGGGAAAAGAAATTAAAGAGGGGGAAGAAATAAATGAGCGAGCAGTGTTTGCTGGCACAGTCCTGCAGTAAACGACGTGGACCCGCCCCGCCCCGTGCCATTTCTGTGTGCTGCCCGAGCTTTATTGGGACGAGCACTGACACACACCAACATTATTAGAATCTGAGCAGGAATAGCACTGTAAGGGTAAGAATTCAGAGATCAGCCACAAAGCATCTCAGGTCTAGTGACATTTCCTCCTCATCCTCAGGGGACTCCACCATGGCTGGGGTAATAGAAGTCAAAACTTCAGTCAGGCCCTTATTACTTTGCACGCAGGATATGGGGTACCATTGTTGGTGGCAAACGAGAGCTATTGCAGCTTAGAATTGACAATGTTGTTGTTGTTGTTTTTTTTTTTAAAGCTATCTTTGCTCAATATAAGGTTAGGAACAGGTCATGTACCAGGGTTTTTCCGAAATTAATGCTATCAGGGGAATTACACTTAAATGGAATTCTTTCTATCTAAACAATTCCATCTAGTTTCATCACTGTTTTTTTCTCTCTATCCCTCCCTATGTAAAATAATTCAGAGGAGTAGACATCTGGAATAATATATAAAGAATCAAGTTATCAAACAAGCCAAGATTTACCACCAGGCCCTGTGCCCTCGCTCTAAATCATCCAGAAAACGAAAGTCTCAAACAGCCAGTAATTTTTTTTGACAGGTTTCAAATAATCTTTGACATTCTGCTTCTTGGTGCGCAATCTTCATTCAAATGACCAAAAGAAAAAAAAAATTTAAAGAGACTCTTCCATTTGCGAGCCATTTCCTTCATCCATTTTTCATTTAAACAGTATGTCGGTATGTTTAAGAGAAGGCTTCCTAAACCAGCTATCAAATAAATGTAGGAATCTAAATCTAAATCTAATCACCAAGCTTATTGTTCCTCACTTAATGGCAAGATGTTCTTCCTTATGGCATTTTTTTCCTAATACTAACCACTGTCTTGTAGAGTATTTCCATAACAAAGAATCATCGTCATCACTGTGCCAATTCGATAAAAGGAAACTTCATTATACCTGTATCTACACACACACATAGTAAATTGGGTATAATTGAAGCTGTTTGCTTTCAGTAATTGAGTGAGTCAGCAACAATTCTATAAGTGCTTATGTGCCCCATATAATGTGTGTGTGGAATTGGGGTATTGGGGGTGGGGGAAAGTTCAGAAAGCTAGACTTTAAAGTGATTTCAATACGCATAGTAAAAAGTGACACTGGGTTGATAGAAATGATTCTAACCTGATAGAAGGCCGTGAATTCTAAAATGTGAGGTGTTTGGATTTTACCCACAAAATGATATTGAGCTATTGTAGATTCTTAAACCAGGAAGCGATGAGATAAAAACTGTGTTTCAGGAAGATTTATATACAGTGGATGCTTGTCAATCATGGGGAGGGAGGGAAAGTAAGGGGACAGGATCCAGATGGGAGAATGAATGGAGGCCGTGGATGTGTTTAAGATGTTTTAGCAATAACCCATAATAAGGCAATAAGGCCTAAACAACAAAGTGGAGAGAAGAAGGGGTGGGAGGAGGAGAGGATGGGTGAAAACCTACCTAATGGGTACAATGAACACTATCTGGGTGATGGGCACAATTTTAACCCTGGCTCAAGCATTACAAAAGCAATCCATGTAACCAAAAATATCTGTACCCTTATAATACTTTGAAATAAAAAAAAAAAGAAAGAAAGGCAGATCAGAGGGAAGTGTGATTATTTTATTGTGAGGATTGGCAAGTACAGATAAGCAGACAGTTATAAAAGACGGATCCTGAATTGTGATACCAAAGGACCGTGAGGAGGAGGACACCTCTGACAAGAAAATGGGACTCAGCAAAGACCACTTGTTTGGAAATAGTGGTTGTGGGGGAGACAGGGAAATTAAGGGGTTAAATATTTGGTTCTGTAGTTGTTAAATTTGAGAGGATGAAATTACATCCCTCTGGAGCTATTTAATTAGCAGGTGAAAAGATTGTGTCTGGATTAGAAATATAAATTGAAATGGATGCTTTAGACAATCAGTGTGAAGATGACAGTTTAGTCCTGAGAATGACTAAACTGTCCCAGGGAGAAAAGACAGAAAGGCAGAGGGTGGTCAAGGGCTTGACCTTGGAGGAAATTTGAATTTGAAATATGAGATGTGATCAAAAAGAGAGAGAGAGAGAGAGAGAGAGGGAGAGAGAACTCAGAAGAGAGGGAAGAAACAGTCCTAGATATGTTGGAATAATTATGAAACCCTTACTGGGAAGCAGAAGACATGGGTTCTAAACTAAAATTTTTGTCACTTGCTAATGGTAACATGATTGACTTGCATGATTGTGTAGGGCTTCTGTAAACTAAAGGATATAGAGGAGTTCTGTTTCTGCGTAGGCTGTAGAAAGCTAGAAAGACTGCTAGCCCACCCTACCAACAAAGAAATGTGGATAAACTACAAAGCCCTGGAGAGCTGATGTTGCAGAGCAACCAAGTAGCCTGAATTGCAAAGATGAGCAGGCACCTCCAAGAAGAGGTAGGCTGTGCAGACAGGCTCAGTGTGGGAGGAACATGTACTAGCCATCAGACAAGCAAGTAAGAAGAAATCTGTTAAAAGCCTAACAAATGCTAAAGACCGAGTGTGGGCTGGTGGTGTGATAATGTAGAACTCTTATGAGCCCCATAACACAAAGTAATGTACTCTCATTCACAGGCTATTTTCCACAGCTTGCCACTGAGGGCTGATAAGATTGGATGCAGGGTGAGGAACCAAAGAGAGCACCCTTACTGATGCAGATCTGCAGGAATGCACAAGCTCTGTCCCTCTACCCAGAGCCTTTTCTCACGTGGAGCAAAGCCTTAATCCACTGGCAGAATGACAAAAACCCTCTCTCCTCCAGGGCACAGGCGAAACCCACTGGAAAAAAAAAAAAATCCAGCCAGGTGTAGTGGCTCACGCCTGTAATCTCAGCACTTTGGGAGGCCAAGGCAGGAGAATCATTTCAGCCTGTGAGTTCAAGACCAGCCTGAGCAACATAGTGAGATCTGTCTCTAAAAAAATTAAAAAATTAGCCAGGTGTGGTGGTGTGCACCTATAGTCCCAGCTATTTGGGAGACTGAGGCAGGAGGATCACTTGAACCCAAGGAGTCTGAGGCTGCAGTGGGCTAGGATGACACCACTGCACCCTAGCCTGGGCAAGAGAGTGAGACCCTGTCTCAAAAAAAGAAAGAAAGAAAGAGAGAGAGGAAGAGGAAGGAAGGAAGGAAGAGGGGAAGGAAGAAAGGAAAGAAAGAAAGAAAAGAAAGAAAATCCCTCTACTCCAGCGGGGAGGGCAGGAAAGAGTCCTGGGTCTAGGATGCCATACCAATATCATCAGAGGTCTCCTACTGCTTTGCACATGAGAACCACTCTCCAATATAAGACCTGCCACAGATACAAGACAGAGTTTGGCTGCCACAGTGAGGAAAGACATGAACAATGAGAAAGCTAAACCCCTGAGACAGAGGCTCTGATTAGGAGGCTTGACCAGGACAATAGCAACACAATTCTTCCCCCTACCCATCAACCTAGAGAGCACCAAGTGACAAGCAAGAGGAAGAACAAGTTCGTGGAGAGTGGAGAATGACCCCTGTATTGCACAGGTAGGCAGGGATGGCTAAAGGCTGAAAGTGAAGCACCAGCACCAAAAAAACCCCTCTGGCTCCCTGCTTTCAGTCTAAGCACAAGGCAAGAGCAGCCCAATAATAGAGATATTTGAAGACTGTGGTACACTAAATGTAGCTATACCAGACCCTGCTCAACTTCTGGCTACATTGACTCAACTTCCCCCACTAACACACACACACTTCAGTTTGGCTGAAGAGGAGGTGAGCCCATTTTCAGGCATAAATATATTTTACTATGTCTCTACTGTTCTAAATATGATGTACAACAATTAGTTGAAAACTATAAGACACATAAAAAGGTGAGAAAAATAATCCATTGACAAAAGACAAAGAAGTCAACAGAACCAAATTCAGAGATCACTCAGATATTGGATCAGAAAAGGGGTTTAAAATTACTGGAATAAATATTTGAACAAATCTAGTGGGAAAAGTGGACAGCGTGCATAAATGTATGGAGATTTCAACAAAGAGAGGGAAACTATAAGAAAGTGAAATGGAAATGCTAGAAATAAAAAATACATTATCAGACATGGAGAATTACATTGACAGGCTTATAGTAGACTGAACATAGCTGAGGAAAAACGCAATGAGTGTAAAGACAGGTGAGTAGAAATTAGCCAAACTGAAACACCAAGAGAAAAATGAGTGAAAAAGAACAGGGCATCCTAGAGCTGTGGATAATATTAAACAGTCCAACACACCTATAATTGGAGTCTCCGAAGGAAAAGAGAAAGAGAACAGAATGGAGAAAATTTGGGGCTTGAGAATTTTCCAAAAATAAAGATATTAAACCAAAGATTCAAGAAGCTAAGAGAATCCAAAGCAAGATAAAAACAAAAAATCATATTCATATTCAAAGTGTTGAAAATCAAAAATAAAGAGAAAATCTTGAAGGCAGTCAAAGATAAAATAACATTACATACAGAGGAACAAACATAAGAATGACAGCAGACTTACCAGAAATCACATAAGCAAAAAGCCAATAGAATGACATCTTTAAAGCACTAAAAGAAAAAAGAAAACAAAAGAACTCCACCAACCTAGAATTCCATACTCAATGGAAATAGCTTTCAAAAATAAGGGCTTCATGAATAAAGATCGTTTTTAGACAAATCAAATATGAGAGAACTCATTGCCGGCAGACCTGCACTATAAGAAAATTCAAGGGAAGTTCTTGACACAGAAGGAATGATACCAGGCAAAAACTTAAATCTATAGGTTAACATAAGCTTGGAAAAGATCAGTAGACCTCATCTTAAAATCTCTGGACCACTTGTGGTTCATGCTGAGAGAAAGAGTTTTCCAGCTATTTTCCATAGTTCACAAAGATAGTTAGACTTTTGCTGCCTTGAGGGTGATGCACCATCACTAGGGCATGCTTTTGAACTGTCTTTCAAAAATATCCGTGGCCAAGTTATACAATTTTATGCACATAGTCTCACTTAACTCTACTTCTACCTCTTTATAAAAAGGTGCTTATTCATTCAACTTATTCAACATGTGTTTGAATGCCTACAATGGGCCAGACACTGTGCTAGGAAGTCACTGGGATTATTGCAGTAGCTGGGACCACAGCTGACCACAACTGAATGGTTAGATGATAACCAGCAGTACTCTTGTTGGCACCCTCTCTAACTAGCTAAGCTATTTAACCACAGCTATTAATTTAAGATTTACTCTTCAATACCCACCATGTACTAAGGATAAAAACATGAATAAGATTCATTCTTGGTCCTCAAGGAATTCACATACAGCTCAGATCTGTGTGACAAATGAAGGCATCAGTGATCACCCAAGTAACCCCTTAGAATAAATGTGTTAATTTCTGTGAAGACCCTTTGTAAACTGAAAATAATAGCTAACATGTACTTAATATACACTATGCAATTGTGCTAGATGCTTTACATGAATTAGCCCCGGGCAGGCAAATATACTATGCATTTTAAGCTATTATTGTGCTACATTAGAATTTGATGTCAAGGGAGCCCAGCTCTGGGTCGGTCTGCAACAGAGTCTTATCAGTGCTTCTTCCCAAGGTCACTGATTGGCCAGCCACCTTATCAATGCACACATCTCTTCACAGCACTCTCTGTATCTGAGTGAGCCTAGATCAGGATAATTCCATCTCCACAGATGGTAAACAACTGCTGTCAGAAGAGAAACCAGTCATCTCCAACTGAGTTGCTGAAGACACTAAAGAACAGGCACAATCCCCAACTCACACACAAGCTGTCTGTGAAGGTCATTTGCAAAGCAAGGGTTAATTATCAGAAAGCTAGCTTCCCAAGCCAGGTCACAACACTAGGGAGGTGAATTGTTAGAAGTTGAATTGTGTCTCCCGTGATGGTTAATTGTAGGTGTCAACTTGACTAGGTGAAGGGATGTTCAGATAGCTGGAAAATATTATGTCTGGGTGTCTCAGGGTGGGTGTTTCTGGAGGCATTTAAATCAGTAGACTAAAGGAAGACGATCTACCCTCACCAATGTGGGTAGGCATCATCCAATCTGAAGACCCAAATAGGACAAAAAGACAAAGGAAGCCATCTGGGGCATCCATCTTATCCTGATGCAGTATATCAGAGCTGCTGGTTCTCTGGCCTTTGGACTGCAAAACTAACACACACCCCCTCCCCACCTCCCCAAAGTTCTCAGGCCTTTTGCCTTGGAGTGGGAGTTACACCAACAGCTTTCCTGTTTCTTAGACCTTCAGACCCAGGTTGAGTTAAATTACTGGCTTTCTTGGCTCTCCAGCTTGCAGACGGCCTACTGTTGGACTTCTCAGCCTCCATAATCACATAAACCTTCACATAATAAACTTCTTTCCTTATATATCTGTATATATCCTATTGGTTCTGTTTCTCAGGAGAACCCTGACTAATATACCCCCAAAAATTTATATGTTGAAGTCCTAACCCCAAGTACCTTGGAATTGAACTTATTTGAGAATAAAATTGTTATAGGTATTATAAAGTTAAGAAAAGGTCATATTGGAGTAGAGTGGGCCCTAATCCAATATGACTGGTGTCCTTTTAAAAAGGGGAAATTGGGACACAGAGACATGCATACAGGGAGAATGCCATGTAATGATGGAGGCAGAGTTCAGGGTGGTACTTCTGCAAGCCAAGGAATGCCAAAGATTGCCAGTAAACCATCAGAAGCCAGGAAAGCAGCATAGAATAGATTTTTCCCTCACAGCTCTTAGGAGAAACAACCCTGTTGACACCTTGACACCTTGATCTTGGACTTCCAGCCTTCATAACTATGAGGCAATACATTTCTGTTATTTAAGTCACCCAGTCTGTGACATTTTGTCATGGCAGCCCTAGCAAACTAATACAGACACTCCTCCATTTACAATAGTGTTACGTCCTGATAAACTCATTGCAAGTTGAAATCATCATAAGTTGAAAACACATTTAATACAACTAACCTACTGAACACCATGGCTTAGCCTAGCCTACCTTAAACATGCTCAGGATACTGAAATTAGCCTACAGTTGGGCAAAATCATCTAATGCAGAGCTTATTTTATAATAAAGTATTGAATATCTCATGTAATTTGTTGAATATTGTAGTGAACATGAAAAACAGAATGGTTATATGGGTCCTCAAAGTACAGTTTCTACCCAATGCATGTCACTTTCCCGCCATCCTAAAGTCAAAAATTCCTAAGTCAGACCATGGTAAGTCAGGGACGTCTGCTCAAGCACTGAGGAAGTCATAGAGGTAGATTCATTCATTCATTTATTGAAAACATTTTTTCAGGTCCTACTATGTGAAGTGAATATAGTGTCAATGGAAAAAGACTTAAACTCTGTAAAATAACTTAAAGAGGTTTATTCTGAGCCAAAAACGTATGACTGTGGCCTGGAGAGCCACACCTAAGAAGCCTGGAGGAAGTGATCTTGCCATGGTTGGGTTGCAGTTTGGTTTTACACATTTCAGGGAGACAGGAATTACAGGTAAAGTCATAAATCAATACATGGAAGTTGTATATTGGTTTGGCCCAAAAAGGCAGGACATCTCAAAGCAGGGGATTACACATTATAGGTAGGTTTAAAAATTCTTTAATGTCTGATTGGTTAAAGAAATGAAGCTTTGTCAAAAGGTTTAGAATATTTTAAGTTAAGATAAGGAAGTCTGTTAATCACAGACAAGCCACCCAAAGTATTGCAGACATATACCAAGACTCAAGTGATCTGTTAAGTAAATTGATGACCTGCAGGTGTAGTTCAAGCTTTGTCTTGTACAGCCTTAGGCCTGTTAATGAATTAGGAAGGATATCTCCAAGAAAGGAAGGGGGCATGATGAGGAATATCTGACCTCCCTTCTCATGGCCAGCAATTCAGCTTTAGGCTATTTCTGGGGTCCCCTTGGCCAAGAGGGGGTCCATTCAGTCAGGTGGGGGCTTAAGATTTTATTTTAGTTCACAGTAGTAATAAACAGAATGGATATGGTTCCTGCCCTCAAAGGGCTTTTATCCTAGTTTAGGAGACAGACAATAAAACAAATGACTAAATTATATCCCAAGTAGTGCTATGTGCTTTGAAGAAAAATAAAGCAGGATAAGAGACTAGAGAGTAGCAAGGGGTTGAGAAATTCTTCTCAGAGGAGATGCTCTTGAGCAGAAACCTAACGAAGTGAGGACATGAGCCAGGTGAATTATTGGTGGACTAGGGCTCCAGGCTCGAGATAAGCAAAGGTCTTGAGGCAGAAATTTTCCTGGCATGTTTTGAGAAACAGAAAGAAGAGCAGAGTGTGCAGAGCAAAGTAAGCTGAGAGAGTGGAAATGAGGTCTGAGAGGCACAGGCAAGATCATGCAGGATAGTAAGGACTTGGAATTTTATTGCAAGTGTGATGGGAAGCCATTGGGGAAAAAATGAGAAATTATTTAAGATTGAAAACCTGGCTTTCTTGGGTAGGTTAAACTTTAAAGGAGGGAAAGCGTGGGTGTAGGAAAATCCTTTTGGAAACTGCAATTGTTCAAGCAGAGGTGATAGAATCTTGGGCTAAGATGGGAGCAGAAGTGGTCATATCAAGGGTGTATTTGGACAGAAGTGCTGACAGCATATGATAGCTATATGGATGTGAGTAGGGAGTAAATCTCTGCCTTCATGAGAATTATTTCCAGCCTGAATTGGAAGATACGACTCTAAGCAGATTTACAAGTACCAGAAAGTAGCTGACTATATAGTACAGTTAGGCACATAATGGCTGCAAATGTTTTAAAACTCTGCAAGACATTGCAAATGTTTCCATATGGTAGAATCCCAACAGAAAGTGCATTTTAACAGAGAACATATTTGCACCTCTCCATCCTTCAAAATGTTTTTTGCGTTTCCACCCGGGGTGCTCTCCCTAGTAAGAGCCATTGGTAGAATCTTTTTGAAAGTGCTTGCCTTTCATCACAGGCCAAAATAAATCAAAAACTGTGGTCACAGCTTTTGCAAGGATTGGTTCAATTGTGAAAAAGAATATGTTTGATCTGTAGAGGCTCTCCGGGGGAAAATGTTTTGAGTGAAAGGGCAGCATTTTATTTTCTAAAAACAAATGCTTCATATTCCTTCATCCATAAATGCTATATCTGCACATAGGGAGGTGCTGAAAGGAGAGGGAACCACAGAGTTACTGAGATCACAGTGAGATAATTCTTGCCTGAATTATTCAGATTAAATATCTAACTTGAACAAGTGCCCAAGTTTATTGTTCTACTTTCATTTCACCTGTTTTTATTTTCCTAGGAAACTACTAGCATTCTTCTCCAGACACCATTAAGATAGATTTTCCAAATGTTATACTTGAGTCAAAGTTTGATCAATTTTCAGAATTCTGGATATTAAATGAGAGCTGCTATAAAAAGCAACTGTCTGTTAAATGTCAACCCAGTAGTTTTCCCATGTGAAAGGGTATTTTTTTCCTTAATTAGATTTGTAGCTTTTGTTTACATTCTTAATCAATGCAGTCTCAATCAAATAACTCCAATCAACTTTGCTTCCTAATTTGATGAATTATACTAATAAACTCCAATTTTCACTAAGAAAATGTAGATTTACAGTCAATTCCT
Organism: Indri indri; assembly: GCA_004363605.1. Taxonomy (NCBI): domain Eukaryota; kingdom Metazoa; phylum Chordata; class Mammalia; order Primates; family Indriidae; genus Indri; species Indri indri. The sequence goes on from RJWJ010000045.1 coordinate 20,462, forward strand.
TTTCATTTGAACGAGATACTTTCTCCATTTCCAGAATTATATAATCTCATTTTTTATTTTCAGTGGTTTTGACTAAGCTAAATTTTCTGTTGGAATATGCCCAGGATGCTAAGGTTTTATGTCTCTATGAATGGTGTCAGATTTTTTTTTCACCGGTTACCACAAGAGCCTATTATTAGGTCATAGCCCCTTCAATCTCATTAATGCCTGATGGTGAAGGAAGTACAGCATTCTGAGTTGTTTTTCTTGAAGAGCAAGAATATTCTGGATCTTGATCCCATCACTCTGTCATACACCGGGGCACCAGTCTTGAGCCTGCATCACATGAGCATATTTAGATACTCCACCCTGACATTCTAATCTCATATTTGGATTTACAGACTTTCGTTTACCTTTTGATAACCTTATCAAGATCTCAATTTCTTTTTTTGGTAGATTTTTCTTATGAGAAGGTGGGAACTAGCCACGTGTTCAGTAAATAGTGCATCAAACATGAATATCCTCTTCACCAAATTGACCACAGAGCCCTCAGGATGTCAACAGTCAGGACTCTCTCTTTTATGTCACCTCTCAGGCAGCTTGTTGCTGCCCACACTATTGGATTCCCAATAGATGTCATCAACTAAATGCTTGATCAAGGAGATCTCCTAAGTTGGGTTCAATTTAATTTAACCATTATTGTTACATCCCTACTATGTGCAGCACACTTTGCTAAGTACTATTGGCAATATGTCAATGAATAAGATTCAGCCCTTTGTTCATGGGCTCACAACTTGGAGGGATCCTAGATTGGCATTTATCTTGAACGATCCTAGATTGGTATTTGTCTTGAATAATTACAAGCCGTGGAAAGGCTTGTTTATAAGAAAGGAGGAAGCAAGGACCTTCAGAGTCACCTGATCACAGTCTCCTCATTCAGGGCATTTTCTTAATCGTGGAATTCTTCAATCCACTTGTCACATAATAAAATACATATATTTGGCTCTGCCCCCAATCTTTGGCACAGAACTCCTAAAACCTTTATAATTCCCTAAGAAGCAGGGGGTGCTGGAAGCATCTTTGGTTCTAGCATCTAGTCTTTGACTTGGTTCCTAACATAGAGTCCCTAATTTCTTGGAATTTCCTGGGAGATAGGAACATCTTTTGTTCTAATGAAATGACTCTTGCTGGGCTCCTGGATGGGGGGTGGTCACCAGAAAGACCCAGCTATGATTAGAAGCCCGGAACTTTTGGCTCCCACCCCCATCCTCTGGGAAGAGGAGAGGGGCTGGGGATTGTGTTAATAATCAAGCATACCCACGTGATGAAGCCTCCATGAAAATCCCTGAACTATATAGGGTTGAGGGAGCTTCCAGGCCGGTGAACACATGGAGATTATGGGAGGGTGGCAATGCCTAGAGAGGGCCTGGAAGCTTCATGCTCCTTCTGCCATACCTTGCCCTATGCATCTCTTCTATCCGGCTGTTCTATGATTATATCCTTTTATAATAAACCAATAATCTAGTAAGTAAACTATTTTCCTGAGTTTTGCGAACTATTCTAGTGAAACTGAGAAAGGGTTGGGGGAACAGATAATTTGTAGTCACATCCAGCAGAAGCTGTGGGTAATCTGGGGTCCCACCACTTGTGATTGCCATCTGAATAGGGTAGTCTTGTGGGACGACAGAGCCCTTAGCCTAACTCTGGGCAGTTAGTGTCAGAATTGAGTTAGTTTGTGGCACACCCAGCTAGTGTTGGAGAATTGGTTGGTGTGGGAAAAAATCCTACACGATTGGTGGCCAGAAGTTTTGCGTGTTACAAGAGAGGAAATGAGAATTATTCCCTATATGCACTCCAAGGAGTATAAACACAAACCCACAGAAAAAGCCACATTGCACAATGACTCCAATTTCCTGGTTCTCATCATCTTCAGTGAAAAAACAAAATTGCAAGTGAATGCCATGTATATAATGACAGGCTTGGACAGGGTCTTGAAAGTCACTTAGCTCAGTTGTCTTATATTACAGATGAGAGAACTAAGGCTCAGAAAGAATGAGTGCCTTGTCTCAGGTCATACACCTTACAAGTGGCCGATCAAGAATTAGAACTTGGCTCAGCCAACCACTCAGCCTCCCTTCCTTTCTGATAACTTGATATAAAGGGGGAAAGCATGATCCATATTTAAGCTCCAGGAAAAAAAAAACGGGAATAAGAAAGAAAAAACCAGTCAAAGTTACCATCGTAATATTACAATTCACCTTCATCAGGGTGAGAGGTGCTGAGTTTGCCTCGCTGACTTCCTGCCTCTCATGCTGAAGACTGCTGACTTGCCCCTCACAATCAGAGATCCAGATTAACACGGGTGTGTGGGAGAGGAAGGGCTGGGTGGGAGCTTTATCAATCTGGGGAAAAGGCCAAGGAGCACCAGGGTAGCCTGGTGGGGAGGAACTCGCACTCTGTTCTTCGGCTGGATGGGGTCAAAACCCAGCTTTATCGCTTACTGTGTTGACTTGGATGAATTATTAAACCCCTCTGCATTTTAGTTCCTCATCTATAAAATTGGGAGTGTATCTACCTCATAGAATCGTTATGAAGATTAAGTAATTAATATTTAATATTTATATAGTGATTAGATTTGCCTCGCATGTAACTATCTACACATTAATTAGATAAATACGGTGCAATGATGTAAATGTCTAATCTAAGAAATAAGCCAGAATACACCTTGTCTAAAAATAATTTCTTTTCTGTTTCTCATAGGAACTAAATTTCAGAGTTAGAAGGTTCTATTGGAGATTTGCAGTGCAGTTATTCTATAGTGTTCATGAAGATGTCAACCTTAGCTAAAAGTGGTATCACACCATTCAGATGCAAGGCACTGGACTCGTCTGTTTTTTAATTAATAATCAGTTCAGATTGGTATTTCTCAGATTGGGTTTTGCGAAATATCCATCTTTTTGGAATCTAAACGTGAGTCAAATGTGCTGAAAGTCTTCCATAGTCAATAATACTGGGAGGCTCTGGGGTGAACAGGATATAATAGACTTCTTTACTATAGGACTTTGAAGAGCCTATATTATGCTAATATGAATTGTAAATTCTATTTATTAAAGTGAGAAGTAAATCATCATTAAATATAAATTTAAAAGAAGAGCAGCTAAATACAACTATGCTTTACAATATTGTAGATTAATAGCCTTTAGAAAGGTCATTTCTGCAGGCACTGTTTCTGATAGAGATTTCAAAGTACAAATTTGTATGATCGCGGATAGCTGGGCATCTCTGTTAGAGTGTCTACAGCTTGGTCTACAGTCAATGCCCAGTGAAAGGTCCACAAAAGTAGCAATCTTGTGCAGTTTTATCACCAGATAAAAAAGAAACAAACAGTAATTTTAATTTATTAAAAGGCTAATTCTTATAACATTTTGACAGACTGTCCAGCAAACTAACACGTGTGCTGTTTAGAGTAAGTGGAAGAATTTTTTAACCTTATATGTGTAAAACCCATTTTCGGATCACCCAGCGTGTGTGGTTACTGAAGAGTTCATTGCTATGAGCATTTCAAAAAGATTAGAACCCAGTGATCACAACAGGATTTTTTTTTCTTTTTTTGAGACAGGGTCTCACTCTGTTGCCCAGGCTAGAGTGCCGTGGCATCATCATAGCTTACTGCAACCTCAAACTCCTGGATTCCAGTGATCCTCCTGCATCAGCCTCTCAAGTAGCAGAGCATAATAGTATTTAAATACTATTACCCAACTCAGTAAGTCGTCCTTCCACTAAAGCACATTCTGCTTGAAAAGGCTTGAGTGAGTTATGGCCACAGGGGTTACCAGGTTTGCACTGAATGAGACTACTGTCTACAAAATGTGAGAAAATTATGTTGAAGTGATGTGGGAAACGCCTCTTGCAGGCCAGTAGAGTTTCCACCACACCTCTAATTGTTATGCCATGAGCAGCTCAGCCCATTCACCCACCTGCACTGATTATAACTGCCCAGACCATCTCACTGCCAAGTGGTTGAAACAATTAGAAAGTTGTAATAAGATGAAAATGTCATACATCCTTGACTGTTGACTTCTACAGCTTATCTGTTATACTTTTTAGTTGACCTATTCAGATGTTTTTATAGATTCTTTACTTCTGGTAAATTTGACTAAACTAAAACCTGGAAGGACAAAAGCCATAGTCAACATGCTGGTGCCTGACTTGAGACACAGTATCCTCAGAAGCCCTGTTCTCACAAGGGTGATGCTTAAACCCTGGCATGTAACCTAGGTGTTTATGCCCATCAGCTAGTGACAAGTGATAGTGTTGGGATTTATTTGAAAAAGAGAGTATTGGAGTTTGAAAAGAGGGTAGGAAAGTTTCCAGTTCAATCTTACAGAAGTAAAAGAAATGTATTTGGGGCCTATTAGAAGTGGGTGAAAAATGCTGAGAGAACCATGTCGTTAATCCTACCATGCTTTGGTCTGTTCTGGAATGAAGTTTTCATTGGCAGTTGGAAAAACATCCGCTTGTGCATGAGGCATTTTCATCCTTAAGTACACTGAGCCAAGTAGATGGAGAAATGTTTGTAGATATTTCTTTCCATGTTACTCTTTATCTAGGAGTACTCAACATTGGGACCACATGGTATGAATGAATGTTTGAACTGAGGAAGATGTTTGTTGAGTGGGCTGGAGGAAGATCTCCCTGGCTCCAAGCTTTTAAGACTGAGGTACATGTTAGAAGAGTCTTCTCTGTCCCCACTCCCTTCTATACCAGTTCCAGCTTTCTGCCCCTATTCCCACAACCATGACCTCTCCCTCATGCACAAAGCCTTAATCTTAGGAGATTCCCTCTATCCCTGATCTTTGGACCTATATCACTAGTACAATTCTAGTATAGCAAATAGAATCTAGTTACAATAATGATGGTGTCTTTAAAGAGGTAAACACATAGACATTCTCTTTCTGGAATACATCTCTTGCATTTATCAAGAGAGACTTGTCTTTGCAAGTTTTCAATAGTATTTTTATTTTAAGGAATATTAAATCTTATCACTATATCAACTAGAAATAAATTGTGGAATTGGTAGCAGAATTTCAGGCTGTGATAGAATTCCCAAAGGATTCTGATGTCCTTTAAAAAATTAAACACAGTAATGGAAGATAAACTGTGTAAAATGCCAGCACTTCTCTTCTCCATCTCCGCTGTTTGTGTGCTAAGCCAAGAGGTCCCACTGCCAATCATACTCCAGGAAAGAAATAGAATAGAGAGTTCTTTTGGTATCGCTCACGCATTCATTAAATTCTCTGTTTCTCTGATTCCATTTTGAGTTTGATGTTAAGTCACTGCACATATATACCTACATAAAATATACACATTTTCTTTCATTATAATATAGGTAAATTATTGATAATTTAGAAAATACTGGATAGATTAAACCATAAAATTATTAATTTCAATGAAATATGGGGAATAGTGCATTAGATAAAAGAGATTTGATCCACTTTCCAACTAAATCTGAAGCAATATGTGTACCTTATATTTCCTCATTTTAAAAAAATGACCAAAAGTCTCACTTGATATGAATATTAAGATTTTTCTTCAAATGCATTTCTAATTTTAGTGTTCCAACATAACTGTAGAGAATTTTCAATTTTTTTTTTCAGAGGACTAGAATTCAAACCTCCCCTGCCTAGTTTCAGAGAAATATTCATGGCTGGATTTAAAAATGTCTGAACAAAGACCTTTAAAATAAAATCTTCACTGGAAAAAAAATCCATTGATACCACAGCCCAAGCCTAAATACTATTATTATGATAGTGAGAAGAGTATTAGATTTTTAAGAAAGACCAATTTGGTAACTACCTTCCCCAACCCCCAAAAAAAGGTTGAGGGAGGAAAAGATGGAATAATTCCAAATCTAAACTTCAAGATAAAGAAATTAATTTATGTATTCAGGTAAACAAAATGATTTGTTTTTTCATAACATGACGTTAAGTCCAAATGTGATTCTTTTTGTCCATCAGTCACCCCTGTATATGTGGTCCTTCCTCATATTTCACTCAGTGTTATTACAATGCCTCTGGCTAGTTTCTGTTAATTTTTTTCTTTACTCATAAACAGCAAAATACAATTTGTTTAAATGCAAGAGACGCTTCCCTCCAGAAATGCAGAAAGCACAAAGAAAACCTAGAATCTTATTAGACATGAGAACATTTTCAAAAATGCCATAAGCGGCCATCCCCTTGGAACACAAGGCCCAGGAATTTGTCCCTGACCATCTCCCTGACAACTACCTAGTAGGAAAATGAAATTGACCCCCATGATATCAGCTTCCGAAGATAAGATTTCTACTCTATGTATCACAAATTTCCTTAAGCACTAGCTCCAATTCCAACCACCATGGTTATATCCAAACATCTTGAAAGCTGCTTATTCATTTCATCCATATAGCACTCTTAGGTCTAAAGATTTACTCCCCACTGAAGAGCACAACATGTCTTTCATTGTGTCCGCATGACTTGTGTAAGGCTTCATGGGGCTTCCACAGTTTCAGCGACACCTAAACTTAAGCATTCAGTTGCTTCTTGACTTTATCAACTCAGATTATATTCCTACACAGACTGGGGGCATGTTGCACAGTTTGAGGTTTAGAGTTCCTCCTCACCCCAGCCTATATTTTCCAAAATTACCTGACAGATGATTTGCTCTACAACACACTCACTCAATATACACCAACACTCACAGGTGTACGTGGTGAAAAGTCCCATCCCTTTAGAGAAACAGGTAAGGCCAGGAGAAACAGCTAACGTTACTGACCACCTTCTAGGTGCTAAGCACAATGCAGAAGCTTTATTTGTCCTGTGAAGTTTTATCCTCACAACAGTGCTGTCAAGTAAGAGCAGGTATTCTTATCGCTGCTTCCAAGTCACAAAACACAGGCTTGAGTAGTCTGCCCAGAGTCCACAGCTGTCGGTGATGAAGCCAGGATTTAAACCTAGGTCTGTCGGATATTCAGTTCCTCCACAGGACCGCTAATTTTACGGTGGATAACATCAAGCCTCCCTCCCTATCCTCTTCTCCACTCTGCCTTCTCCTTCCTCCCTCTTTGGAAGTACCGGCTTATGCCTCCACTTTCTTGAGGAGTCCTAATGACTTTGTTATATAAACTTGCGTTTTTCAATGTCAACATTTCAACCACGTGATATCAATCTCCCCACATTCATTATTTGACAGTGACTCCTTTGATGACATTAGTCCAATTCCACAATTATTCACTTTCTATTATTAATACATAGTCTAATATAGTTTAAACCTTTACCCTTGTATCTAATTTAAAGCTCCAGTGTACACAGACTAGAACCATGATGCCAGGAAGACGGAGGAGAGAAACGGGTATGTTTTCAAAAGCTCAATCTTCCTCCCTGAGGCTCCAGCCCCATGTTGGAGCAGGAAGAAGGGTAGGAGAGGCAGAAATCTAGAAATCTCTGGTTCATTCAGGTTGCCAGGGCCAGGACTAAAGTGAGGCAAGCAGGCACTAACCCTGCACTTGCCCAACCCTGGAAGTCAGCATCCCCTTAAGTGTGTACCCGAAGCACCTGCCTTGCCTCGGCCTCACCCCAGCCCTGCTCAGGCCGTTTCCATCTGAGCTGGAGCCTCTGCAGTCTGGTGCTCTCCATGTGGGATGCACATGGTTATCTACAGTCAACGTCGGGCTTTCCCTAGGGTACTCTCCTTACTGAGGACCTCCGAGGGATCAGCAGCTTCCCCCCTCTCCTCATATTTCAAACACACCCCCTGGATAAGTGTCCCTCACTTGGCCTGGAGCCTACCTAGACAACCCTATGACTCCTCCCTCCAACTCCATCCTCCTGCATGTGGAGCCTCAGAAGCATACAAAACTAAGATGAGGCAAAACACTCAAGCACAGTTCCTTTAGAACATGCTGGTGTGGACCCCTCCAGTGGGCTTCCAACCTTTGCAATGTCTGCACCAGCTCTAGGTGAAAACCAGTAAACTTCAGGGACATATATCAGGCTTCCCCAAAACCCTCTCCCCATAGTGTTCTGGCTTCTGGTTGCTGATCTCAAGAAATGTTTTTTTATGCCTAATTAGGTTCTACAGCGGATGTAGTTTCAGAAGCCGAGAAATCTGCCTTTTATAAACCTACAGCACAGGTCCGAGCTTTAACAGCATTGCCATCCCCAGAGCAACCACTGAGCATGCAAAACCTTCCTGACTCCATAGGCCTCTAGCCCTGCAGTGAGAAATGCTAGACACTCACATCCCGACCTTGAGCTACTTGCCTGGCTGGGATGTTGTTTTTCCACTGTCCTTGAAAGCACTAAGCTATTTCTGAACTCCTGGTTTCTTTCCTGATTGCTTACCAGGCAATAATTCTCCAGGTTCTCCATTTGCCCTAGAAACAGAAAGAATCACAGTGTTCCAGAAGGTCAAGAGGCACAAGTAGCACCTATGAAAAGTAGCGCAAGGGACTTTCTGGAACCACCACCTGCATTAGCTGGGCTCTCAGCCGCATGTTTTCACAACCTCCAACATGTCCCATGTGTTGTCTTGAGCTCTGAGGTGATGGGTCCCAGAATCGGAGGCCTTCAGGGTCCCCTGGTTCAACCTCCTAGCAGATCAGATTGATACCTGACCCTCAGGGCTGGGACCAGTGAGGGCGGAGGATCCAGCTCCCTGGGGGGAGTCTTTCTGCAGAGGGCAAAGGTTTGCAAACTATGCTCCTCAGCACCCTGAGGACTGATGACAGGGTTGGGAGGAGGCAGGAAAATAGCTTCTTCTTCTTCACAAGTTTTATATATTGGATTTGGGTGACAATTTATTATGGAGAAAGGGTTCCAAGTCTTTACAAATGAAAAGAGAATAGGGGTTTAGATTCAGAAGAAAGGGTTTCAGGTGCTATGTCCTTCACTAGTCATTGACTCTGAGAAAATGAATGCCTCTAGATTCAGTTCCTCACTTATAAAACGGGGGAAACAACAGTTGCCCAATTGTCTCCAAAACAGTAATTAGCATGAAACATAGGAAAATGCTTATATTACTTGGAACCCAGAAAAGGCCTTCACCTTACATCCTCTCCTTCAGCCTTCATGACAACCCTATAATGGAGATGACTTTGACTTCCGCTTTGTATATTGGAAAAAAAAAATATGAGTTCAGAGAAGTTCAGTAAATTCCTTACAGTCACACAGTGATTGATCCAAGATTTGCTCTCGATTCTCACTCTTGCTCTTTCTAGGAACAGAGGACTTAGCTATGCTTCAAATATGCTTCAAACATAATTTATCTTTTTAAATTTAAATTTGTTTTATTTTTAAACCTCATGGTAAGATGGTTACTCAGACTAGAGAAGGAATTGCCAAATCAGAGACAGTCCAAGGCCGTGGAAAGAGCCCTGGGCCAGAGCTTGGTCTTAGACTTAAGATTCTAAGCAAGGCCATTGTTTAGGGGTTAATGCTGCCATTGTCATTCTCCATTGCTCTCCACACTACTAGTCTTGCTATTAACACTATTTACAGAAATGCTAATGACAATAGTGGTTGCTGGTTGCTGAGCCCAAGGCACTGTGCTAACTGCTCTGTATATATTATCACATTTAATCATCTCAACTCAGTTAATCCTTCCAATACTTCTTTTAGGTAGGCACTTTTATTATTTCTATTTTATAGGTGAGGAAAGTTATGCACAAAGAATTCGGATAAAGTTCCCCAAGGTCACCTGGTTAGTCACACTGTACATGCCATTGCTGCAGCAGCTGGCACATCTCCCTGCTGCCACCACCAATTTAGCCACCACTACCATGGCTTCTGACAACGCTGCCATCTCTGTTGCTGCAGGGTTGTCAAAGCCCCGCTTCATCTTCTGGCCTCCGAAAGGAAAAATTACTCTTCTCAGTTAAATGGTGCTATCCTTCCAGGAAACTGGAGCAAGTCCTAGAGGACATTTGAGAAAGATCCCTGGTGACTCTGAGTTGTGCCTTGAAGTTAAATCCAAGTGTTTCGTGGTTCACTGGGTGGCCGGGCAGTGTGTCCAAGGTTAAAAGGCAGATAAGTGGCACCCCAGGAAGAGACTAGTGCATGATTCTAAGTTGCTGAGAACAGACAACACGCATACCAGGCTAAAGCCGTACCTCATTTACTTAGAGCAAGAGGAGAGAGAGTGTGTACAAGGTCCAGCCCCTCACAATGTGTCAGTTCCCCGTGCCCAGTGGATCCCCTCTGCAGCTGACCAGGCAGTATGGCTGCATGCACCCCACTGTGTACTGCTGTAGAAGGACCCCAACCCCTCCCCCGTGGAGTCTGAAATACAGAACGCTGGGGGCACGCCAGGACCACTGAGTCTATAACAGAAAGATATTCCCACACACGGCAATAAGCACAATAAGCAAGAGTTCCAGCACCGAGGCTCTTTCCTGTGTGGCTGAACAGGAGTCGAAAGACGGCACTCATGAGGCTGCGTTTCCCAACATCACGCATCTCCACTCCCTCCTCTCCACCTGCGGAACGCCTCAGTGGCTGGGATGCCCTTTGCTCCCCTTGTTTTTTCCTGAGAATCATCATGAATATTTATTGAGTACTTTCTGTGCCTTGGGTACTATGCCAATTATAAAAATATGCATCATCTTATTAATCTTTGTAACGGCTCTATGAGGTAGTCACCGTGATTATGCCCATTGACAATGAAGAAACTGAGGCATCGAGAGGTTAATAACATCTCCTAGTTTATAATAGTGAGTTAGCAGGAGAGCCAGGCTTTAAACTAGGCTATCGGGCATCACGGTGAACACTTACAACCACCGGATATGGCACCGAAGTGTCTGTTGGCCCGAAGAGTTCATTCCCTGATCCTGTCAGGTACAGAATGTGGAACATATTGTGTAAACTGTTGAAAGTAGGCTGGAAAAAAATCCTTTCACCACATTGCCAGCTTTTAATGTGGTTTTCTTTGTGCTTTTCTTGCATTCATTTCCTTCTGCCATGCAAAATATTTAAAGCATGAACATTCCTTTTGAGCTTACTATATAGTCACAAAACCACATAAAGAATAACAATGCTTTATAATTCTGATGGCAATAATCATATTAATAAACCAATTTCCATTTGGTTCTTTGATCAATTAATCATCATATTCCAACATATTCATTGAACCCTGCACCAGGCATCAGGATATACACTGTGAAAAATTATGGAGATGATTCAGGAACAGGCCCTACTCTTAAAAGTATTCAATTCTGTGGGAGAGACCAGGCCAGAGGACATAGGTTTTAAATATTGTTGGTCTAGATAGCCAATTTTCCCTCCTGAAACACCACAAACACCCTTTTGCACTCCCCATCTGACACATCTTTGTGTAGTACCAAATGCAGACCATTTGAGGTAGGATTGGCTATGCAATTTTCAGGGTACAGTGAAAAATTAAACTGCTGGGCACTTTGTTGAAAAATTGCTAAGACTTTCAAGATAGGACAATAGCTCATTTAACCAAGGAAGTGGTGCTTCTAAATGCAGGACCCTGTGGGATTGCATGAGTCACACACACATGAGGCCGGCCCTGGGATCAAGTCATTGTTTTGTGCTTGGTACCAATGTTGGTTCTGCTTCTGTTATATACTTTGACCACCCCCAGGCTGACTCCTCTTCCTGAGCCAGCTGTCTGCCCCAACAGTTTTATAGGCCACACCTGCTCCTTCTGCGTCCTACTGAGCCCCTATCCTAACCTTTCCAATTAACTATTTTCTGTATTCCATTCTTCGCTGCACAATGGATTGAATAGACAGCCCTGGCTGGCTGTTTCTCGGAGCTCAGAGTAGATTACTCTGTACCCCAACCCTCAACCCTCTTCCCACCTGCAAGCCACTTGCCCCTTTTCTCCTTTGGCCAAGTTAGGGTGAGGGTGAGGGGAAGCCAGCAGAAAGAGCTTCAGACAATTTAAATCCTACTGTTACTACCATAAGAGCCATAAATGATTTGGGTTCTTTTTACCAGAGTACAAGTTATTTTGCATGAAATTCTCTGATAATTGGCCAAGAAACTATAGATACCACAAAGCAGCCCACCTCAGTTAAAGGCTCTCATTTTTTTTTTTTTTTTTGAGAAGTATACGACCAAGCAGAATTCAAGGGACATGTTAATCTTCTTAATGAGTATGGTTATGGGGGTGGGGTATGGTTATGGGGGGGAGAATGGGTATAGAGGGAGTGTGGGTGGTGGGGGAGACTCCACTTTCATGCTTCTCTGGCAGATGTAAAGCAATGCATCTTGTTCACCTTAAAGAATCCTCTGGTTAGACAAGGCAGCTAGTGCTGGTGTTCAAATTAGCAGTGCAATCAGTAGAGCCTACGAGAGTTTAGAGGAAGCCTGCACTGTAAATTTAAGAAATCGGAAAGTCTTCACGGAGGATGTGTGGATTAAAAGTCTTAGTTTCACAAATTAGAATGGAATAATATGTCCGCCACTTAATAGCAGAGAGCCTGCAAATCTTAAAGAATATTTTTCTATATAGAACTACATCATTTTCTTTATTGTCTTCCAAAACCCAGATTTTATTACATACTTCTGTTTTTATAGCCTTTTTCAAGATCATTTAAAATTGTTCCCACTATGCCAACGTTTATACTTTTATGTTTGTTTCTTTAATTCATCACTGCTTTATTTTTTCTAAGTCTTTTATTTGGCTCCCTGGTTTCTTAACAGTTAATTAATTCATTACAAAATAGCAGGTATATGCTTTGATCCCAGGATGGTTTAGCTATAAATATGATCCCTTAGCTGGAAGTCTGCTACCCGGGCTCTAAAACCCTTGGCCACTTTCTCTGTATTTTTGTTTGCAATTAGTACTTCACTTCTCTCCCTGGGTTTTGGGGCTATAATTAGCATCCTAATGTCTTCTCTGTCTTGCTAGTCTGCAAATTCCCCAAGGACAAGATTCTGATTTGGTTCAAATGTGTGTCCTGCAAGTAGGGAGTAGTTAGTAAAGGTTTGGTTGACTATCTGTTTGGCAGGAAGGAAGGAAGGAAGGAAGGGATTGTTTGTTTTGGTTATATGCCCAGCTCTCACTGGGTTTTGTTAAAAAATTGCTCTTCCCCCACAGACCTTCGCCTCTTCTAATTAATTGACAGAAACAGATTCCCAGAAGGTAATGCCAAGGAAATCCCACCACCTTTAATATCAAAATGCCATACATATGACCAATGAAATGATGTCGCATATTCATAAGGGTAACCACTCCAGCAACCAGCAACATCTTCTACCTAAGTATGCTAAAGTTGCTTTAAAGAGAATAAAGTTATATGTATCTCAATAAAGCCAACATTTTCTTGACCAAATGGAAAATGATGAACACGTTCCTCTCAAGTCATCAACATTGTAATACCAAACTAATTCTTGTCTTAAATGGAGATACAAATAATTCCAGAAAGCAATTATCTTCTTTGGCTACGACAAGGTGAAATAAATACGGACCCTAACACATTCGAGATCTCATTCTTTCATCCGTGCTTACACATTCCCCATCAGTAGTTCTTCCCAAAGTCTACATAAAGAGCTGAAGTGCAGTGTGTCTCCTCTCCCAGGGCTGTGCCTTTAAATCACTGATTTATGTTCTCGGGTCCTGATGACAGCGTTTTACATAGTACAGTGCTAGCCAGCAGCCAGAGTCCCCGAAGGTGAGTGTATCATTTGAAAGGGTTTTAATGCAGCGGGGAAGAAGTACTACCTCCCGGTAATCACATGATCAGCACACCTAAATGGACAGCCTCAGCCTGCATATTTTAACCCGCGGCCGAGATGCAGCTCTGTTTGCACAATGCTGTCCCGTGGCAGAATTACACAGCTCGCCATAGCTGCAGCTAGATAATTATTATTGATTCGCTCTCAAACTGTCAATCTGGGGACAGCTCTGAGGCAGTCAGTGATGGACAGAAGGAGGATTGGACAGCCACCATCCAACGAGGAAACTTCATCTCGAAAATGAACTTAGATGAGATGGTGCCGGTGGATAAGGGTAATTGATGATTGTTTCAGAGTGGAGGAAGGGGAAGAAGGAAAGATTTAAAGAAAAATCCTTCTTGGCATTCGTCTTAGTGTTCTTAGTGGAATGTAGTAGGGGCTATCTACAAACACCAGAAAGTTCTTATGTGGTTTTGCCCAATAAACCTATCATTTTAATATGCTACCATAATCAGAATAGACCCACCATTTTCCAAATGAAGAAAATTTTCTGTAAAATTTAGGTGTTTTCTTGATCACCTTAGAATTTAGAAATTTGAGGGTGTAGGCACATAAATTATTTTAAAAGTGCTTGAAAATATATTTGTCCAGTCATTTTAACTTTTCAAAGTACTTTCTATACCCATTTTACCTTTTGACAAATATGCGTTAAGGTCCTAATATCTGCAAGGCAATCTCATCCTCTCTACTGTAGGTAAACCATCAAATACCAGTTGACAAATTGATAGACGGGTAAATTAAAGCACAGAGCAGCTAAGTGACTTGTCTAAACTCACAAAACTCATTAGAGGCTGAACTGGACATAGATCCCACGCTTCCTGTCTCTTAGAGCCTTATTCTTCCCCCAATAATCCTTCCCATTCATCAAAGGGCTACTCTGAACCAAGCACTATTCAAGACACTTTGCATGGATTATCTCAATTAAAATTCACAACAGCAAGGTGGTTCTCATGAACCCTTTTTTGCAGATAAGAAAAGGAAACTCATAGTAATTTGGGGACTTGTCTAAAGTCACTCAGATGTCTCAGCCAGGATTTGAATTCCAGACTGCCTGGTGTTGTGCTGAAAGCAGAGGAAATTGTGTCTAAGTATTAGGGCGACTTCAGCAGCAACCAAAGAAAACAAGTGACACTGGGTTTGAACAATAACATATTAAACCCCAGTCCTGTGTAGTGAGCACCTCTCCTGCCAGGGAAGAATAATATGGCTTCCATGACATCCTGCTCCAACACCCCAAGACCCAGAAGCCATTAAAAAATTCTCGCTGAAAGGCAGTGGTGCCAGACCCTTTTATTTGTTCCTCTAGACGTTCAGCCATCGTGGCGATGTTCCATGTGATTCTCCCTTTGTCTGTCCTCATTTGAAACATGACCAGACGCTCGCTGATTGGCGGTCACATTGCTTTACACAGTCATTTCCAGGCCTGGGGTTGTGTCACCCCAGGGCACCTTCAATTATCTCAAGGAATCATCTCGAAATGCTTTTTTTAAAACAAAGAATTCTTAGTTCATTTTCATTCAAAAAAAGAAATAACATATTCCAGAGAGTATTTCAAAAGGAGGAAATGAATCTAAACATCAAGCCAAAACAAAGACACACAGAGTCGGGAAATCATGGGTGAACATAATTCACACAATATTTCGGAAGGGAGAGGTATACATTATCCATATTCCTGCAGTTCCAACTCTCACATATTAGGTTTCTGGTCACTCCCAGCATTTGCATATTCTAACTTTGGCCCTTCTTAAATTAGGAGTGAAAATTCTAGTGGCTGTGGTATGGTATGGTGGATACAGCGAGTTCCCTCTCAGGCATATCCCTGAGCCTGAGTCAGTCTAGAAGCTTTTAATTGCAAGGTTAATTTCCATTCACGATCACACACTGTGCCTACCCTCTGCCACACCAGCATCTGGGTACGGTTGCATTGTCCTTCAATCCTCCTCCTTTTCATGTGTCCCACATTCCCAAATATCTTCATCCCATTTGTTCCACATAAAACTCTGAAATGTAGGGTGGATACTACACTGCTGTTTTACAGATGAGCAAATCGAGGACTGAAGGGTTTCAGTGACCTGTATCCAGTGCCGCTCAGCTTGTGGGTAACAAATGTAGGCCTAGCACACAGATTTCTTGACTGTACCGCTACATCTTACTGACCCTGCTGTTGCATTTTGTTTTTAACGTACTAGATCTATTTCATATGCATGTAAGTTAAACACAGGACACTGATAATAGTGTAGAAACCATACATTTTTGTAATTATTATGACAATCTCCTGGCATATCTCAGCAAATTATCTCATTCCTCCAAAATTAGTTTGTTAGGACAATATTGTAACCAACAGAAGTATAGTTTTTTAAGAAAAATTTATCTTTTTCTAATATTGTTTCTTTTTTTTATGTATTAGTATAACCTTGACCTTTGGCCCTGAATCTGTGGTCTCATGTCTGAGTCCTAGGAAGAGATAGGTAGGAGAAAGAAGGGAGCAAAACAAATCTAAAAGAGGTATTTGCTCAAACCCTCAATTTCTGGAAGCACAGGACACATTCTAGCTTGTCTTCTAGCAGCATGCAGGATCAGTAGGAGGGTACCAGGCACTGTCTCCACAGGATGTCTCTTCAAGCTCTCTGGCCTCCTAAGAAGACCTAAAAGCCCAGACATCCAGAGGAATTAGCCCTGTTTAGTCTCAGGAAGAAGACTTTGTCTTCAGCAGCTAACGGTGGTATTGAGGACCAGGACAGTGACGGGTTTGTGGCACCCTCACAAAAGCTATGTGTCATTCAAAGGCCTGAGAAGAAGACATTACCACCAGCGTGTAAGAATGGGAAATGCTGGATTCTAATAGGAACCAAGAAGATTGAGTTTGTGATCACAAGTAAAATACTTCCTGAGGATGCTTAGAAATAATTAGGGGAAGAGGATGAGGAGGGGGAGTCTGAATGGATCCCAGGTGAAGGTTTAGCCAGAGTTGTGAGGTGTTTATTGTAGTTATAGCTCTATTTTCTATCCCTAGCCTGATGTGGTCTAGAGTTACTGGGGGGGGGGGCACATTAATATTTTAGATTTTAATTGAAACTACCTGTTTCATTTTTATTTTAGGGAAAGGTGCATGGATCTGGGGCTCTGAGAGAATTAGCTTTCAATGCTACTCCCCCGACCTACTCGTTCTAGATACTTGGGCAAGAAATGAAACTTGCCTAAATCTATTTTAACAGCAAATCCCACTTTAACAGTAAAGTTGGGATGCTGCTTACCTCATGAGGCTGCTGGGATCTGTCTGATTGTTGGGATCTGACAGATTGTTCAGTCTGATTGAAGCGACTCTTTACAAAAGAAGGAACCCTCATCTGAGAAGACAAAAGCAGGCTCGTTTATAGTTCTGAAATTCCACGTCTCAGGACTTAGCTTCTGGGGGACCGACTAGGCATTCTGCCTTGTTCTCCCCGGCATTGCCCCTTGCCCAGCTGTTACCCGGGGCCAGGTTCCCACAATGGGTGCTGTGATCCAGACCACCGTGACAGCTTAAGTCATACCCTCTCCCCCTTCTCCTGCTTGGTTTGATGATCTAAATCCCTGCATGCACCGTTTCTTAGGTGTGCTCCGAAGTAGCCCTACCTCCTTCCTCCGAGGGGAGGGCTAGGCATCTCTGTGAGGGAGTGTTCTCGGCACCTCTGGGGAAGCTACAGGTGCGCTCCCCTCCCGCCAGCCCTCCTAATGGACAAAGGACATGAATCAAGCCTGTATCAAAGGCAGCAGTGGCAGAGGAGAAGGTCTGCTTCTGGGAGGGAACGGAGGCAAGCTGTGGAGAATGCTTAAGTAGAATTGGCAGCGGGAATCTTTGATGGCCCTAGCAACAAACACTTGAGTGGCAGGACTGTAGTGTTGATTTTTCTTTTAATCTTCTCTCACCTTCATGATAACACAGTTCTCTGCTGGAAAAGTCAGTCTTTACCCATTTATGGCACTGAGGCCAAGAATCACAAAAATATTGCTTCAGATGAAATTCTGAAATAAGCCCTCATTCCCTATGATTACCAAAAAAAAAAAAAGTGAGCATGTCTGTATATGATATCTCTTTCTGTGGTCATGATGTTACCTTCCACGCTATCTTCGTTAAGTGCTGCTTAAAGGTGCCAGAGCCAACCCTACAAGCTGATTGATGGAGGCTCCATCAGAGGTGACTGACAAGAAAGGGCAGAGGGGAAAAGAGAACAAAGAATTTAGAGCAAGAGAGAAGCCCTGAAGTTTTTCAGTTACTGGGGATTGGATGACTCGCGCAGAGGAACTTAGGCAAGTGTTGCTCAGTTCGGCACAACAGAAAGTGCTGGAAAACCAAGAATTTGTTTTTAGACAAATTAAGCATAAATCGGCATCTACCTCTGACTAGGCTCTGCATGCGGGTGGGGAGAGCCTGAGGAGGAAGGAAGCAGGATGGAATGTAGACGGAACTAAAGGGATCCAAAATCACCTTCTAGACTTTGTGCAATTAGAAATAAAAATCGCTGAGTAGTAAACACTGACAGTGGAACTGCATAAAATCCTAAACAAAGGAGATTAATAAGAAGACCATATTGAAGTAACTTAACATACCCCGAAAATACTGACACACCTGGTATTATTCTGTTCAGGCTGCCATGACAAAATACCACAGGCTGACTGAGTGGCTTAAACAATGGAAATTTATTTTCTTACAGTTTTGGAGGTTAGGAGTCCATGATCAAGGTGCCAGCACATTTGGTTTCTGGTGAGGGCTCTCTTCCTGACTTGTGGACGGCCACCTTCTTCACATATCTTCACACGGCCTTTCCCTGGTGTGTGCACACATGTGGAGGTTGGGGCGGGGGAAGATAGAGTGCGCATCTCTCTGATCTCTCTTTCTACAAGGACGTTAATACTATTAGATCAGAGCCCCACTCATATGACCTCATTTAACCATAATTATTTCTCTAGAGGCCCCATCTGAGAGTTAGAGCTTTAACATATGAATTTGAGGGGGATACAAATATTCAGTTCATAACATACCTCACGTCCAGTCTCAGCTTGTTGTCTTATTAAAAAGAAAAACAAATTCAACATCATCCCAAAACAGCAAAAAGGGATGTAAATCTTTAGCACAGTCCCTCCGAGAGGCACATTGGAAAGCTGCATAGAAATACTTGCTGCAAATAGAGCAAAATGCCCATGTTCTTTGCCAGTCTCCCTGCAGTTTCATGCAATGTGATGGCTGTTCTGCAGAATCTCCCCTTTGCCCATCCTACCCAGACTCAGCCAACGTGCTTGGCTCTCCTCCTCCTCTCATGGCCCCTTTCACTCTCACTTTTGGATTGATCCTGTCTTTGCATGAGTTGTTCCAGGCCAATGGTTCTCAAACTTTGGTGAATCACCTGGGAACCTTGGTAAAAATACAGTCGTCCCTTGGTATACATGAAGGACTGGTTCCAGGATTGCCCGTGTATACCCAAATCTGCACATATTCAAGTCCCGCAGTTGGCCCTGATGAACCAATGTGTACAAGAAGTCAGCTCTCCCTATGGTAGGTTTTGAAACATCCCTCAAATACTTTCCTCGAATCCTTGAATATTTTCTCTTTCTGTTTGTTTGAAAAAATCCATGTGTAAGTGAACTCACCCAATTCAAACCTGTGTTGTTCCAGGGTCAACTGTACAAAAACCCAGGCCCTATATTATTCAACAAGCTGGCCTCTGTGTTCCTTATTAGCCCCTCCTGTATGCCCAGGGGCAGCAGCCCTTGAGGTACCAGGAGCATTTTGTGTGGAAGTGGAAAGGTTGACCCTTTTTCCCACCCTGAGTCCCATGTCATCATCCAGTACCAAAGCAACATTCCTGCTGCCCCTGCATCTTACCATGTTGCCTTTGAAAGTAGCTTCTCCATTTCTGCATGCAGCCTCATGTATCACAAGGCTCAGAGCCCTAAGACCAGACTGAGGAGCAGTATTAAAGAGA
This sequence comes from Indri indri, assembly GCA_004363605.1. Taxonomy (NCBI): domain Eukaryota; kingdom Metazoa; phylum Chordata; class Mammalia; order Primates; family Indriidae; genus Indri; species Indri indri. The sequence continues at coordinate 40,146 of RJWJ010000045.1, forward strand.
GGCACCATGCAATCTTAGCCTCCTCATCCTCTTCCTTCTCCTTTACCACATATAACACTTCCTCCCTTGCATGTCAGTTTACTCTGATTGAATACCTGAGTTCCTCCTTCCATCAGTTCATCCTATATTCATAGACATGCCTAAATCCTCAAAGCAGGCATCTATTAAGGTTAAGATGGAACCCCAGCCATATAGATGAGAAGCCTTCCAAAGACATGAAGATTATCCTCCAAAAATAAAAGATGATTTATTACATTAAGACCAGGCAAGTCTGGGCTGTTCTGGTAATACTTGCCTATGATGGTTAATTTTGTGTGTTAAGTTGACTGGGCCATGAGATGCCTGGATGTCTAGTTAAACATTATTTCTGGGTTTGTCTATGAGGGTGTTTCTGAAAGAGATTAGCATGTGCATTTGTGTACTAAGTAAAGCAGATTGCTCTCCCCTACATGGGTGGGTATCGCCCAGTGGGTTGAGGGCCTAAATATAAAAAAAATGCAGAAGAAAGTTGAATTCACTCTCTGCCTGACTGCTTGTGCTAAACATCAATCTTCTCCTGACCTGAGCACTCCTGGTTGTCGGGTCTACAGACTGAGACAGGAATCTACACCAACAACTCTTCAGTTCTCAGGCCTTCAAACTACCCTACCAGCTTTCTTGGGTCTTCAGCTTGCAGAAGGCAGATTGTGGGGCTTCTCAGCCTCTGTAATCATGTGAGCCCATTCCTTATAATAAACTTATTTATATATATATATATGAATAAGTTCTGTTGGAACTTATTGGTTCTGTTTCTCTGGAGAGCCCTAATGCAATGCCCAGGCCACTAGCCCTAATGGCTCTTATGTGACTGACTATCACATGAGCATAATGAACCTCCTTTTCTAAGGAACCAAGGTAAAAAGCACTCACATTTGTTAAAATCCCTTCTAGGTCTTCAATTGAAATGTGATACAAAAGAACAAAGTGCTATTACATTAACCTAATTATGAAGTTACTTGCTAAGAGCAAGTTTTAGAGTATTTATGTTTGTTTAAAAGCCAAAAAGATTATCAGCTGTACTTCCACAGACTTTGAGGCTCCTGTATCTGTTTTATTTACCAATTTCTAAATTTAGGTGGAGGACTCTGCTACGCACTTGAACTGGTGGTCAATTCTACATGGGCAAACAGAGTACAATAGCAGAAAGGATGGTAGAATTACGGTCAAGAAATACTAACACCCCAAAGGCATTTTTATATAACAGAAAATATATGAAATGGCAAGAATAATATATTTAAAATAAAAGGCTTCATTTAGTTAGCTGGAACTGTGCAAGGTTCCATTTATAGAAGCCTCTGCAAACAGCATATGGTAATTCCTTACTCAGAATGGAAAAATAGGGAGTTTGAGGTACTTTGAATGTTTTTATATTTCCTTCCAATTTTAACTTGGCACAACTCTACAATCTTAAATTTTTATATCCAAAGAAACCATACTCTAGAAATAAATATGCTTACTTTGAAAAGTGAATAAGTAAAAGATTGGAGATTCGAATTCAGATATTGCAACTGAAAGGATAGGGCCAGCCTTCAGAAGATCTGTGTCTCTCAGACAGCTCTCCTCTTGTCAAAGAAAGTCCTCTATCCAGCCGTCACCAAACAGTTCAGTCACACACCTCACTTATCACGAGCCTGCTGATTGGAGCCTGCAGCCACACCAAATACAAAAAGCCGGAGGAACAAAAAGCTTTGAGAAACAGAAACAGGTGTTGCCAAGTCATCCCACAGAGAGTTTCTTACATCCTAGCACTGCGGTTGTGCTGCCCAGGTTCTCAGCCCATCTGCAGATGTGAGACAGTGGACAGGTTAGATAACCCTGCTGAGCTTGGTGTTCTTAACAGTAAAATGGGGATAGTAATTTTTTCGCCCTCATCAGATTGTTGATAGGATTAATGAGATAATATATATAAAGTGATTAGAACACAGCCTGTTATGTATGATGTGCTTGTAAATTATTAATATATTATTGTTTTTGTTATTGTTGTCACTATTTACTACTCTAAATACAACTCTGCAAGCTTAATTTTCAGGTTGTTGATGCATGGCAGATCAGAAGCCAAAAATTAGTCAAGTAGGAGAATATTCTACTGGAATCATGAGCGCTGACAGCAGGACAAGGCCACGGCCAACAAGTTGAGTGTGACAGAAAAGACAAAGACAATGAGAATAGGATATAAGAACTCAAAGCATGTCATTCTGGGTCCTTTTCATTTCAGGGAAAACACACAACATTTCAATAGTTCCTCAAGATATCTTATTAAAAAACAGTAAAATACAATAATTTCCATTCAAAAGAATAAATTTAATACACAGGACTTAAATTATTTTCAACATATCCCCATGAGCTATTTCTTGCAGAGTAAGTGCTAGGAGATGTTTTGCTTTCCTTAAGAATGTGGTATAATTTTTCCCTGTCTGACAAATAAAAATGATAGACCTGACCTTTCTTCCTGTCACTTTGACTACCAGGAAGCTTAGAACCAAATTTCAGTCTTACTACAAAACCCAAAAAGGACCTTAGGGGCCTTTTCATTCTATTGGTTTTTTTTTTTTCCTTGTATCATGACTTTCTACTCCAAATTTACATTATTTTTGTCCTTATTTTACGTTTCTCACTTATATTTTGATATTTTATTGTATGGCACAAGCTGACACAAATTCTTTATGAAAGGAGTTCTATTATCAATAAATTAAAATACCCAACAAACTATTTTTGAAGTCTTATATATGTGCGATATGTTTTACAAGATTTTACTCCAAATGTTTTATTAAGTTACATGTAGGAACTAAAGGGATATTCCATAGAATATCCCCTCTATGGAATAGCTTATTCCGTAACTGTCCCATAACAGTAAAGCATTACTAATGTAATCCTCTTCTTAAATGAAGCCACAGGTTTATCCCAGCTCCAATCGCCTCCAAGGTGATGGAGACTCTACCTTCCTCCAGTGGGGAACAAAGAGCAACGCTGAGCAGCAGGACAGTTTAAGTACCAATCGAGGGATAGAAAGCCCAAGTTCTTACACTCCTTGTCTGGGAGCACAGAGGGATAAGCCCTGGTAAGGATGCTCTCAGCTGGCTGACTAATGGAAAACAGGAGACTGTAGTATCCAACCCTAATGTTATTCAGGCCTCACAGAAATATCACCCCAGGAGAGAGCCACCCCTGCCCAGGTGTGAACTAGTACCTCCCCTCCAAACCCAGCCTGTTTCCCTTCCACTCAGCCACTGTTCTCCATGGCACTCCTTACCTTTTGACATGTATTTAGTCCTTTATTCTACTTCCTATTGATTGTCTAGATCCTCCCATTAGTGTAAGTTTCATGAAGTCAGTGACTTTATGTGTTTTTTTGTTATTGCTGCTTTGTCTCAAGTTCCCAAAACGGTATCCGGCAAATAGTGAACACACAGCAAATATTTGTTGGTTGAACGGATGAGTGAAGGAATACACGAAAGTGATCGACCAAGGAGGACTTTTTTTTCTTTCTGCCATGTTAGAAGGAAATTTCAAGATATTTTAAAACTCATAACTTAAAGCCCTTTTAGGTCTCTGGATAAAAATCAATTTTTAAAAATTAAGTACATCGTATCAATCAAACTATGAGACCAAATGGAGATGCAGGAACATTACCTGTCCTGCGTAAGATCTCGTGGTTTGCCAAATATTACCGGAGTCACACAGTATAATTAATCTCTCTTCTGCTGAATCATTCCAAAATTTACATCCCCTACCCAGGCTTCTTTCCTGAAGTCTATGTCTGACAGAGGGACAGATGGATACAGGACTCCTACCTATACCAACCTGTCTAAAACTAAACTCTGCTTGTTCCCCAGACGGACACCTGCACATTCTATTACCAAGGTGGTAGCCCGTTAACACTTTTCTCTATGACACGGGTCCAGTTTTTAAGGTACACAGCATGGGGCAGGCCTAAGAGAAAGAGCTAACAGACCACATTTAAATAAGACGGGACAAGGAATGAAAGACTAGAGGAGGAGAGATGGACATCAGAGCACCTTTATGTGGCAGGCAGAGCTGGCCCTGACAAATCAGCAAAGGCCACAGGTGTGCAGGACGTGGACACACTGAGGGAGACTACAGACAGGAGGGCAAAGCCAAAGGCACTCGCTTCTCAGTCTCGGCTGGAGCAACGCAACATTGGGTGAACCAAGTCCAGGTTGATGAGAGCAAAGATCTCTTCGAGGGGGCATTCTGCGATATCATATGTTGGCAGCCGTTTTGTGTAACTACTGTTGGTTCTCATTTGGCCCCAGCTTTAGCTCGACCTGGAGTTGTGGCTCAGAGGTGCAGAGTCACTTGGGGCATTTTGACTGGAAAGTTTTTCTATTAACACACACTACAGCTTTCCTAAAGAAAACCTCCATGCCTGCCAAGGTTTCTCCACCCCACCCTAATAACAGAGTGATAAAACATGAGCCAGAGCAGGGCAGAAATTATTGGCGGCTACTGCAGCCTAGCTCAGTTCCCCTTCCGCCTGTCAGGCAGGTATCAGGTCCCAATACCTCTGCCATTTTTGACTCAGCTTTCTCTGTCACATGGCTACATTACAAAACCATTTTGTCCTGGTATCTATTCATATTTATTTCTCTTTTCAATTCCCAATATTCATTTTTCTAACATTCTCACTATGCTTAGGTAATTTGCAAAACAAGATAGGAGGTTTAAGATACTTGATAGAAAACTTGCCTTAAATGAGGAGTTCCTTCCAAATAATCATAGAGATTAATAACTAATACCTACATCAGATTTTAGAGTTTGCAAAGCACTTTCTTATCACTATCATTTAACAGTGGCAACAACCCCGAGAGACAGGCATTCACATCCTCACAGGTGAGAAACCTGAGGCTCAGAGAAGGCAAGCCACCAGCCCAGAGTCGCCCCTGGGACATGGAGCCGTATTAGACCCCTTGCGGCTCATCTAATTGTGCACAGGGAATCACGAACCACAATAATCATCATTTATCCCCGGTATCTCCCCCAGGCCTGCCTTTTCCAGAGCCAAGAATAGATGATCATATTCCTTCCTGCTCACTCAACCAAGCCTCACTCGCCTGCTTGTGCTGTGAATATTTTTTTATAAATCCAAGTAAGCATTGTTCATTTGTTCATTTTACTTGTATTTATTGAGTGCCTACTATGTGCAAGGCATCAAGAGTGTGGCTATTAGGTGGTAGAAACCATCTACTAAATAATTATAGATGACATTATTCATTTTTTTTAAAATCCACTGAAATCATGCAGGATCCAATGCTCTATATTGTGTTCAAAGCAAAGTAAATCACAGAGCAGCTGGCTCCAATTCTTTTTTAAAGCAGGCAGGGTATAAATAATAAATAGAATAAAAGCGTCACTGTGAAAATTTTATCAGAGGCAGTAAGTGTAGAGGAGTTAAGAGGCTGGGCTTCAGTCCAGGCCCTGCCACCAGCTGCGTGACCTTGTGTGAGTCACCTCACCGTGATGGGCCTCCGCATTCTCCTCTGTAAAATACACAAATTAAATGGAACGATTTTTAAAGGGCTTTTGCTGACTAGCAGTCTCCTCATTCTGAAGCTGAAGCATCCGTCAGTGCATCCGACCTTCATCCAATCATGTGGCCCAGAGCTCAGGGGTCAAAACACAGGGACATGGTTGCACTTGGGATCCCAAATAATGCAGTACCATCGAGAGCAAATGAACAATCAGCCTGGAAGGCGATGAGCTGGTGTGTGAAACATAACTGATTCAGAAAAATTAATATAATCATAAGTGAATATTGGAGCCATTCCCAATATTGGAGCTGTGTCCTACAAATAATAAATATCCAGGTGAAATTAAAAATCAATAGATGGTAATGCACCAATTTTGGTTCCTTAGCTGTAACAAATGAGCCACGGTAATGTAAGATGTTAACAATAGAAGGGTGTGATGCAGGGAACAGGAGGACTCCGTAGTATCTTTGCAACTTTTCTGTACATCTAAAACTGTTCTACAATAAAAGGTTATTTAAAATACAATTTGATAAGTAATCTTCATCTACCTGAGAACCACCTACCAAACTGAAGATCGTCATCTCTCTCACCTGCACAAAACAGGTTAGTGGTAGATTTAGGATTATCTTTCTGCTGCAAAGGGATCTTCTCCATTTTTACAAGTATATTTTAATCTTTTTAATCCTTTTAAGCATCCTTATCAAATTAATCAGAAATTTTAAGTGGTCTGGTTGAATTTATATGAATATTAGGAGAGACAGGTGTGAGCTCTTCTCAGCAGTGGAAGCCCTATTCACAGAATTGGAAATAAACTATCCAAACCAAGTTGACTGATGCTGACATTTCAATACCCACCTAACCTCTTTAACCTCCTCTTTAAAAAGGAAAGCTAAGAAGTCCAACCTGAAACTACAAAGTAATAACAATCACAGTAAGTTTACAAACTCATCTTTAAAGGCTTACTGTTAAAGATTTGACAAAAGCTGTGTCTAACTTCACCTGGTGTTTGGCTACCATTTAAAAGCAAAGCGAATGCACACGTTTGCATGTGCGTGCATACACACACACACACACACACACACACACACACACCAGATTCAGGAAGGAAAAGTCAATAGTATTAATAAATCTGCAGTGTGTTAAAGGCTGCATGGATAAAAGGAAAATGTCCTAGCAGTTTTCTTCATTAACATTGGCAAATTCTTATGTAACCTACATAGCATTAAAGTCTGCAAATCTGGCCTAATTTTATCTTCGAGCCATAGACTTCTAAAACGTGCTCTCTTTGGTCTACACATTGCCTTTTGAAATAGTCTATTAGCTAGAAGCTCCTGCATCCTTTATTATGATTCCAGCAGGCTTAGCTCTCTGCTCACAAATTATTGATGCTCCCTTTGCACCAAGCATCGTTTGCAACTGATAAGCAGCAGGGTAATTGGCACCTTCACAGGATATTAGGCAGAAGGAGAGGGGAAAGGAGCACACTTTGCAGACAGGAAGCAGACACAGAAGGTAACCAAATAACAGTGTTCCTGCTAAGAAGGCTAAATTCTTCTTGACAAATCATATACTTTGCATTTCCTATAGGAAATATTGTTTTATATTTATTAACACATTGTAAGAAAAATGTGTCGGGTTAGGGTGACCCCTGGGTTTATTCAAGATGAGGTGTTAATGTTACAATTTATTCTCAGCAGTATGCAAAATCTGATGTAACTTCTAGTAATACTTAGCATTAGCAGCTTACGTGTTTTCCATACTTATTGCAACATAATTAATGATGCTGTCATACTGAATACATGGATATGAATTATTACTAAATTAGAATAGAATTCCTATAGAATATGTGTAATGCACTGTCACCACAAATACAATATTAATAAAGAATCCAGGTTAACCTGTACTTAATCTTTTTAAATCTAACCTTTGATTTTAACAAAACACATTAAAAAGTTCTGATTTTATCAAATTTGGAGGAAAGTTTATTGCATTTTCAGGAGAAAAGGATGTCAGTGTGATTTTGACAGTGGCACTGAGCATACATTTTTAAAAAATATATCTGTTTCAGAATAAATCTGTATCTCTCAGGATAATAACTGAACAATAAGTGTGTATGTGACAGCAAGTCAGGAGGCTGGTACACGGATCACCTCATTCGTGCTGAGATACTATATTGAGTCCCAACGCATCCCTTCCCCAACAACAACATGAATCTTAGCCTCTGGTGAAAATCGGAGACTGCAAAATTCACGCTATAGGCTCAGGCTAAAGGTTAAGTGAGAAGGGAAATGTAAGGAGGAAAATCCTGGTTCAACATCCTACAAAACCTAACAAAAACTGCCCTCTCCCTCCACCACCAACACCACCACCAATCTCCACGTGTCCCCTTCCTACCCTCAATGGGATCCCACACAGATTCTGCCATCTCAACTTTGAAGAAGCCTCTATTAGACCCAGGTCAAACCCAGATCTGCTGATCGAAGCATTACTCAGCCAAGTCACCTTTGTCCTCTCCCCAGAGAAACTGCTTCCATCCTTACCGATCAACTCCCTGAACCTGGCCACTTCTGCCTCTGACCCTGTGCTCTGCTAGCATTTGATATTTCTGCGTGTATCTGGAGGATTTGCTTAGACTTTCAACCCAACCATCAGCTCCAAACCCAGCTCACCCTCAGTCTCTTCCACATCAATTATGTCAGCAGCTAGACCAACCTGGATGCCCCTCTGGGCCGGGATGCTGGGCCCTCTATAAAATCATCTATTCATTTCAGAGACTTCATTCTCTTGAATTGATCAGCCTGACTACATTGGCTTATGGCCTGACTTTCATTTATTCCTCAACCACATATCAGATCTTACTATGAGCCAAGGAATCAGAGATGCAATCTGCTCCCTAACTTCTTCCCTCCAGCTGTTCTCATTCTGCAGGAGCACCTGCCAATCTGCCTAGGTCAGTGATTTTCAAACTTTTTGGTCTCAGGGACTTTTACACACTGAAAAATTATTGAGAAATCAAAGAGCTTTGTTTATGTGGGTTACACCTATCAATATTCCCTGTATTACCGAAAAAAAAAAAAAAAGCCCTGAGAAAATGTAAAAGCAAAAAATTATCAGGAAAGTGGCATTGTTATGAAATTTTGCAAATCTCTTTAATGTCTGGTTTAATATAAGACAGTTGGATTTTCATATCTGCTTCCACATTCAATCTGCTGTGATGGGTTATTCTGGTTGAATTATATGAAAAAAAAAAAAAAAACCTGGCCACACACAGATGTATATAATTGAAGAAAAGAGTATTTGACTAGACTGTTCAGATAATTGTGAATATTCTTCTCTGATATTACATTCACGAACAACAAGTAGTACTGTAGTGTGGGATCTGAAACCTTACTGATGAAGTTTTCATACTCAGTACTTTAAAATCCATTGGTTTTTCTTGCATTATGAGTGGATCTTTTACCCATATTGTAATGTGTGTTTGAACATTTGGAAAATATTGGTTCACTGAGCTATGCAGAATAAATGTTGACACCATTTTTATATAATATCACAAAAATCACATTTGTCTCAAAACATTATACTAAGTGAAAGAAGTCAGACACAAAGGGCTATATATTGTATAATTTTCATATATTATGATATTCTGGAACAAAGCAAAACTATGAGCACAGAAGTCAGATTAGTGGTTGCCAGGGGCTAGAGGTGGGAGATTATTGACTATAAAGAAACACCTGCAGGTTCTTCTATGATGTCCCAAATGATGGGGTTTTCCCCATTTGTAAGGCTGAATAGTATTCCATCGAATATGTATACCCATTTTCTTTATCCATTTATCAACTACTAGGCACTTAGGTTGTTTCCACATCTTGGCTATTATGAATAATGTTGCAATGAACACAAAAGTGCACATATCTCTTTGGTATGCTGATTTCATTTCCTTTTGATATATACTCAGAAGTGGAATTGCTGGATTGTATGATAATTCTATTTTTCATTTTTTCAAGAACCTCCATACTATTTTCCGTAATGGCTATACCAATTTACATTCCCACCAGCAGTGCACAAGGGTTCCCTTTTCTTCACACCCTCACCAACAATTGTTATCTTTTGTCTTTTTGATAGTAACTGTTCTAACTTTGTCCAACTAAAAATAAAAATTTAAAAAAAAAGAAACATTTGGAAACTTTTGGGTTGATGTGAATATTCTACATTCTATTTGTGTAGGTACATACATGACTATATATATTTGTCAAAATTAATTGAACTGTATACCTAAAAGGATACATTTTACTATATGTATAATAAGCTAGACTTTTAAATAAATCACATTCCTTAATATCACCATCTATCTTATCAGCAAAGTCTATAAGTACAGGGAGGCTCTTAGGCTCATGATGGTAAATACGAACTTTCCAAAATTCCAATCTTTGCTTGAGAACTTGAATTTTATCTCATTGGCAACAAATACTCTCTGCTTACCACATCTACATTTAAAGTATTTAATTACTTTTTCTTTTAACTCCAAAAGATCAGTGTTAAAATGATACCACACCTGGCACTGTTGTGCTATTCAAAAATGTTCTATTGCTCATGACACAAGGTAAATTGACATCGCAAAAGCCAAAGGAAGGATGGCATTCGGCATACTTTCCTTTGATATAACAGGCTCACTTCATTCATTTTGGAGCAAATGTCTGTCAAATACTGATGCCTGACTACTCACAGTTTGTTTGCCCAGTTGTTCTTCCAAGCAAAAGTGATGTTCTGTAAAAATGGTGGCTAGATGTTCTCAACTCAAATAACCACGCAAGTGCTTTTCCTTGAGATAACTGTAGTACTTCCCAAAGCAGCAGAAGTGCTCTATGCATACTTCCAATTTTATCATACAGAATATTAAAAAGATATGTAACCAAAGGTTAAGACTTCATAAAATTAATCATGTTTACAGCTCTGGCAAAGACATTTTTAAGTGAATCTTGCTTCTTGAAAATTGCAAATACATGGTAGGGAATGCCATGACTACCAAGACACTTTGGTAGCTCATTTGTACTAAGACACCCACGGTTTTACATACTGTTGCTTTGCACCATTGGTGTATTTGCCAGCACAGTTGTTCCAAGATAAACCATGAGATTCAAAAAAAGGTCATTCAATACTCTTGACTATTCCAGCACCACTTGTGTTTGTTGCCAAGGTTTCACATAAAAGAAGATCATCTTTGATGATTCATTGTTGCTGCTGCTAAATGGATACAAGCAAACATAGATTTACCAATTTGTAAGGCAAAAGTATAAGACTTCAGATGAGATATTAATTCTATCTTCAAGTTGAATTAATTCAAATTAAACATGCATAGCTTGATTAGTCTCTTAGCTATTACATGCTTTCTCAAGACAATACAATAAAATAATTTGTCTACAAGATGCCTCATTTGAAAAGCTGTTACCAAAACCGTTTAATTTTTAAAGACTTTATAATGTCTACATTAATATATCAATTCCTTTCTTTTAAACTCTGAAATATTGGTCTCAAAATGGTGTCACAAGTGGCACCATAATACTATTTAAAATGTTCTGTTGCCCATGACACAATAAAGCTAGTTGTTAATATCACCAAAGCCAAGGAAAGAGCAGTTTCATCTTTTGATGACGCTCTAAGAAGCCCAGGCTACTATTAGATCCCTGGACTGCTCAAGTTGTTTAGGGAACAGGAGAGATACTCAAGTGGGCAGCAAGACCTCAAAACTGAGGGCATTGGCAGCTGGTCAGCCAGGGTAAACAAGTAACAACGCCGTCATCCCATAGTTAAGCTGGAAACCTCAGGTTCATCCTTGGATCTTCTCTCTCCTTCACTCCCTACTGCAAATACTACTGTCCTCTGTCTTGCCCTGAGCCCTCGTTATCTCTTGCTTGACCATTCCTGAAAGCCTCCTGAGTAAGCTCTCTGCCTCTGCCACCACCACTGCCACAAAGCCTTCCCACACCCTGTGTACTAGATAAAGGGCAAAGGGACCCTTTATAATCGACCTCCCACCATATTGTCTGTTGCAACCACTCTAAAAGCATTCTCAAACACACAGGTGCTCTTTTGCGCCTTCTAGCTTATGCACATGCCCTGTTTCTTGAATTCTACTCATTCTTCAGGCCCAATTCAAATGTCAACTCCTTCATGAAACTTCCCCCAAATGCCAAGACAGAGCCTGTGCTCCCGACACATAACGAACAGATTGATGGCCACTCTTACACACTGAATCGTCTTTACTTGCTCAATAACTGTCTCCCCAATCTTTCTGGAGAGAAGATAGAGCATGTCTTAGCCATGTCTAGCACCCCACCCTTACCAGGCTCACGTCTGGTGCACTGGTACATAGTAGATGCCTAATCCACATTTGTTAGAGGTATTAGATGCTCTGAGAAAGCACTGAGTACTCCAGTCACCCACTGATTTAGTTGCTAAGATAAATTCTCCCATTCAGCAATCTTTCTCCAGGCTCATGTGATACTATGCTGCAAAACTGATGCATAATAAGAGATTGCTGAAACATGAAAGATGCAGCTTGTCAGCAGACAAACTGCTCTAGTGGCAAGAACAAAGCCAGTATTTCTTTCAATTTTATGGGATCCTGGTATCCTATACAGGTAGTTCTCAAACAACTATGTTTTGATGATATGTAACCAGGCACTTGTCATGAATATCCCAACTCATAATCTCAAAAAGCCTATGAAGGTTGCCTTATTAACCACATGTCATAGATGAGGAAGTTGCAGTGCAGAGAGTAATTTGACCAGGACAAAGCCGCTTTCCAACACCAAAGCCCACGCACTTCCACTGTGCTGCATATGAAGAAGGCTGGTTCATCCCTAAATCCTGCCCAAATGAGACTTTTCTTACTCCAACAGGATTTTCTCCTTTTAGTAAGTTTTCATTGTGCATTAATGAGGGTTTTGGTTTTGGTTTTGGTTTTTGATAAACACTAAGGAGAACAGTGTGGGAAGAATCTTCTGCCAAAAGTCAATTCTACCCTAGGAGAAAGAATTCAAAATTCAAGTCTCAAATCTCCTGCTTTTGTTGTTGCCTCTGGTTAGTTTGTGAATGAAACAGATCAGCACACACTTATGGTAATAAGCAGGACCTGCTTCCCAGACCTGGCATCATTATTGCACTTGTCATTAGAATGATCCTTAGAATCTTATGGGATGACAGCATATCCACTTTAATTATTATGATAGGGTTTCGAAAGGGGTAGCATTGTACTTTATTAGATAAGAATGAGGAGTGCCAGTGGAAAGAAAGTCTATAACATTATAAAACACCCCACTCCCAAGACAAGCACTCGTGTCTTTCCTGATGATAGTGTTGCCGTATTTGTTTTCCAATTACATCTTGAATGAACTCGATAGACCATGAGGCATGATGGGAGAAATCTACTTTCTGGCAATTACGGTTCATGTCCTGTTTAAAGGTGGTGAACATTTTCACTGCCCATTTTTATTCAGTCTTTAAAAGTGCAATATAGAAATCTGAAGACCCAAAAAATTCTTTTCATTTAAAATCTGCTTTTTCACAATGGAATTCTTCTGTGACTAATGACTGATGTCTGTGAGTGACAAATACTATGAATAGTGTCACAGACTCCAAGTATACTAAATACTTGAACCATAAATCATGAGACAAGTTTGAATGCTAATTCTAAAAGATTTCAAATGAGACCAACTATGTTATGTCTATTGAAGTCATCCATTGAGGAGAATGAACATTATTTCTAATAATCGCAGTTTGAATCGATGATGGGGTTTTGTTTTACAGGAAACAATGGGGACTTTTAAAAGATCCTCCCTGAAAATTCAGTCAAAACAATATCAGTCTTGATATTATTTCACATAAATTATTTTAAAGAGGTTTCTATATAAACAGAAATATCAGTAAAATATGAAAACTTGCCTTATGTCATTTGGAATGTAAAGATGTAAAAACATATGTAAAAAATTCAAATGGCAAACTGTCATAACTGACTAATTTTGACTCAGTAAATTTTGTCTTGTAACAAAATTATCCAATTTACATAATTAAACATTTCAAATTGCATCTGAAGCTTTTTTTAAAGATAGGCTAGCCACATTGTTTTTAGAATATATTGATTTTATGCTTCTAAAAATAGGAGTCATCCTAAACTCTTTCTATTCCATTTTAAGCAAACCATCCCTATACCAGCTAAGTGCCACACGTTTTCGGATCTCTTATATGCTGTTTTCCCTTTATAATATTTTTCAACTTTTAGGTAATAATTCCTAGAGTTTTTTTCTTGCTCAGATTATGCTGTTTTTAAAAACTTGAGGTGAATTTTTAATATGACATTTGAAAAACAGGTTCAGAAATTGAAAACAAAACTTCAAAAGCTATCCATGTTTACTTGCCAACCTCTGCCTTCATGTTCTAATTATTTAAGATGAATATATTCAATTACTTGAATTATCCACCAATGCTGACTTAGCTCTTGGCTTCACTTTTTGTAGGTAACATGAGCCACACACTTCATTGAGAACTGGTATTATCACTTATTAGGGAAATTATACTGGACTGTTTTATCCGTTTGTAATGTATGTACATTTACATATATATGCATGTGTAGATTACCTATATGATGACTGTCTACATTTCTTGAATTATCTGCAAAATTGTGGTCATTCTCAATTTCACTGTTCATGGAAAACACAGTACACACCTCTCATCGAGAAAAAGTCTAATTCTGTTCTTGTTTAGCCAAGTGTCTTTCATAAAATTGTATCATAGAGGTTGCAAGCTTTATGTACATATATACACATACACACATCCAAATATATATGTGCACACATAGTCATATATGCCTGCAATTACCTTCTTCGTCTATCATCTTTAAATGTCTGTTTCTTTGTTGGACTGAAAAGAAGTACATTGTTCTCAGCTGAGGTGGAGAAGCAGACAGATGAAAAATGAGCAATCCAGACCTGAGCAGAGGAAATCTGCATTTTAAAAATGCTTTGAAAGAAGTCTGCATTCCCCTAGGACACAAGACTCACCATTCACTCTACTCAGTAATACAGTACATCAGTACATGATTTTCCTAGATTAATTACAGGGGCCTGTTCAATAATAATGACTCATTATTCTACCAACTACATCCTTATACCAGCAAGCCTGGAACCTACCAGCTTCATCAAATGCTACTTAAAGGAAATAGCCTTTAAGTACCTACCTGCTGATAGACAAACCACACACACACACACACACACACACACACACACACACACACACACACACTGGAACACACACACACAGCAATGCTTGGGTCCGCACAAGGATGTTATGGTTGAATGCCCCAGGGAAGAGCACCCACCGCTCAGGTTAAAGGCAAGGGGACTCTGGAAATTGCTTTAATCCAATTCTACACGATAGTAATGTGGATGTTTTTACAAAATTGCCCATCAAAGGGGCCAGGATAGTCTCTTCCTCACACTCACTTACCTCTGAGCCTTCATTCATGCTGTTTCATTATCCCCCTCCCAGTTGCTCATTTAAATCCTACCCAGTCCTAGAGCCTCGCACAAACTGACCTCCTCTGTGACGCCTGCCCTGACCCTCCGGTCCACACTCAATTTCCTTCTCAATACTCTCATCAGTTATGACTAGGACATCCCCTCAATTGACTCTTGACCCCCCACTCTCATGTATAGAACAATCTAATCAGCAAACATTTGTGAAGAACTACCACGTGACTAGCGCTGTGCGTGACGTCATGGAGGACACAGAAGAAGAGAGACAGCATTCTGAACATCTGCTATGCAACAGGGACTTTACGTAGCCCCCATTAATCCTGCAAAGGGGGTACCATTACCCTCAAGAGAACAATGAAGACACAGAACAAAAGGTGCTCAATAACCTGCCAAAATTTACATATCTAATAAGAAACACAACCAGAATTTAAGTCTACGTCAATCAGATTTCATATCCCTTATTCCAGAAGTTGCAGACACATGGCCTAGGGACTATGTGATTGACTTTAGATAGGGCATGCACTGTCCAGTTGTCCACAAGCCCCACCCCACCCTATTGTCCTGTACTCACACACTAGGACACTCCTTTTTGTTACCTGCATGGCTCTCAAGGGCTGTTGAGTTTACTCCCTTGCTATTTCTCCAGTGGTTTATTTTGACTCATGGTTACAATCTAGCAGGGAATACACCATGATATAAAATGAGAAAGATATATGCAGAGATTCTGGAGGGGAGGGGAAGTGATCCTGGCACATGGGATGGCATGAGTCTTGAAGGGTAGGATGTTGGAAGGAGGAGCTTGGCAGAAAGGTATTGCGAGGAAAGGGAATGGGAGAGAAAGAGTCCGCTGGATGAAATGGGAACAGAGTCAGACTTGGTGAGCAGGAGTTTGGTTTCACTGGAGAATGGGGTCTATTAAGGATAACTGCAAGAAAGAAAGCTGAAAAGGTTAGTGGGGCCTGATCCTGGAAGACTTCGAATGCCACATTCCACTATCTGGACTTCATGTATAAAAATTAAGGTCTCATAAAGGTTTTTGAGGAGGCACATATTTGGAACCAGATTTTAGAAAGCACAGTGTGGCAGGAATGAGGAGCGGCTCTGTGTAAGGGGGCACGGCTGGGTGGGAGAGCAGGGAAACAAAGGATGAAGCCAGCTGCATTTATAACTGGGAGTGAGATGCTAAACCTGAACCCGGGAGTCACAGGAGGAATGTGAGAGACCCCTGGCCTGGCCCGCTCTTGCCGTGTGGGAAGCACTCCTCATTTTTGCTCACATGCCATCTTATACTCAGATGCTTCCCTGACCACCTGATGTAAATTAGCCCTCCCATCCCATCCCATCTCCAGCCTCCCTACCCACCGCCACACTGCCTTATCTTTCTCCATGGCCTTTATCACTATTTGACATACTATACACTTACTTGTTTATTTATTTACAGCCTGGCTGCCCTGACAACACTTTCAGGTTCAAACATACAGGACAGTTTTAGTCCCTGCAGTTTACCCTAACACGCTTGGCACGTAGAAGGTACTTAATAAATATTTGTTAAATGAATAAATAAATGGAGTCTTCCAGAGGGTGCGGTGTCTTCTTTCAACATCCAGAGCATAAGGCCAAGAGTCCTATTTGTGGTCCTTCATATCCCACAGTGCCACACTTATCTAGGCCCTGTCACCTCAAATGTGACAGCCAAACCCTTACCTAGCCCTCCAATGGATGCCACACTCATCTGCACTTGCACCCTTTGCAAAGAGGAGGAGCTCCCTTTGATGTTCTGCCAGTCTCGTGGTGCAGCAGCTGACAGAGGACTCACAGAAATCACTATTTCAGGGGTCATGTCGTGAATCCAAATAGGGTTGTAAGCTCATGTCACTCTGTGCTTTTCCTGTGTAGCACTTATCACAGTGTAATTGATTAGTTGTCGATATAATTATTTATTCATGAGACCTGTGGTTCTCAAACCAACCAGATCCAAATCCTCTTTTTATGACAAATATTTTCTAGTACCTTCTTTTACTAGTCTGAAATGAAATTAATGGATAATGTAACCTGCCTACACACATATTTTTTTTAAAAAATCAATATAATGCCCTGACTGTAATATAAAAAAGAAATAAAAGGAAAGTAAGTTATAATAAAACAGTACATATATCAATATATGAATGCTTTGGTATGACTACACTAGGAAACCTAATGAGGAAGTCGTCAGATGTTTGCTCCCAGTGGTAGAGTCACCATGAAGTTGATGCTACCAATGCAGACCAAATGCTATGAACAGCCGTCACGACCTGATTTTCCAACATGGCGAACACTTCTTCTTAAAGTCCAATGATAATTTACTCATCAAGAGAGGAACCAAGAAAAATTAATGTTGACAGATATTTCAAAGCATAAAAGCAAGGCAGATGCATCATTTTCAGCCACTCGAACAAGTTATAGAAAGTGAAGATAGTTGGAAAAGAGTTTACCTGGTGTAGGAATACATGCCCTGCTTTTTCGAAGTAAACAGAAATATGTGACCATCTCAAACAAGCCTGACCTACAAAACCAGGGCAGTTTTTAAGCTTTTGTTGTTAATATGTGTTACAAATATCATATTTTAAGTTCTTTCTCATCAGAATGTGGTTCCTATTAAAAGCATAGAGCATTTAAGCCAATCAGAATCAATATTTTTAAAATAATATTTTGTAGTCCCCTTTACCATCTTGAAAACAAAATTCATAGATTATATGACCTGCCACTCATATGTTTCCAAAAATCAACATAATGTTCTCTAATAATATAATATGAAGAAGTAAAAGAAAAATAATTTGTAAGAAAATTTTATATATATATATGTGTACATTATTACATAACTGCTTGGGAACAACCATGCTAGAAGAGATGACAAAATATTCTGAAGTTTGTATTATACACAGAATTGCTATAAATATGATAGCTACAAATGCCAACTAATCTAAGCGGGTTGAACTGGTGACAAAAATACCCATGAGTGGCTGGGCACGGTGGCTCACACCTATATTCACACCTATTCCTAGCCACTGGGGAGGCTGGAATTGTCTTAGGATCCAGCAAATCCACTTCCAGGTATATATCCAAAAGAACTGAAAGCAGAATCTTGAAGAGATATTTGCACAGCTATGCTCATAGTAGCATCATTCTCAACAGCCAAGAAGTGGAAGCAACCCAAGTTCCATTACAGATGAATGGATAAACCAAATGAGGCAGATGTATACAATAGGATATATTCAGCCTTAAAAAGGAAGAAAATTCTGACATATGCTACGATGTGGATGAGCCTTGAGGATATTAGGCTAATTGAAAAGAGGCATTGCACAAAGACAAATACTGTATGATTCCACTTAGATATGGTATCTAAAGTAGTCAAATACATAAAAATGAAAAGCAGAATGCTAGTTGCCAGGGACTGGAAGGAGGGAGAAAAGTAGAGTTGTTGTTTAATGGGTATGAAGTTTCAGAGTTGCAAAATGTAAAAGTTCTGGAGATGCGTTGCACAACAATGTGTATGTACTTAACATTACTGAACTGTATCCTGTAAAGATGTGTCAAATGGTTAAATGGGGACATTTTACATAATGCCTTTTTTACTGCTGTAAAAAAATCAGTACATAATACGATCATGCAAAAAAACTTAGTGCTTATATATAAAAAGAGTTAGGTTCTAGGCTAATGGTAAAGAGCTTTTTCACCTACATGCATGTCCTCTAAGATGTTTGAAAGTCATGCAGGACAAAGAACAATTCTTCATTGTGTGGGCCTGTCCTGCACATGGTAGGACACTGAGTTTCTCTCACCTCTGCCCACCCAATGCCAACAGTGTCCTCAAATATTGTGACATCCTAAAACATACCCACAAATTTCCAAATGCTGCCTATGGGGTAGAACTGTGCTATCAAGAATCATGACACCAGAAGTTAAGTTCCATGAGGGCAGGGATCTGTGTCCCTGTGTTTTGCTCATAATTGTATCCCCAGCACCTAGCAATGGTTTAGTGCACACTACTAAATGTGTCCAACAACTAGTCATCGAGTAAATAAATAAATGCACCCCTGAGAATGGAGACTGTGTTTAGTTTGTCTTTGGACTGCCCCACCCTGTACCTAAGGCTCAAAAACATTTGTTTATTCACTTAAGAAAGACATTACACTGAATATGTGAATAATTAATAATTAATTCCACAGTCCCTACCCTGCGGAACTTACAGACTGTTTGGAAAGACAAAAGCTAAACAAATATACAGTTTAACATAGCCAGGCCTTTGTTATGATCCCAAGTCAATAGTAATAGTTGTAAGCAGAAGTAGTAGTGGTAGTAATACTGCTAATAATTACTACTTCTACCACAGGCTGTTACTTTTAACATTAGATCCTACTTACAGAGTACCTGCTGGGCATATAGCTTGCAATAACTCTTCTAATTCTGAGCCCTGCTTGCTGCCGCAGCATCATTGCTCAACATCTCCCCTTCCCCCACCCTCCACTGTACCTTCCAGGTGAGACTGGATTTCTTTCAGCCCCTCAAATATGCCATACTCTCTTGGTATGGCGTATCTGAACCATTCTCGTGCAGTTCCTTTTCTAGGAAGACCCCTCATTCCCACTCTGCCTGGGTAAGTCCTGCTCATCTATCAGATGTCACTTCCTTTGGGGAGATGTCCTCGGTCCTTTTCCGGTTCCCCTTCCTGGTGCTCCCGCAGCACCGTGCCCTTCCTCTATAATACCTCATGTAGCGTTGCATTGCCTGTTTACTTGTCTGTGTTTCCTTGAAGAGTGTACAGCCAATGAGATCAGAGGCATGTTTATTGTATTCACCACTATCTCTCTCTGTAGGAAACACTTGGATCTTCTGGAATCCCCATCGCCATCTTTGGTTTCCTTTCTCTGCCTTCTGTATGCTTCTGTTTCTAATAGGATGCATCTGCAACCCTCTTTGGTGGACTAACCTTAAGCAAATGGAGTCTTTTTGCCTGTGTGGACAGAGCTGGAAGTGTTTGGAGTTTATGTTCACCCTTCATGGGACAACCCTTAGTTACTGACTGATTTATACTGGAGTGTGAAAGCCAAGCTCCCTTTGCCATAAGTCTGAACAAATGCTGCAGTACATCTTATATGCCAGGGACACCCCTGCAGGTTCAGGTTGAAGCCTCCTTCTGTGGGCCTCTGCCCGAAAGGGTACCCTAGTTTGGATTCCGCCCTTTGCTTTTTCTACCACTCTGTCATGGGTTTCTCCTAGAAGCATTTCTTTATAAGTCACCCCCACAAAAACCCCTGTCTTGGGGTCTGCTTTTGGCAAGCTTAACATAAGATATCCCCTGAAAAACTAGTAAAGTATTTAACATGGTGTAGAACCCAGTAATTGTTTATAAAATTAATCAATCGCCAGTGATAGAATCTAACAAAATAGTAGGAATATTTATCTCCATTTTACAGATGAGGAAACTGAGGTTAAGAGTAAATAGTTAAGAACGAGTAGAGTAAGCTCTAACTCTCACAGCAGGCACTTGGAGAGCCAGGAACCAATTCCAGGCTTCTCTAATGACCCTAAACTGCAATTTTTAGCAGCAATATGTTCCTCCCAGACCTGGTTCAATGCTTTAAGAAACTGAAGGAGATGCCATACCTTGGGTCTCTTCTGGTACTAAATTCCCTTCTAGTGGTAACTTCTCCTAGAATCAACATTCACTCAAAAACAACCTTCACAGCCCTGGGAAGATATACTGCTCCAACCTGATTTACCAGATGACATTTCAGGAGTTCAATCTTGTTATCAACTATCAGGAAATCTTCAAAGTGTCAAAGCCAAATGAAGATCTATTCCCTAACATAGGACAAGGGGAAGAAAATTTGCAGAAGTGTCCCATGGTATCAGGCATTGCCAAGGAGAAGGAAATAAAAAGTAATAGCCTAATTTTCGTTAAGTGATTGCTCTCATAAAGTAAAGGGGAACTTGTCCTTACCAGGACATTAACCCTGCATTGCTCAGACAATTAAGGAAAGTCATAAATTAATCCATAATCAGGATCTGAAAAGAAAATTTATCTTAGCACAGAGGGCAAGAAGAGAAGAAAATTATCCTGGAGAGGATGCTTCATCAGTTCCATTTTGCAAGAACCATAACCCTGATGCCTCTATCCTTCCAACTCTCTTCCTTTGATCCCCATCACCTCATCTCATCTCTGCACCTCTTCTCCCCTCTCTGCTCACCTCTACCTGAAACAGCCCCCACCTTAAACCCTCAATCTCAATATTTAAAAATTAAACATGATATCATATGCTTTAACATGAAAGTTCATTCAAAGAATGTATCTTTTCATTAAAGACTATAGAGATCCTTCAGAGCTGGCTAGAAATGAAAATAAGATGGTTAAGGGACTGTGAAGTGTTATTTTTGAGTCTATTTTTTATTCCTGGTAATGATAATATTTGAGCACTAGATATATATTCGGAGACAGAACAAAAGGAGGCAAGAAGGCAGAAGTGAGACGATACTGATCACCTGTTCTAGATACTGTATATATCTAATTGAAATATTAATCACGAATCTATCAGATAAGTACTGCTATCTCCATTTTACAGATGTTGAAAGTGTGTGTGAAATCTTATTTTTCTTGCAGAGCCAGGGTTTAGTTCCAGTTCTATTTGTCTCCAAAGACCAAACTTTGGGCTCTGCAATGAGAAACGACGAAGGAGAAGAGATGGATGATGGATGTAAGAGGCTTAGAAAACACTTACATAAAGCTCCTGTTGTTCCCTAGCCCTATAGCAAATAATAATGTCGAAAGTAAGTCACTTATGATTCTTTTTTGGCAGATAATTTTTTCTTTTTTCTTTTTTTGTTTGTTTGTTTGTTTCCCCCAGAGTTTGGAAGGGAAGCAAAAGAGGAGAATGAGACAAGAGGCCAGGGCATTGGGGCATGAAGAGATGCCCAACATTAAGAGATATGATTCTCCTTTATCACTCTGCCCGTCAGTGAGACAGTCTGTGTGCATTGCTTTGAGGGAAGGATGACCCAGCCTAAAGAAGATTCATTTTTGGTATTTGAAATTTAAAAGCCAAAGTCTAAGGAAAGAGTAAGAATTCATGTGAGCATAGGTAAGAAATTTTGGAGAATATGAGATAGAAATGAAGATTTTGCTCCTAGACCGAATCCTGTGGAATAGCAGGAGGGACGAGGACAGGACAAGAAAGAGAAGTTTTGAGGACCTGCATAGACAGGACCTACATAGCAATCTCTGGAGCCAGTGTCCAGAGACTGCTACATGCATGGGCAGCGTTGACGTCCAGCTTGCTTTCCAGAACTTCCATCATCTCCATTCCCGGGTCCTTCAATGGGGCAAGAGCAAACAGATCCTTGAGAGTGAACCATGGAGAAGACTTGGAGTGGGGAAAGGACAAAAATGGAATATAGAGTTAGAATCAGAGAAGGCCCAATGTCCCGCATTGCTTCTCACCATCAGCCCACCTGGTTTCCTCTGGATTCCCACAAAACAGACAGGGGCAGAGCACCAGCAAAGTGTTCCAAAGCCAAATCCTTGACACAAATACAATTTTCCAGAAATAAATGGAATTCATGTTGAATTTGTTGTTTCTAGTGTTTTTGAACCAACCTAAACCAACCACTTACAAAGTAGGATGACTTTACAAAGAGGGCAAGGTGACTTTAAAGTGTTTCTAGCTTCCTGGCTTCCCATAAAACTGCAGAAAATATAAAGCATTCCTGCAGATCTTTAGAGAAATTCTCAGTAGGGAGTTTGATATTAAATTTCTTCACTGAGTCAATGTCCTTGAATTTCTGTTTGATAAGATCCAAATGTTTGAGTTGATCTGGGTGATATATTATTTCTAAATAGTAGCCATCACTCGTTGTTAAGCATATTAAGAGTATTAATATGTCCCCCACTTTTTGACAAATATCAAACTAAAAAAAAACAAGCTGAAAGAAGAAGTCAATGGTACACCCTTTACTTGTGCTTGTGTGGCCTAATAAAATAGCACACTGATAATATTTTAGCAGAGATAATATAAAGATCTTAACATATTGCCTGACATATAGTGACTGATTATTACTTTGTCATTTAGGTATACTGGTTACAAACAGTATCTGGAGCACATAAAAATATCATGATATATGCTGTTGGCATCCTAATGGAAACATATTATTAATATGCCTCAAAAATTCATAGTTTACTCTGAAGATATACTTCCAAAACAATACATGTGTTTAGTTGTTTATTGCAACATTATCGTACCAGCAAAATATTGGAAATAACCTGTATGCCTATCACTGGATTTTGGTTGAATAAGCCATGTTGATTTACACAATGGCACACTACACAACCATCCAAAAGGATGAGGATAATCTCTATAAACTGATATGAATATATTGTTAAATAGAAAAGCAAAGCACAGTAGAGTGAATGTATGTTACTTTCTGTATATGCAAAAAGAGGAAATATATCTATATCTATCAATCACCTGTCTATGTCTTTCTCTTCTTATTTTTGCAAAAAGAAACACAGGAAAAATACATCATAAAGTATAAAAATGCTATCTATGGGGACAAGTAGAAATATGATAAAGGGACAGGAATAGAAAGAAGAGATCTCTGAGCACTCACACAGGTTTGATTTCTATGGGACATTTTATAAGAAAATTAGCCTGACTCTTCATAAATGTCAAGAAAAATAAAAAGGGTGGAGGAATTTTTCCTTTATTAAAGGAAACTAAAGAGAATTGATGACTAAATGCTATGTATGATCTTTTATAGGATCCTGCATCATTTATATCTCTATATAAATGATATAGATCATATTTATGTATCTATATAGATTATATTTATATATCTATATAGTTCATTTATCTACCTATCTATCAAGCATACATAACACCATGTTAACAATAGGTAAACATAACAGTTGTAACATTTGTAAAACTACTAATTCAATTATTTTGTAATTTTCTTTTTATTGGCAAGGTTGGGCATGTCGCAAGCCATTTGTCTTTTCTTTTCTATGAACTATCTGTGTATGTTATTTGCCTATTTTTATTTTGGGTTATTTGGGTCTTTATCTTACTGATTCATAGGAAATATTCATGTAATAAGAAAATAAGTTTTTTGTGATTTAAGTTGCAGATATTTTCCCCAGTTTTTCTTTTATCTTTTTTTATGGTGTTTTGTTTTCCAGATAGATTTTTTTTAATTTACTGTAGCCAATAGTTATCAAACTTTCATTTTTGTTATGGTGTTTGGATCACGCTTACAAAGGCCATCCTCACTTCAAGATGGTGCCCGTGTTGTCTTCTAGTACATTTATGGTTTTATTCATTTATATGTGTGTGTGCATAAATATATACATATAATGTCTATATGTAAGAAAATAAATATTTAAATCATCTGAAATTTATATGTTTAAATGAGGTAAGGATAAAATTTAATTTTTCTTCCAGATGGCTATCCTATTATTTCAAAACCATGTATTGAATAATTCATTTTTCCCCATTGTTAAAATCCTGTATGTATTTAGGTCAATTTCCTATATTTTGTCTCCTTTAATCTTTAAAGCAATTTCATAAGGTAGGCATTGCCATGCATCAAGCTACTTGGGGTAGGGAAAGCTTGTGTGTCAGAGCTGGGAAAACATGACAGCAAGAGCATGTGAATACGAAGACCTGAAGAAAATTTAGGACCATGGCAAATGCACTTGTATTAGATAAAAGCTTCATAAATTAATGAATTTCACTGTATTTATTATGGCTCTAACCAAAGGAAATAAATGCAATAAATGCCTTGTTAAAAAAAAATACCATGTTATTGGCTAAATTATTAGTGAGCAGTGACCCTAATTAACAAGGTAATAACTTGCCTACTTGCTGATGGGGCAGTTTTTCAAAACTCATCTGTGCCAGGTAAGCCTTCCCTACAGGATAAGAAAATGTATTACACTTAGGATATAAAAAACAAGAAAATAGGACTCTGACAACTGATGAGGACTCAGAAAGGTATATGTCCTATTCCCTAGGCCTCCTCCAAAGCCCTGCACCTACCATCCCCCACTTGAGGAGCAAGTGCGAGGACACCTGCCCTCGTTGGAGAGAATGACCTATTTTTACATCTCTCAAGGAGCCTCGGTCTTGAAATCCTGCTACTTATCCTCTTCGACTTCTTCTTTGCTTCAGACTGTAGCTCTTGGGCACCTAGCAGGTTGAGCTGCAAGATGCTGATTATCCAAATTTCTTTTCTCCCTAAGAAATCAGCGTTTATGACAATGTGGCCCACAGCATGTTGGAGTCTAATTTCCTCAAGCAGAAAGCAAGCAAGACGCTTTAGCTTCGCATGATGACTGAAAGCTGAAGGGCCTGCCCAGTGTTCTTCTGATTTTCATTGTCCAAGGTTTATGTTAGGGAAGAGGTCAGGGAAGGTCAACTCCACTCACCCTGCTGATCCCACACTGAATGCTGATCTGAACAGGCAAGGCCAGAAGACCTAGCCCTGACATAAATGTGAATAAAAAGGCAACTGATATGGTCTTTGGGGTTAGTAATAAAAAGCAAATACACTGGAACATATTTACTTATGTTTCTAATAGAGCTGTGGTATGGGAAAGGCAATGTATGAATTCACATCTGAATCCAAAAAAATAAAAAAGCCAGACTTCCGGGAGTCTTCTTTTTCTGACGACCAATTGTTAATATTAATTCAAAAAGCACCTCCTCTGCTTACCCAAAAGTTTAATTAAGAAGTGTGTTCTAACAAATCTGTTATAGACTCAAATTCAAATCAGCCCATCAATCCATGAATCAATACTTATCAGAGACTCCAACAAAATAAAATACTGACTTAGATGAGGTTCCTTTCAGAGAATAATTTGATGTTCTCATCTTCTCCTGATACAGTAATTTAGGAAAACGTGAGATGTGACTACAAAGTAATGATACTTATTCCACTTGTCACACATGAACATCAGCCTTGTCATGTATATAATTCCAGTCACTTATATAATTTGGGACCTTGTCACTTACACAAATTGGGACACTTTGTGGGAGAAGGGAACTAAATTTTTGTTACAGGTTGTGTATTAGGAGAAATTGATATTAAGGCTGATTGAATTCACTACTCCTATAAATTAAAAGACTGATTTTAGATTTTATGGATTCAAGTCCCTGAAATATATCAAGGATCACCCACGGGCAAGGCTTTGTAGCATGGTGTGTGTGTGCGCATGCGTGGGCTGGCTGGAGAAAGGGAGGACTGCAAGATGATAATAAAAGGAGAGGAAATAACTTTAAGAATTTGCAATCTAATTGAACAGGCAACAATCAACAGCCTCACCACTCACAGCTGTGTGACCTCCAGCAAATTACTCAACTTCTCTGTGCTTGTTTGTTTCCTCATCTATAAAATGGGGACAATAATTGCAACGACTTCCTATGCTTAGTGTGAGGATTAAATGAGCTCACATATGTAAAGTGCTAGCATATGCAATGTTGGACTTAACAATGATAATAATGATTATGATACTATGATGACATTGCAGAGGGATATTGTTGCTCTTTTTTTTTTTTTTTTTTTTTTTGCAGCAACATTGCCATCAGCTTGCAAGCCTTAATTTTGGAACTGGGGGAAACCTTGACTTTTGAAGTTCCTTGGTTCAAATGCATTGTTTCACAGGGAAGACATTGTGGTGATAAAGATAATATGACTTGTCCAATGTTAGTGATGGATGAAAACCTAGAAAGAACCCATCTCCTAACTCTTTGCCTCGTCTGCTTAATTATGGAGAAGGAGGAGATATTTTGTTTATTACAGTGGGTTGTTCAAAGACTCAGTGAATGGATACAGTCAAAGTATTAATGGTTTGAGGCACGCAAAGGGTAGGCATTAAGTAAAGTCAGTCACCAGTCAACAGTGTTTATTGATTTATTTCTGTGTGAAGAGCATTGTATTATGTGCTGAATGGGAATGCTGTATTCTTATTCTTCAAGGCATAGAAGTTGACCTGGTACAGGTTGACCTGAATTTTTCTGTAAAAGCTTTCTCGAGATGGCTGCTTAAGCAGCTGTTAATCGAAAGAACAAACTCTGTTCCCAGCGTCTTTCACTCCTCAGCTTCACTAGCTCTCCCAGAGTCACCTGCGCTCATCACCGAGCTTGCCCCCAGATTTGAGAGACACTCTTCATCCTGAGGCATAGGCTAAGTAACCGTGCTCACATTTCCTTAAAACCTGTGCACTGTACAATTGAGAGAAAGCTGCCATTATTCTTAGGTAGCATGTTTTCAAATTTATTAACCCTAAAACTTGAATATTTAATTGCATCCGATGGACTTAGATTATATTCTTATTTCTCCCTAAAAACTATAGCAAAACGAAATCTCTGTGAGAGATGTGACAATTTTGGCCCTTGCCTCTGTCTCTGCAATAGATCTCTCGTGCTATCAGCGGGCGGGATGGATTTGGCATTCTAGCTGGTTTGATTGGTCTTCACCCCCTACCCCCACCTCACCCCCACTTAACATTTCCTTTTATTGCAAATCACATTCTTTACAATTAATCAGCAGTTCTTTCTCTGAATTTCTTTTGGAAATTTAGGAGAGAAATAATAACAGTCATTTCTAATAGGTAGATTCTTTATGTCTTGATTTTTTATTCACTCCATAAATGTGTTATTGATAAAGGTGTTTCAGAGTTATTTTTGTTCTCTATGCACGTGTGTTTCTGTGCGCCTATGTGGGGTCGGCGGGAAGGGCTGGTCACCAAAGGAAGTGCAAGGTATCTTGAGCTGTAAAAGAGATAATAATTAAGAGAGAATTTCAAGGTGGGATTTTCTATCTACTGACTAAACTCTTAGGATCAGGCACACCAAAACATGGAGACAGGCAAACAACCTTCTCTCAGTTCTGCGTTTTTCAGACTTAGCTAAGCTGTCTGACAGAAACTTATAGAACTTGAATGTTCAACCGCATTCAGCGTTCTTAGATTTTTATTTAGGGTTGGATGTTTTTGCTTATGAGGGCCTAGGTTTTTGCTTATAAGGTAGCTGGCAGGAAAGAGGCCTCAGTACCAGGCTGCTGAGCGCAACTGCCAGCAGCACACATAAATGGAACTAGAAACAAATAGATAGTAGATAGATACATACATACATACAAACATACTTACATAGAGAGACAGACACACAAACAAAACCAAAAAGAATGAAATCAAGTGGATTACTACGAAGGGAAAAATATATTTCTGCTTTTAAAGAAAAGCGCAAAATAAAGTTCTCATTATATCAAATGTATTTACCTAACAACGTGTTGTGTGGCTTTGTTGCTGCAGCCCCCCTTCCTCCAAAAGAAATGTTATTCAAGTTATTAAACAGAGGAGTGACAGACACACTTAGAGGAAGCAGCCTATGAACATATATAAGAAGTATTGTATCATTTTTCTTTGAGATTTTATATTGTTTATTATTTATTATTCAACTTTTCTATTAATCCCTGTTGCCTGATGGCAATTAGTTTTTAGGGCTGAAGATGAGAAAACCCCTTCCCTTAACTCCATTGGATCTAAGAAGTCTTTCTGGAAGAGGAGGGTTTGCTCGCTGTGGAAGTAATGTCTCAGAGAAAGCTCCAGGGAAGGAAAGAATGGGGCTTTGTTTAAACTAATCTGGACTCTTTACTCAATTCTTTAAAAATACAGTCTTCAGGGATCTTTTTGCCACCCCATCATAAGACTCACTGTGTCTTATGAAACAGCTGCTGTTTATGAAATTATCTATGTCAACAATAATAAAATGTACATGAATTAATATTACTCATTGGACTCAAAATTTGGGCCTGAAATCAAGCAAGTGACTTCACATTCTCCATTGCACTGAGGTTAGAAGTTTATTTAAGAAATCTTCCACACTGCACATTAATAAAATGGGGCAAGCCTGGGGCTCTCCAGCTCTATTTCATTCATTTAATCGTCTCTAACACACCCATCTTAGAAATCCGAAGATGGCAAGAAATATCTTGCATTTCTCATTTTCAGCATTTATAAAGCTTCACACATATGTTTTCTCCTTCCACCGCTGCCTCCTGATTTAGTCACTTCATATTGTAATACTTTGTCGATCATTGATTTTTGGTTAAGGTTGGAGCCCACTACAACTGTGTGAGCATTCGCTGCCTTCAATTTGCTGGTACGCGGCGGCCTGCCCACTCCATATTGGCAGGTGTCCTCTTACTTTCAGATTGTTGTTGGTCGGCTGATGAACACGCAGGAGGGGGATCATGACCTTTTCTCTTATCTGGACAGCTCTTAGCTTCACAAACATTTTTTCGCTTCAGGGTGTTATTAACAACAGGGTGATAGAACAAAGAAATGAAGAGATGGGAAGCACATCAATGTATGAAATTTTCTTTATTAGGACACCCTGGAGGCCCAAGTGGGGGAGGGGTCTAATTATAAAGGTGTTGACTTTCTCCTCCTTAGAAAAACAAATTTTGCACACACATGCACACACACACACATACGCACACAAGCTCTAATGAGGTCATGATTTGAAAATTAAGGGTTACTTATTCCCTTCATTCATGGGAGTCTACAGCTCTGCTTTCACTGGAAACTGGCTTATATAAATAGAAAAGAAAACCAAAGTAATTGAATTTATTATACAGCAGTCATGAGTTAAGGTAAGACACATTATAATTAGTGTTGACGATTAAAATTTAATAAGCTCATTTCTCCTATATTTGAAGGATGCATAAGTTCAGCTCTGTGGGATTACTTAGGGCAAAGGTGGTAGAAACATAGGCAAATTATTACCAGGCTGGGTTTGCAAGCCCTCCTTGCCTCACAAGCCTTGTATTTGAATTTAAGGGCCCTCGAGGTATGGGGAATCTAGATATTTCTAGACAAAACCCTGTCTTTAGATTCTAACAGACCTATTCTGTATTTTCTGTGCACCTCTGAAGGAACATTTTGAATCTAAATGTGTGAAGAATATCTAGCGAGAGTATTCTGCCTTCCTTCAGGGTGGGTTAAGTTCAAACTAAAATTTCCCAGGTCACTGGATTTATGCTGGAGGCTCTTTAGCTTAGGCCAATATTCTCAGTAATAAGAAGCTAAAATGAAGAAAGGTGAAATAGCTGTAAGGAAAGCTATAGAGCAAGAACATATGTAACTAAATGATACTAACACTAGAGTCAACACTGACATGTTTGAAACATACCATCTCTGTGACAACATTAATTATTCCAAACTGGTCATCTCTATTGACTTTGTTTCCCCTCTGAATAACTAATCCCTTCCTTGCTTTTAGGTCCCAAATCCTAATACAAGTGTGTGATAATGTGAAAATCAACAAAATCCTGTTTAAAAAAAAAAAATCTTATTTTTAAGTTATAGAGAGATACAAAATACTATCAGAAAACATTAACTTCTTTTATTTTATTTGGTTCCCTTAAGTAAAAGATGTGCAATTGGATTGTTTTTTGCCCCTCACATTTTGTTTAAGATAAAATCCCTTCTGGCTTGAAAACATACACCATGTGTCAAAAGTGCTTGAAAATAGAGATTTAAAATGGAAACACGATACAACCCTAACTCTAACGGTCCCAGCAGGACTTACCCAATAAATATAAAGTAGTTTAAATAGCAAGGGGAAGAGGGAGATGATTTGAAATTCCAATGAGTATTGTTTTGCATTTTTGTGTTACATTTCATCTAAGCATCACAACCGCTGCCTAAGCATTAAAGCAATACAACTATACCTCTGTAGAGGTGACAATGTCTTTTCCTCTGGAATGAGCATATCATCTTTGGAGATCACAGGGAGAGAGAGAAAAAATCCCAGGGCAATGTTGGCCCTGAAGTTGTGCCACTGTGAAAATCCTCTCCTGGTCTCTGATACAGTATCCTCAACTCCTACTCAGGGACCATTATCCTATATGGAAATATAAAAATGTAAAGCAAAATGGGTGAGCCTAATTACATTCCCAATTCACTTATTTATCAACTCTTAAGTAAAGAGAAAAACAGCTATCTCCTTTTAATCTGGTATGTGATTAACAGGAATTTTCTATTAGCCATCATCCACACATTTCTGCTCCCATTACGACTGTTGCTCAAAATTATGTCCCGAAGCATACCCTGACATGCTTCTGAATCACTAAGGCAGTACCACATTACATTCATCAGCCTGTCCATGTTTCATGAATTTCACAGTACTGAAAATTCTTCCCAAATTGGCCACAAGTGTAGATGCATGGATACTGCTCATTAACAAGAGATCTTGATTAGCCAAAATCCTCATGATTTCTCTGATGATGCTGAATAAAGATGTGGCATTTCATACTGAGATGAGTAAGACAGCGACTAACTCATAACCTGGGTGAAGCAGGAAAACATCATTTTCCCCATGATTTATCCACTTTTCTAGGGCCCCAAAGACCCACCCAAAGATAAAAAATTTGAAAGCTGGACCTTGTCAATAAATATAGCCCTTGGAAAGTTTCCATAGCTACTCCAAATAAAACCTACATTGGCCATGATCCACCTAATTAGAGTCTTTCACCAGCCAGATATGTTTAGGATTTTATTTTTATAACTATATTCTCATTTTATTTTTGTAACTGTGTAATGGGTTGAATGGTGTCCCCCACAATTCCTGTCTACTCAGATCTCAGAATGTGACCTTATTTGGAAATAGGGTCTTTGAAGATGCAATTACATTAAGATGAGGTCA
Organism: Indri indri; assembly: GCA_004363605.1. NCBI lineage: Eukaryota > Metazoa > Chordata > Mammalia > Primates > Indriidae > Indri > Indri indri. Next base: position 71,940 of record RJWJ010000045.1, read on the forward strand.
TACTGGATTAGGATGGGCCCCAAATTCAACGACCGGTGATGCTGTAGTAAGAAGAGGATAAAAACAGAGAGACACATGAAGAGGAGACTACCACATGAAGATGGAAGCAGAGATTGGAGGGATGTGTCTACAAGCCAAGGAATGCCAAGGATTGCCAGCAACTACCAGAAGCTGGGAGGGAGGACTGGTAGTTGGTCTACCTAGGGCTGGGATGGTCTCTTGCTCAGATCCTCCAAAAGGAATCAAACTGCTGACACTTTGATTTCAGATTTCTGGTCCCCTGAACTGTGAAAGAATAAATTTCTGTCATTTTAAGCCACCCAGTCTGTGGCAATTTGTTACAGCAGCCGTAGGAAACTAATGCAGACTGTATCCTCATTATCACCATCATTACCATAACTAATATTTATTGGGCCCTTTGTGCCCAGCTGTGCTATATGCTTTTTGTACAGTGTCCCATCTAATCCATGTAACAACCTATGAGGAAAAATGTGGTTATTATTGTTCTCATTTCCATATGAGGAAACTAATTCTTAGCGATGTCAAACCCCCATAGAAAAGGAAGAGATGAGACTAGAACCCACCTCCTTTCCATATGAAGTATTCTTCTAGCAAATTACACTTACACACAGTAAGATGACATCAGATATTTTCAGTTTTAGAAAATCTAGAAAGACTTACCCCAGGCTCAATATAAATGCAATCCACTCTCCTCACCTTTTACACCTGTGCCCATGACACAGCACAATCATAACTGCAGTTTAAAATGATAAGCCAAATGTATTTCATGAACCACAGGAGTGAACATTTTGGCAAACTTTCCAGCAGAAAATGAAATAAAAAGGATTGTCTTGCTTAACTGTTTACCAGAAGACTATATCTTTATGCTTGGTTAAATGGAATTTTATTGTATTTCTGGACCTAATTCTTTTCTCCAGAGGAGACGGGCAAGCCAATTTACATATTGAAGGAGAACAGTCCCCTCCTTCCCTTTCTCAGGCACCATGACACAACACAGCACCATCATTTTTGTGCATAGGACCGGAAGCATAGCCCCAAAGGGGCATGGTGCTGTCATTTCCAAGATTTTCATTTACCCAACCTTGGAATGACCTACTGTGTCTGGCAGCCACTCAGCCTCACTTCAGCTGAAAGCAGCTTTTAGGGAAATACAAAATAGAAACATGTGTTCAATATTCAACAAATGTTTACTGAGCACCTATTACACAGAAACCTGATTATAGTTTAAGATTATTGGCATGTACATACATAACTATATGATGCATGTAGAAACAAAAGACATGCGAAGAAAAGGGTGATAGGTGTTCAGAGGAAGGTGTGGAGCGAGGGTAACTATGAAAAGCTTCATGGAAGAAGAGCAGTGAAGGGCTGAGCCCTGGAGGCTGCCTGCGATCTGGCCATGGGAGGGGGTGGGGAACTGGGAGTGAGAGGATAAAGGACTAAGAAATAGAAAAGGGGTTTCCTGATACAGTTCCTACCTCCAGTGAAAGGAACAGTTAGTCCTGCAATGAGCTCCTCGAATGCAGGAATTTAGCTCTGGTAAACTTTGTGTCATCAGAGCCTAGCACAAAGTAACTGCTGAAAAATATTTAATATATATTTGAAGGGTCAACATATGGAATAATGAGTAAATAAATGAATATTATGCTGCAAAGAGAAAAGTAAATGAAGGCTCCATGTCTCCTCCTAAAGCTAAAGGAGGAAGCAATGGCTTTTGGAACGAAGGGGAAACCAGCCCCAGCACTGTTTAAGATTCCATGAAGGGCTGGTGGAGCACTCCATGCCCTCGTCCTCACCAGTTCATCCTCAGTGACTTGCTGCCCAGATGAGAGCTTGCCCCAAAACAATCTGGAAGCCAGAGACCAGAAGGCAGTGGAGAAAGGAGGCAGCCATCTGGATAGCAAGACCACAAAAACACAGGGTGAGGAGGAGGGTGAGGGCTGCCTTGCCTGAAAAATTGCCTGCCTGTGGAAATCCGACCTGCGCAAGAAGGAAGCCCGACAGGACTTTAAAGTCAGTTTCCAAGAACAAGTCTATTTTTAGGTAACCCTTTCTTTTAGCAATAGACCTCTGAGTGCAGGGAAGTACTGAGAATTGAGCACAACAAAATAAATATGGAGTGCTAAGACTTATATTGTTTTATGACGTGTTCTCTTTTACAGATGAAACTTTCAATGTGGGCAGAAAAACTAGGAGCCCAGTGTCCAGTGTATTAGTGGGGAGTGAGGGAAAATAATTAATGAGAATAAATAAGAGCCTTATCCACTGGGGGAAATGCCAGTGACTTATTCTCTGCTCAGCCAAGTCAGAGTGATCCAGCTCATTCATTCACTTGGGTAGCCTCTGGCTCATATCAGATTATATGATTGCCCACATTACAGCACTCAGATTAAAGGTACTTCCAGGGAGTTTGGGGGCTGTCAGCTCCTGAACCACCTGGCAATCACGTGAGAAATCTCATGCAAGTCTGATGTTATTTCAAACTAAGAAAAAACATGAACACTAGGTCATGTCACAATAAAGACAGTAGCACTATTGCCAGGACCAGGAACCTTGCATTCTGCAGGCAACTTGGGTCAGAGTCAATAAAGGGCCTAGGGAGGGTTCGAGCCCCTCAGACCACCAGAAGGGACTTCTGTCTGAACGATCTATTATTCAAAAAAGTATTCTTCCAACCCAAAGTTAAGACATCTGGGAAGGCAGCTGGGAGCAGGGGAGTGGCGAGCGTGGGCCAGGAGCCAGTGGACTCAAGGACCAATTCTGGCTGCGCCATCTCTCAATAGAATGACGACGCGGGAGATCAGCACCTGCTACGTGCCAGGCAACTTCGGGAGGCTCCCCCAAGTTTCACGCTCTCTCAGCACCAGTCTCCCCTGCATACATAAAACGGAGATAGTGATATTTCTGCTGCTTATTTCTCAGGGAGCTTTGCGAATCCTACAGGAGATGTGTAAGTCTGAAAAGATCATATATATGGTCTTTAGGGGATGCCTTTGTGTACCTGGACTGACTCAAGTTGTGACAAAGGCAGACGTGTCCTCCTGGCAAATGCTAACTCACACTCAAGTCAAGTGGAACCACAGGATCATTTCCACCATCATCTTTCCTAATGGTGATCCTAAGGGCTTAAAGCACCAGCTGGTGTGAAGACGGATTCAACTCACCGATATATACCTATATATACATTAGAAAGGGTGAATGCAGGATTAGAGAACAGTTTTGGGTATTTTCTTTCTTCCTTACTTCCTTCTTTTGTCCTTTCATCCTTTCTTTCTTTTCTTCTTTTTTTTCTCTGTAATCACCATAACCATAACCTAGGGAGTGGCTTGAACCTGTCCTGATCTCCTAGTCTCAGTTCCAATCCCACAGTAAACTTGAACTCCCAAGGCAATGATAGTAGTGCTACCCTCTCATGAGCACTTACACATCAGGCCATTGCCAAGTACTTTCTGTACATCTTCCCATTTACTCCTCCCAATGACTCTGAGGTAGTCACTATTATCCCCACTTTACAGATGAGAAAAGACAAAGAAAACAATTAAGAAACCTGCATAAGGTCACAGAGCTACTATTCCCCAGAGTGGGATTTCAAACCCAGGCCCATGTGACTGAAAACACTGTGCCCTCATTCCCCCCACCATATAACTCCAGGATTCTCATTCCAGCATCGCATAGCTAAGCTTATGTTTCCCTGTTGATAAAATCACAACCCAAAGTGCCAAGTGACCCCCCCACCACCACCACCCAAGAACAGATGTGACTATATGTGGCTGCATTAGCCCCATACAATGAGTCCTAGGTCTTCCTTCAGGGCCACCAGGGCTAATGATTGGGTGGTGACTGCCAAAGCTGTGCCTGTGTCCTCTTCGACATAGAGAGCGTATGTAGAAGGAACACAAGGGAGCAGCAGGTAGTCCCTCCTTTTGTGCTTCTAGCAGCATCCCAGCCCCAGTTGTGCAGTTTAACTTGTGCACCATGTTTCTTCCCTGTGTCTTCCACACTGGACAAGGATTGCACATGAGCTGTTCCCGCCTTGCCGAGAATCTCCTCTGTGGAGTCTAAGGGATGGCTCAAGCCCAAGAGGAAACACACAAGCAACAGAGATGAGCACTAACTGGAAGCAACAGAACCTGTTTGGAAAAGAGTACGGTCCACTTCATCAAGTGCATGCTGAGCTGGTCCCCGTGTTCTGAGCACTGCTCGGCCCATGCTGACACAAGCTCCAGGTCTTGCATCACCCACGTCGCGCTGCCTTGCTGAGCCTGTGCCTGGGAAAGATGCTCAATGGCTTGCACTGGCCGCAATCTGTCACCTCCCTTTTTTCAACTGATCATGATTGCTAGTTTCCACATAAGCTGTCCATTATAGTGACAGGGTGTCAGAGGAAGAATAAGGAGGCCAAGCTTGGTCCCAGCCTTTCTACTGCCATTAGCCCTGTGTCATTACCAAAACCAGTTACTCCACTGGAGTCTGAGTTCTCATGTCTGAGAAATGGGTATAATGTTACGTGCCATGACTATTTCTCTGGGTTATTGTGAAGGTTCTTATTAATATTAAAGGGCCTCTTACATAAGATATTATTATTACCTGAAGTAAACTCTGTGGTTGTCCTAAATTTATCACTTTAATCCCCAGATATTTGTCAATTCCATAATCATTCTAATAATATGATACTCAGAGCCACACATACTCTCCAAATGATTATATTCATACTCATATTTTGAGTCAAATTGAGCCAAACGAGAGCCACAAGTAACCTTAAGAAGATCATCTATTTGACTGATACAGGGTTCCAAAAAGAATTATTTTGCTTCTATGATATACTGAGCTTGAGTATTTTTCCCTAAACATATGACTCTCTATGAATGGCCAAGAAATTGTTGCTTTTAATCAAGTTTCATGATCAAATACTAGGTTTTGGATCTGACATTCACTGGACATCTATAACAACTGAGATTACTTATTAAAGGATTTATAATAATTTGCTTCAAGATTTAAGAAGAAAAGCATAAAAATACAGAACTACATGACAACCTTACAAGTATGGACCCCATGCTTAGATTTACTCCAAAAGAACTGCTTAGCCAAAAATCTTGCCATAAAGGCTAAAGTTCACATCTATAAAGCACAACAGTTATAAGGGAGCTATAGATTTTTAAGCCTAATTAATTATTTCTTGAAATAATACATGTGTTACTGGTATGAATTTGCCATATTGATAAAAGAGATGCTATTTTTTTTATTTTTCTAAATCAAATCTCAAATTTGGCTCTAAGCCCCTACTCTCTACAGTGGAGAGAAAGACCGAGACTCTCCCACCCAGATAAAGGCAGGGCCAGTGAAATCCAAGGGCACTAGGAGATACAGCACCTGTGCCCAAAGCCTTAGGAAGGACACCAACCTGGACCTCTGAGAGCCCATGTTTAATTTTAATTAGAACATCATTCTCCACAGCATTTTTGGCGTAAATACACAAACAAAGGCACCTGGAGCTGCCTCCATGTGAAATTTCTGAAACGCTCGCTAGTCCGTCCTCGGACAGCGGGCAGAGAGGGGCCACGTTGCCGGCTTCTGCCAGGGCTTTGGGTGCGGATTTGGTCTCCGGACAAACGCCGCGGGGCATCGATCGGCCGCGGCTTCCTCCTGCCGTGTCACGTGCCGACGCCTAGGGGGAGCCCTCGCCGTGCGCTGCGCCCCGAGCACCGCCGCTCCGGCAAACCACGCACACGACAGCACAGCCTTTTTCTTTTTAATGTATTTCAACATTTCAGGGGAAAGAAGAGACACACTTCCAAAAGGGGCTTACAAAACCACCCCCTGCTTACCGAGGCAGAGAAATATTGTTAAAATGTGTTATTGGGTTACTTCCTCCCTGCCTCCCTACAAAATCAAACATTTTTGTTTTTTAAATCTGCCCCGAAAGTCAAGAGTATGTTTCATCCTTTTCTATGGCATATGGCAAGCTTTAATGTTACCAGAGTAATGCTGCCTCCTGATTAAAATGGCTGGTTGAAACGACCCGCTTTTATTCCTGCTACAACTCGCCCTGTAACATAATGACCAGCTTTAAATCCATCAAAGTGGAGTACACGGTGCGATTGCAAAGGTTCAGACATGGAGATCCAGTAAATTTTCTCTGCTATTCAGCCAAGGGACGCTTCCAAGTAGAGCGCAGCCCTGCCGAGTTTAGGTGATCAATTCCTCAATTCCAATCATTCATCCAGGCCAGGGACATGCATCTACCTCCGTCTCGCATTCATTTCCACAACGCTTTCCTGAGGATGGGCAGGGTCTGCAGGGGCTTCGGGAAGGACAGCTTAGACACTGTCATGTCTCAGAAGAAAAGAATCACACTTTTAAAACAAGGCAATAAGAAACCCAAATAATTAAAAATGAACGGATATTCATTTCTGACTTGCAAATATCCAGGCTACCAAATTTTTAAAACAATTTTCTAGGTGTGAGGCAGGACTGGTAAGTGTTATTGCTAATACTAAGATATGTCTGTGTGTATGTGTGCACCCATATGCAGACATATCCACCCACATCCAGAGAAGTCATTTTTTTACATGTATGTTTGCATACATGAGCAATTCTATGGAACAGTATCTTGCACACAAAGCAAGTGGCCCTGCCCCCATTGTGAAAGAAGCAGATCCCCTGAGATTAGGGAAGAAGGAATTGCTTATGGTCAGCAGAGGCCGGGAGAACAATGGAGACCCCAGCTAAAGGCACAGCAGCAGCCCGCTAGGATGGGTAGGGGACTGACCACATGGCCATTGCAAACTAGATGGCATTGTCAGTGTCACCAGAAGTGACTAAAAAGGGCTCAAATTAGCAATTGTTATGATTCGCAGGTGGTTTAAGAGATATGAGGCCCACGAAGTAATTCCGGCTATGGGGGAGGGTGGGGTGGACACTAGAATGCATTTCAGTTTTTCCTATAGTGCAAAATACAGAGGCTTAGAAGTGTTTCGACTTGAATATAAGAAGAATTGCAGATTCATTTAAGGAAAAATAATGGAGATATTTAAGATGAAAAGTAGCCTCTGGGAGAAGAAAGTAAAAATGCCCAGTTCTTTAAAATAATTTTAAGTTATGATCTTAATCCTTATAGATGAATTTTAGTAAAAGTAGAAATTTAAATGCCATTAAATGACACTAGACAAAAAAAAAAAAAATATCGACAGCTCTAGATTTTTTTGAAAAGCCAGCCTTACCCACTGTGTCTTATGTAGTGCCTATCTAAAAGATATTTCAAACAATTCAGCAAAATTTAATAATGTCTCTTTTTAACTTAATAGTTATTTACTTCCCAACTTTTCAGAGTTCCTCCTAAAACAGATTACTTTTTATATAGACACAAATCAGGTTTTTCATATCTTGCCTTTCTAGCTCATGAATCTTAGAACAGAACACAAGCAAATATCTCACAGGCTGACTTTTTATTCTTTCTCTTTTAAAAATCTTTGATAATAAATCTTCAGTGATGAGCAACTTCCCCTGAAAGATGCCTGTAGGAGTCTACAGAACAGAATTGTCAGGAGTGGATGATCCAGCTGGATTTCTTCCTCTCACTGCCCTCAGATGTAGCCCCTGCACTGGATTCGTGTTCAGGTGAAGTTTTGGCAAAACAGCCAGGATTTCTCTTTTACAGTTGCCAATAGCCATAGGGCATATGAAATAGAGACTGGGGACTGGATCAGGAATATGAACTCGTTGTTTAGGTCGTCTTTCTGTAGGTCTACAGCTCATAGATGGTGCCTACTTAGTAGAATTGGACAAAGATCCCCATTGAATCAAAACTCATTCTGATATATACCAGAAGAGGAACTGGAGGATTGATTTGCACAAAAGGCTACTTAGTGTGCAAGTCCAAAAAACTTCATGGGACAAAAAAAAAAAAAAAAAAAAAAATTCAAGCTAGGAGACCTAGGACTTAGAATCAACTCAGATTGAAGTCTGTCAAGGTTGGTAGATTTTATTGTGCTAAATATGTAAGTGGGATCCCAAGCCAGGTAAAGTGAAGAATGAGGTAATTACCTGGCCAAATTAGGATATAAAAAAATCATACCAGAGGGTTACTAAATTATATTTTACTTTTTGCAAAACCTAAATATATGAACAAAGTTACCATGGCTCTCTCTCATTTTGTTCAAAGAAAATTTGACCAGGTTAATCCTATCTTGGTACTCAGATGATTCAGACACAGGCCTTACTCCGTGATATCCCAGTAATACAATGCCTGTGATTTGGGACTCTTTCTTAGGTGTCTGAAGAAAGATTCCTTTTTTTGTATGTACCATAATTTTATACAAATTCTTGTATGACTGAATTAACTCATTATAAGTAAATTTACAAATATATGAGCTAGAAGTTATTTTCACAAACCACAATGGAAAATCTGCCTCATTCATTTGTAGCTTCACTCACCTACTGCACAACCTAAGGATCCATCACAATTATGAATAATTTCAGCAGAATTTGGAGGCAATCTATACCACTTACATAAAACACACTTAGCAGCTGGCCTTCTCCAAACAGCTATTCACCGAGGAATGACTTAGTTTCCTCCTGACTGATGCACCTCAATCCTGGCTTAAGAAAAGGTAGCCAAAGGACTACCAACTCTGATTCCCACCCTGCATCATCTTACCGCTAATGAAGGAAGGCCTGCCATAGTGAAATAAATGGGCCATCTAACTCCTGGTGCTGCCAGACCAAAAGGGTTTTTGTCCCCTGGATTACTGTAGAAATTATGGGCACATGGACCTGGCCCCAGTGATGTGCTTGGTGTGACCTCTGATGTTTGTTCCCATCCTCCCTTGTATGGATTCTCATCCAAATGGTCAAACTTGAACGAGCCTTTTAAAACATGAAATAATAGGCTGCTTGTATCTAGACCATTTAGCCACAATTGGAACCATTTTCCAGCAAAGTTGATGCATTTGTACCTCACCTGACTGAACAGAAATTAACCCCCATTCACAACACTGACCCCACACAACCTACTCACCCTGCTGTACGTGGACGTATTTATTTTGATACATTATTCACATATTGTTGCTATGCACTTCTGTATTTAAGCTGTTTCATGCAGGCCACCAAGAGAGACACAGTTATTAGTCCTTTTCATTAGCAGTGTGTTGGTGAGATGAATGCAACACAGGTTTCAAATAAGTGGAGTCTCTCTCATTACTGAAATAAAGAGGAACATTGTCTTTGATTGGATTACTCAAGCTGTCAAGGTAAATCAGAAACACTATGGTAGGGAAAGCTCAAATGCCTGATGATTTTGTTGTTGATTTAAACACATGGATGTTGGAAACAGATTCAAGCATGAGTGCTTCTTTCCCAAGATGTGCCTACAAATGTTTGCACAATATAGTTAGAGATTTGAAACAGCCTATGTCCAAGACTTCTCTCAGCCCATTTTGCATTTAGCATCAAAGAGCCTTAAATAAAAGTGCACTTGCATAAATAAAGGACAAACTTTCTAAATTATATGTTTCTATAACATTTTGTAAGCATATATTATTTTTATATTATTGTTTTTAAATAAAATTAATATGTAATTCAAAAATTACATAAATACATTGAAAAGAATGATACTGCTGTTATGCTGCCAGTCACTCAAGCCCAACATGCGGGGATGTAAGCATAGTTATCCTGGCTTGGCTTCATTGCAATATTTGATAACTGCGCCAAGAACCACTCAGTACCATGGACAGAGAAGGCACAAAAATAAATATCTAAGGGATGAATATGGTACTTACCTCAACTGGACACATGAAAGGAAAAAGTGGTAGTTCATGGGTAAAACACACAATGAAAAAAATCTGTGACTTCCTAGGATTAATTAATTGTCTATTACACAAAAGACTTCTGCTTTCATTAAAATTATATGCCTGTGGACACTTTGTTGTATTGTGTTCTGCTATGTTTTGAATGTGTCCCTCCAAAATTCATGTGTTGGAAACTTAATTGCCAGTGCAACAATGTTGAGAGGTGGGGCCTTTAAGAGGTGATTAGGTCATGAGGGCTCATGAATGGATTAATGCCATTATTGCAGGAGTGGGTTAGTTGTAAACAGTATTCTTCTTCGCAAGAGCTTTCTTCCACTTTCCACCCTTCAGCCTTCTGCCCTCCTGCCATGGAATGACCCTTGCCAGATGCTTGTGCCATGCGGACTTCCCAGCCTCCAAAACCATGAGCCTAATAAACTGTTCGTTATAAATCGCCCAGTCTCAGTATTCTGTCATAGCAACAGAAGATGGACTAAGACATGGTCCTAATTCAAAAATTTAAAAAATACTGTAAATTTTAAATACATGTTATTTTAATCATGGCAAAAACTTTTGTTTTGACCTGTAGCCTTGGGAATATCTCTAGAAACAATAAAACAATTTATGAACTTGCCAAGAGTTTTTCCTGCTCTTAATGATAGTTGGTATTTGGTCTTCATACATGTATAATACATACATAATATAGCCATACACATATGGCAATGATATTCTGAAGGATAAATTTGTGTACTTAACAAAACCCTTGTGCTTGATTACTGATATTTACTTATGAAAACATTGACTTAACTTTCATTCTTTCTATGAGAGAAATAGCAAAATAATTTTAGAAGATTTTTGGAAATTAAAAAAAATTTTTAATTTATTCTAGATATAAAACCAAAAAAAACTAATTCACACTTTAGTTGAGCAAATATTATTAAAATCTTATGTATAAGGTAATTTCCCAAAAACCAGGAGTCTCAAGCATGAATTAAATATGACCACTGCTTTCAAGGAACTCAAATCTTATGAAAAATAGATACGGGTAGGGAAAGGAAAAGAAACAAGCATATGTTGAGTGCATATATTTGCCAAACACTGAGCTATGAACTTTACATATATTATTTTCATGGATATTGTTATGGCCATTTTCAAATATGAGGAAAGTGAGGTTCAGTAATGTTAAGTACTTTTTCCAGATCACTCAGTTAATACATTGTAGAAACAGAATTCAGGCCCAGGTCTTTCTGAGTCTAAAGCCCATGATCTTGTTTCTCTCTTCAAGGCTGCCCCAGAGGAAGACTTGAATAATTTTGAAAGCCAAAATGCAGGAAGACTTCACAAATCAGGTAGCATTTCAGCCCATATTATTTAGCCAACCATTTACAGATAGCACTAGGCAGTGTTTATTTCTTGGAATGCTTTATATTTACAACATGTTGCTGAGTCCATGTTTATAATTGTTCTCTTGATTTGTCTTACTAAAGGGAAATAATCTGTCACAAGGATAATCCAAAGCAAAACACAATCTTAAAGTCTTTTATGCGTATATTTTTGGCAACAACTCCAATAGTATATCCCTACTAATCATGTTAGAAAAGGTTTGATCAAAATGAGTTTGCATTTCCAGCTGCACAGAAAACTGATGATAGAAATTGGCCTAGGGCTACTGAGTCACCTAATGACAGCAGCTTTAATTTAAAATATGTTGTGGGTAATAGACTAAGTGGATAATCCACTTGTGGATAATTGAGAGTATATCCGCACCCACATTTTAAGATCTAGGTATTTCATAGAGGTCCTATAGCATAACATATCATAAAATAACCTGTTCCCCAATGTACCAGTATCCATTAAAATCAATAGGGTTTTGCAAGCCATGCATATGATAGATAGTATGAAATGTAATTAGTATTGGAAAATTGCTGTAAAGTCTCAAGCTCTTTGTACTTAAATGACCAAGATGCCTTCCACTGGGGCTCTTTTTTTAGAGCAACCTAGTGAATAGAGTCTGAAAAATTAAATAATAGGTATAATGCTGGTTTTTAAGCAAATGAAGCCTGTTGTTTCTGTGCATAGGAAAACAAAAATTTATCAGTACAATGAACCACTACTTTCGATGGCACTTTCTGAAATGAGGGGGAAAGCAGAATTTAACAGCCCTTCAGCTGAAATTTTTGTATCCCATATCTGACCTGCTGGGAATAAATTATCTCAGGCTGAAATCCCTTAGGCTAAAGGTTTATAATGGAAAACATCCCCCAAAAGCCTTAAATATGAAGTAATACCATGAGCCATCATGATTTAGGTTCTCTATTCTAAGTACAGATATTCACAATGAGGCACACTAACACACATACGCTGGGTCCAAAAGATGCTTGGAGAAAGAGAGAGAGAGAGAGAGAGAATAAATGCACTTTTTCTTTCTTTTTAACCTTATCTGTGCATTCCTGGGTCACAAAAGCATTGTGCTGACTCTGGATGAAAACACCCCTTTGATGGAGGATACATGCTGAAAGGGAGAATTCTGAATTATGTTCTCTAAATTATCCAAGGCTTGGAGAGCAAGTATTGATTTTAAAAATGACTGAGCCAGACCTCGTACTGCAGAGCCCCTTCCCTCCCTCCCGCCTTCTCTGCCTGCCTGTGCCCCAAAGCACAACAAGATCTCAGGCTCTGTGCAGCCGCCACGAGGTCCTGGGCTGGCATTGTTTCAAAAAATCAGAAAGTCATCCATCAACCAAAGAGTCATTGGAATAAGTACATGGTAGCTAAAGACACATTTTATCTGCTCACAGGCTCAAATTCAATGAGCTACGAGAAGAATTAGAATAATATTGGACCGATTAACTAAGCACTCTGGGAACCACGAACTATTAAGGTGTTTATTCTGCTGCCTCATATAAAAGAATGAGAAGTTTATCTGCATAGTTAAGCATTCTGTTCACTCAAGCCGTAAATAACTGAGGAGCTCCTTGGATCCAGACCTCTTTTGCAGAGGCAGATTGAGAACTGAAATTTGTTCTGTAATTGCTTCCCATACTTTGCAAACAATTTAGGCACAGCATGAACCGCACTGTTGTTATGGGTGATTGTGTGGGCGTGTGTGCGAGCACATGTCCACCTGCTTGTGTGTGGTTCCCTGGGAACTATTACTAACCCTTAATTTTATGGGAGAAATGAAGACTAAAATTATTAGTGTCCATGCATTGAGAGCATTACTTAGTTTTATTTAGTCAGTGATAGTGAAGAACATAATGACCACATCACAAATTAAGTCAGATGGCACTAGCTTTTTACTTTATACCTTTCTGAGGGTATATTTTACCTGTTTAAAAAACTAACAGGGTACCATAAAGTAATACTCATGTTTATTTTTACATGGTTACATTTCCAAAACAACACGAAAGATACGAAATTCCAAGTTCCTTATCTTTATACATTTCGAATAAAATGCAATTGTTTTAGTTAGCAAATAAGTTCTCAGACCTACTACATGTTTTCAGAGGTACCAATTTGAGCTATACACCATTTAAAGTAGGGCTTCACAACTTTGGCACTGTAGGCATTTGGGGCTGGATAATTCTTTGTTGTGGAGCTGTCCTGTGCATTGGGGGATGTTTAGCAGCATTGCTGGCCTTAGATGCCAGTAATATACCCTCAGCAAGTTGTGACAACCAAAAATGTCTCCAGACATTACCAAATGTCCCCTACAAAGCAAAATCATTCCCAGCTGAGAACCACTGATCAAAAAAAAAAAAAAAAATCTTTTCTGTTTTGTCTTTACATATTTGAGGAAAACTCTTGAATGTTTTTCTGAAGGCAAGTTATTCAAGCACAAGACTTCCATGTTTACTTGGGCTGGTGACAGCCCATAGCATGTTATGCAGAACAACCGTGAGGGCTCAGAGAAAGGCCCAGGAGCTGTTAGGCTTTTTCCACATATCATGCTCTAATTCCATGATAATTGTATCACAGGCTCGATTCCTCTCAAAATGGGATTTTCTAAGTTACTTATAGTATTGTAATTGAAGTTTGGAGTAAGAAAAGTTTCACATTCTTTTGAGTCTATCTTTTCTAAGGTGATTTTTGTTTAAAAAAAAATGGTCCAGTTTCTTGACTTGCTGTGGCTAAAAATATTATACTGAAATTCTTCTCATAGAAATGCTCCTATTTATTTTTTTCCTTGGCCTTTTGAAGGATATACAATTGAGTGATGGCACTGATTTCATTACCAATTCTCCCTGCAAAGGGCAATTTCTCCAGGTCAAGGTTGAAACACGAAGTCATGGGATAAAAAGAAACCTAGTCTACCTCTAAAACACTCTTCAATGTAGGAGTTATTATGTCTACATAGAACTAAAGTCAAGTCTAGAGTTGGCCCTTATCCAACAAATTTGGGCAGTAGATTTAGCCAAATAGATAATTCACTACTCCCTTTCTTCAGTTGCCAAAGTAGCAGGCGGTGGTTTGAGAGATCTAGGCTAGATAATATTTTAGGATATTATAAATCCATGTTACTTAGAAGGAAAATTCAACTTGGATTATATTTTGTACACAATTCCTATTTATGTTTAATACTCATATTATATATAAGTACTTCCTAAGGGGTAGAAACAGCAAAAGGGTTCTGTTGAAAAGAAGTTTGGGAGGAACTAGGTTAAATATAATAAAATAAGCTGAATAGCTGCAGATTTTCTGAGCCTTTAATATGCCAGTGTTCATTGTAACCTTCAAGGAACCCTTTCATGCTAGAAATATTTTGAAGAATTAAATTTTCTTTTCAGAAATAATAGTGTATGGTAATAATAATGTCCGGTATTACTTACAAAGTAATAAAAATAAAATAAAATAATAATCTAATAAAAATAAATCTAATGCTTCTTTTCTCTGTACCACCTTAGGCCTTGGACTTTGATTCCATCACTTCTGGGAGTGATGGAAATGTCATCCTCGGGTTTGTGGCTTGTAGACAATGATGGAGTCAGATACAGATACGGTAAAGCTCTGAGAACCTAGGGTTATCACCAGAGGACCTAGATTCCAGTCTCTGCCCTACTAAATACTAGTTCTGTTATCTTAAAGAAGTCATCAGACTTCTTTGTGCCTCAGTTTCCTCATTAACCAAGTAGGCACAAATATCCCTGATTGACGCTACAAATAATTGTAAGTCTCAGATGGGAACATGGATATAAACACCCTTAATAAAATGTAGTGCTATAAAAAACTAGCTAGAATGTATTCTATACTCAAAAACTGCTGAGAGACTAGATTTTGAATGTTCTCACTACAAAAAAAAATTTTAAATAGATGAGGTAACAGATATGTTAATTAGCTTGATTTAGTCATCCCACAACACATATATCAAAGCATCATGCTGTACACCATAAATATATATAATTTTTATTTGCCAATTAAAAATGAATAAATGAAAAATGAATAAAAAGATTAAATAAATTAAAAAATAAAATGCTAATTAGCGTTTGTTATTGTTTTAGTTACATAGAAGGTAGCATTATAATCTCTGAGACAGCATACTTTTGGTTACAAGGAATGAAAACCCAATTTAAAGTAACTTTTTAAAAAATTTTTTTTATTTTTATTTTTTTTAATTTCAGCATATTATGGGGGCAATTTAAAGTAACTTAAGCGAAAAAAATGTTTTTTTAAAAAAGGAATTTCTTAAAAGGGTTTATGGAGGTGTGTCTCTTAGAAGCCATGATCAATGTATCAGTCAAGATTCCAACAAGAAACAGATGGCACGTTCAATTTAGGATAATTCAAGGAGGGCTTATTTACAAAGGGACTAATAACAAAGGTGTTGGCAGGATACGAGGAGCTACAGGGACAGAGCAGGACCCTTCCCCAGGAGCAACAGAGCTGTCACCAGACAAGATGAGAGGAGGGAAGGGTACCAGAGCCTGAAGGAAGGAAAGTCATGCATACCTGGTTGCTTTCTGTCAGGGGCCCAAAGAACCTGGGGTGACTCCTCATGGAGAGAACAGGGAAAAAATACCCTGACCCCACTTCCTCCTCCTCTCCAATCGCCTGCTGGGCTTTCCTGTTGATAAAATGCAGGGGAGTATTCTGAGGCAGAGAGGAGGGTGGAGAAGGTGAAGGGTAAGCCTGGAGAGCAAGTGGAAGATGCCCAGCACAGAGAGGCCGGCAGTCAGGCTTTAGGAATGGATGAAAACTCCAGGCTTGGAAGCCATCAGCAGAACATATGCATGTAGCCTCAAAATATCTCTCCCAAAATAGATATTAATGCTGTGGTGGTTTGAATACGTATCTGCCACATTTTAGATCACTCCGGGATCTAAAGTTTAATTTCCCTCCCCTTGACAGTAGACTGGACTTAGTGACTGGCTCCTAATGAATAGAGCATGGAAAAGAAAAATGTGTAACTTACCAGTAGAGAGGCTTGGCAGATACTACCTAACCAAGTGACCAAGATCGTCATCACCAGTCACAAGTCACGTCAACAGCATGTGCTTCCAGACATACTGCAATGAGAAGGGCACCTCACCTGTGTGGAATTCTTCCCCCAGCCAAATAGGAGGAAAAACATCAGATGAACCCCGATTATGAGGCATTCTATAAAATACCTGGCCAGTACTCTTTTAAAAAGTATCGAGATTATGAAAGACAAGGCAAAACCAAAAAAATACCCGTCACAGATTGGAGGAGACTAAGAAGAAACGATGATGGAATGCAGTGTGGTATGCTAGATTGGATTCTGGGACAAAAAAAATTACTAAATAAACTGGTAAAACCTGAATAATGTGTAATTTAATTAATATCTTAATGTCTTAGTTTCGAACAAATGTACCATGATTATGTTAAGATGTTAACATTAGAGGAAGCTGAGTGAAGGGTACACATGAACTCATGTACTGGCTTTGCAACTCTTGTGTAAATCTAAAAAATACTTCAAAATAAAATAAATTTAAAGAAAAGCATCAGGATATTATAATTCTTATTTTTGCTCCTTCCAAAAAGTCTGATGTTCTCTCTCTCTCTTTCTCTCAACATGACTCCCAAAATTCCTCAGAAGAGACTTTCTCTGGACCAACCAACGAGTGTAGCCAGGTGGAGGAGTACTACACAGTGGAGAGGGTACCGCCTGCTGCAAATATGTAGATGAGATAGGAGGAATACTTCCTAGAGAAAGGGATTTTGAATACGCAATTCAACAGCTGCCCACTGCACAAACTGAGACACCTGCAAAGAGACTATTTCTGCACATTCCTCTAATTCAATCCAGTGACCACACTCCTGAAAGGCCTGTACAACCAGCATAGCAAGAGCTCCAGAACTGTTACAATTTCTTGATGATAAGTTATAGGGACAATACCAACTGGGTATATAGACGTGGACTTAGAAACTTAAAATATTCCATTTGTTTTCTTATATCTTGATGGTAGAGCAATTATTTACAATAAACAGTCTCTCTCTTTCATAGATTCTGTTAACGAGAGAATATTGTTGTCATCTAGAGCCAGTAACAGTAGTTAAATTGCCCTATCTATAGGATAAAATTGAATTTCATTGCTGCAATAAGCATCTCCTTAAACTGTGTGATGTAGTAGAGTTGTTATCGCTACAACTAGCAGAAGAGAGGCATTATAACTACAAGTCACAGAAAGTCCTGCTCAAACTGCTGTAAATAATGAGGAAATTTATTACTCCATATGACAAGAAGGGCAGGTGAAGGCTGGGCTCCAGTTCCCTGCAAGCCTATCAGCTCTGGCTTCTTCCCTGTGGAAGCTTGTCTCATGGCCTCAGGAGAGCTGCCAGCAGCAGCCTGCTTCATTGTGTCCATGCAAAGGAAAGACAAAAATCACTCTTCTACTCCTGGAATGTAAACGTTTTCCATTACTTTCATTGGGTATCTTAGATGGTGTGCTCACCTTCAGACCAATAAGAGTTACCAAGTGGAATGCCATGCATGAATTGAGTTTGTCTTGGGTCAGACTATTTGAGTTTAAGCCTTGTTTTACTCACATCTGTAGAGTGTTGAATAAGTTACTTGACTTCTCTACACCTCAGTTTTCTCATCTGTATAATGGGGACAATATAATCTTTGTAGCATAGCATTGTTATGAAGATTAAATAAATTAATCCTATTCCAAGTACTTAGCCCAGTATCTAATATGCAATAGATGTTTAATACATGTTACCAAATATCATTTTTAAAATATCTGCACTTGTAAGCAGAACAATAATTATAATCTCCTGTCTTACATTTAATAGAGTTTACTTTTTTTTCCTTTCTGCTGTGACTGAGAAAATCATTTAATGCCTCCGCTCCTCCATTTTAGTATTTCTAAAATGAAGACAATAATACATGCCCTCCAGAGGGCTGTTATGATGCTCAAATGAAATAACATAGACAAATGAACTAAAAATAGGAAATTGATTCAACAAATGTAATATACTTCATGGGTATGAATATCAAGCCATAAATTTTGGTGTGTAGAAAATAGGACTTTCTATATTTTTTATAACTAAACTTAACTTCTACCAGGAGCCCCATTCTGCCAGTGGTAGAGTTTATGATTAGTCCATTCGGGGTCAGCAGGTCATATCAGGACACCCAGCCTCTCTTCTCCCCATGGATATATCTGAGCACTGGTGGGAAGGGAAGGAACAGCCACCTGCCTGACCCTCCATTGTCATCTACCCATAGCGGCATCCACTGAGATACCATTGGTCCTGTCTGGCATCCAGACCTAGGTCATACAGGTGATGTCATGTGCACTTTCATCCCAGCCATGAGGCCTATTCAGGTTCACTAATTTTGTAAGTCACATCTGTGCCACATGGGAAGACATTCTGCTGCTCCCCCAGCCACATGGAGAGCACAGTGCCTCTTGAGGTTGGTTGTCCCAGCACTGTCTTCCCAGACATTGCAAACAGCCATTCCTATTCTGCCATCACCATACCACACTGGTCTCACAGGGAGGTCTGCAAATCTCACTTGCGCCTCAGATATGCCCATGAAGGAAGGCACTGTGTAAACCCACTCTTGGATCCCCTCACCTAGCCTCCCCTCCCCCAGCCAAGTCATAAGGAGAATGGCAGCAGACAAGCCCTTCTCGAGGGTCTACCAATATTCAAACTCTATCTCCTCTGCCTCCCAAAGAACCTTCGTTTCCTCTAGGCTGGGACAGACGGACACAGCCTGATCACTTAGTCTCCTAAATCTGTGATTTATGCCAGGACCTCAATGTTTCAAACTCAAAGACAAGAATTCGGCTTTATTCAACTGGATCTCTTCCCTGAAGCAGTAAGTTCTGGAATGCTCTGGCTGCTGCTTGGTGGTGGTGGTGGTCGGGGTCAGAGAATAACAGGAATTATCAAGAATACAAAACATAAATTTAACATAGTATATCAAGTATTATTCTACAGTACATCTATTATTAAGAATATTGTACATTGACTGATTTAAAGTTTGACTGCTTCCAAAACAAGAATTTGTAACATAAAGACATAGATACAATGACAAAACAATCTGAAACCAAAAGAGAAACCAATACTCGAAAGAATAAGTTTAATGTAATCACCATTGTCATCATCATCACCATTTTTGAACACCTACTACGTGACCGATTCTGTGCTATGTACTTTGTACTTTAAATTCATTTATGAACAAGAATGAATTGCCAAAAAAAAAAGGAATGAATTACATTCTTACAACAATTCCAGCATAATAGGTATTATTATCCCTGTTTTACCTAAAAACACACTGAATTACAGAGAAGTTTAATAGCTTAAAGATTTGTCTAACATAAAAATAATGGTGTGGTTACTTGATACACCACACAAATCCCCTTTCTGCTGTTGGCAGACAGATTCAGATATAAGGAGCTGCTTGGCTCAAGGTCACAGACCTTCTCAGGACAGTGCCTCCCATGACTGATCAGTGTGGTGTAGGAGGATTTAGGTCTGGCCATCTTGACCCAGACAACTGCAGACCACTCTGAAGGGCCATACTAGCTCCAGAAAATTCCTCAAGGGTTATCCAAGGTTGTCCACAATGCAATTTCCCTCTTTGCCCACTCTTCCCCCTCCCCTCTCTTGCATGATGTTCTCTCAAAGGCACTTTTTTATGAACATCTTTCCTGCTAAACTCTGTCTCAGAGTCTGTTTCCTGGGCAATCCAACCTGCAGCAGACAGAATGATGACTAAGCCCCAGATCGGTTTTATTTGAAAGCCCACCCTCTTAATCTCTGTGCTATGTACTGCGAATATGGTATAGCAAACATGTATTTAATGTGTGAAGGTGGAGTCATGTTAACAGAGCAGCAAATTGGTGATCCTAACAGGTACTGTCCAACTTTGGTCAAGGAATTTTATCCCTGTGTCAGAAATGTATTCTCTTCTGACTCCAACGTCTATTTGTTACCCGTGTGCCAAACTGCTTCTTGACAGTTCATCAAGAAGAATAAATTTTTCCTCCATCATAGTAATGATAACAATGACAACTTACTTTTGCCAAGAAACAGGCAAAAGCAATCAGTCAATATTTAAAGATACCGGTTTTGGATGGAGGCTTGGTCGACTGATGAAGAAGAGCCAAGCGATTCACTCAAGTACCAGATTCAAGGTGTTCATCTACCAAGACTCTCTCCACCTGCCTGGCATGACAGGGCCCAGGAGCATTGGATTCCAAGTCCTCACTGAGTTGCCAAGGGTCAGAGATGCCACACCGAGGGAGGGTGGAGCTCACACCCTGTGTCGTGGCACCAGGTCAGGGACTCAGAGCCCCTGATCTCTCATAAGCCCATGTGGCTGTCTTTCACAGAAGAGACATGCAGCTTGTTTTAAGTTTGGCTCATTTCAAGTCCCATGTTAGGAGATAAAGCTAATTCCAGTGAATGAGTTGTGAATTACTTTGTGAATTTGGGCTGTGAAGGCAGCCAAAGCAGATAATTCTTGCCTATTAAGTGAATGTATCACATGTTCAATTGTGTAATTACTTTTTTAAAAAATCCATTTTCCCCGTTTTATTGTCATGAAGATACAAAGGGGACATTTTGGATAAAGAAATCATTATCTAGGCGAGGAAATAACAACTATTCCTCTTATAAAGTTGAGCTTTTATATCCATTAAATGGTTCAAAGAAAGGATCAGTAACTGGAGGCTGCTAACTCCTTGCCCCTTCACTTAGAACAAAATAGTGCTGGTCTTATAAGGAGGTGGCTAAATAGACAAAATTATTGGAGGGACAATGAGAAAGCCCCATGGATCCAGAAAAGATTTAGCAAGCACTGGTCGCAATGCCTGAGATTCTACCATTAGCAAAGCATTCCTTTGGGTTGGGTGTTGAAAATTTTCTGATTAAAATGACATTATCACAAGGGTGGGGTTAATACCTTAATCCACCTGCAGTTAGTATTAAAGAACTGGGATGCTGGAAGGAATAAGGACATGGAAAGAGAAAGGCATATTGAATGGGCATGCAGAAAGTGATACAGAATAACCAGTAGGGGCGAGATATAGTTCATATAGTTGATTTCTCATAGGAGAGAAAATGTAATTTGTAAAGTAGCACTTCTTGAAGTCTGTTCCCAGACAATAGTTGCCCAGGATCTAATGTGTTGTCCTCAGTTACAGGATCCCAAGGTCAAATAAATTTGAGAAACTCTAGATTACACAAGTTCAACGGGTTTCTATCCTCCAGGGCCCATTAGAGCTGATATGCATTGTGAATCACTGGTAGAAGGAAGGAAAGAATACAGAGGGACAACAGATCCTTACTTGTGTAGCATCTTCCAAGACTAATTGCTATAGAAATGCTTCTCTAGAGATATGAAGTAGATTGCCCAAGGCAGATGTGAAACTAGAACCCAGCTTTTCTGATTCCTAGTCTAATTATTTTTCTACTCTACCGTCTTCTAATTCCATTATTTTGCTTTGGGCAAGTCTGGGACATAAAAAGAAGAGCTCAGAAATTCAGAGACTGGTAAAAGCACTCTGTCGAACACAAAACAACAAAAACTACACCTGCATGAGCATGAACGCGCGCGCCCCACAGTAGTGATCGCTGCTCACTCTCTCGGTGTCTTTGATGGTGAAGTAGATGTAACAGCCAGAGGAGCAGGACAGTTTCCTTCCTCCACTTCCCCACTCATCCCTCCGTAGTGGTCTGCTAGAAGACAAGAGCCATGCCTGGAGAAAAAACAGAAAATGGAGGAATCAGTCTGGAATGCTCAAGACTCTCCTCCCTAAAGCACACCCGTGACCTTCTAAACTCACTCAAAGGAGCCCAGGCTAATTCTTAGGTTCTTGTGCTCCTCACAGGAGGAAATCACCGATAAAGCCAGCTGACATTCCAAGAAGACAAAAATGAGCTAAAATGGAAACATTACAGGGATCTGAGAAGCCTGAGAAATATGCAAGAAAGGCAACCTAAGGATGGCTTAGAACAGAATAAGAGCTTAAAATATACATTATAAACGACCTCAGAGAGCTTAGCAATACTACCAGAAACATGAAGCAATAAAAAAACAGAGAACCAATTTGAATTGCGGTAGAAACATATATCGCTAAGATAGCTCAGAATATGCTGCTCAATTGCAGCACAACTCAAACCTGCAAAATAAAATTCAACCAAACCACTGGATGATAGAAAATGGGTGTGTAGGGTAAAGTTAAGAAATAAAAACAGATTAAACAAAAGAAAGCATATCAAATAGAAAACATGAAACCACATGACCAAAATAAAAAACAATGATTATTATAAATCTAAATGACTGGGACTCACCAATCAAAAGATTCCTAGGTTCAATTTTTAAAAGAGATGTATATCCATAAAAGGCATTTAAAAACATAAATGACAAAGAAAGTTGAAAATAAAGTAAAAAATATATACCAAGCAAATACAAACCAAAAGAAAGCTAAAATGCTTATTTTTGATATCAGCCAAAATAGAATTAATATGAAAAATATCATAAGGAACAAAGATGATCATTAAACCATGATAAAGGAATATAACAAGAATATATAGCAATCATGAATAAATATGTACTTGTCCCAGTTAGTTCAGGCTACTGTAATAAAACACCATAGACCAGGTAGCTGATAAACAAGAGAAATCTATTTCTCACAGTTCTGGAGGCTGGTAAGCCCAAGAGCAAGCCCACGGCAGAGTCAGTGTCTCGTGAGGGCCTGCATCCTGGTACACAGATGGCATTCTTTTTGCCATGTCCTCACATGGTGGGAAAAGCCAGGGTCCTCTCTCAGGCCTCTTATAAAAGGGTACTAATCCCATTTGTGAGGTCTTTGCCCTTCTGACCTCATCACTTCCCAAAGGCCCACCTCCTAATACTATCACCTTGGGAATTAGGATTTCAACATATGAATTTGGTGGGGGAGAAGGAAATATTCAGGCTCTAGCAGTACTCAATAATATAATCCCAAAATAGATTAAAAAACAACTGATAAAATTATAAGGAGAAATATATAAACAGCCTTTCTCAGGAACTGATAGATAAAAGATTAATAAAATAATAAATAAGTTTGATGTAAATATATGAACTTGATAGCCAACAAGCATAGAATAAACTTTCATTAAAAGCATATATAAAAATTCACAGAAATTGATCATACAGTAAGTCACAAAGAAAACTTCAATAAGTTCTAAAACTGACATCATATGCAATGTGTTGTCTACGATTTAATAAAACATTTATAACAAAATAATAACTTAATTTTATATGTCTAGAAACCTAAACACATATTGTTAAATAATCCAGAGGATAAAGAGAAAATTACAAGAAAAAATTATGAGGTATGTAAAAGCATTAGAAGCCAAAATGAAAAATATTTTTTTAAAAAAGGCAAAATATATTGCAAAAGCAGAAAATTATTTAATATTGGTCAACTATTTATGATTTAAAATAAAACTAAACCAAGGAAAAAAGACCATCCTTATCTGATAAAGTCTATCCAAACCCCACAAAAACAATGACAGCAATAAGTCACCATAAAAAACTGAGAAACGTTACATGCCTTCCTTTTAAGTTGAGACAGAAGATAGCAATGCTTGCTATTATAGCTAAGGCTCAATTTGGTTGAGCTGCTGGTTCCTGGTCAATTCAATAATAGGACAGAGAAATAAGTGATACAAGACTTGGGAGGAAATAGACAAAAATATTATTTGTAGATGATATGATTACTTACATAGAAAACTCAAGAAAATAAACTATTGGAACTAATCAGAAAGTTTATCCAGGTTGCTGGATACATGATTAATATATAAAAATCAAAAGCTTTCCTCTACATCAGCAATAACTAATAAGAAAACTCAAAAGAAAATGAGCTATCAAAGCAATCATTACAGTAATGAATCTGGGAATTAACCTAACCTAGAATTCAGAAATCTTTATGATAAAAAAATCTCAGCTGGGTGCAGTGGCTCATGCCTGTAATTCCAGGCACTCTGGGAGGCCAAAGAGGGAGGATCACTTGAGGTCAGGAGTTCCAGACCAGCCTGAGCAAGAGTGAGATCCCATTTCTACGAAAAAACAGAAAAATTAGTCAAGTGTAGTGGGTGTGTCTGTAGTCCCAGATACTCAGGAGAATGAGGCAGGAGTTTGAGGTTGCAGTGAACTGTGATGACACCACTGCACCCTGACCAGGGTGACAGAGCAACATTCTGTCTCAAAAAAATAAAAAATCTGAATAAAGGGAGATATACCACATTAATGGATGAGATAACATCACATTATAAAAATATCAATTTGATCTAGATTCATTTATAATTTTAATGTAATTCTAATCAAAATTCCAAAAAAGTTATAAAAGGAAGGGACATAAATGAAATAATGTATCTGAAATTTACATGGAAAAAGCTGGCTGTAACTAGCTAAAATTTTTTTGCAAAAGGAGAGCAAGGGGTAGAATATTACACTACCCAGATATAGAACAACTGCACAATATTAGTATTATAACAGATTAGTATTGTTGCAAAAAGACAAAAAGATTGTCTTAAAAGAATAGAGAGCTTACAAATGATCCATATGTGTATGGAAACTTGTTATATGATAGAAATGGCATCAAAAATCAGTGGAGAACAGATGAACTCTTCAGTAAATAGAACTGGAATAATTTTCTCACCTTGTAGACAAACATGAAATTGGTTTACTGCTTTAGAGTGCACACAAAAATAAACTCTATATGGAATGAAGACCTAAATGATAAATGCAAAATAATAAAGGTAGTAGAAGAAAATATAGGAAAAAAAACAAAGAACACAGGCATGAAAGGACGAATTGCTGGACTGACTACACTGAAATTAAAAATCTTTGTTCACACCATAGATATATTTAGCATATGGCTAATAAAAGAGTCTTACAATGTCTATCACCAATGCAGAATTAATATCTGGAGTAGATAACAAGCAAAAACAAATACACTCCTCTCTCTCAAAAAAATAAAATAGAGGAACTCTATAGAAAAATGGGCAAATTATGTGTTTGTTATATGGAAAAAGCTCTAATTCATTAATAATTAGAGAAATGCAAATTAAGACAAAAATACCACTTTATATGTGCCAACTGAAGAATGATGAGATTCAAAAGTCTGTAAAGAAGAGTTTTATTTCTCATAAGGGATTGCAGCCTGCAGGCGGCCATCCTCCGGGCTGGGAAGCACAGCCTCAGGCAGAAGGGAGAAGCAGCGCTTCCAGGGAGGGGCAAAGGGAACAGGAATTTATGCAGAGAAGGGTGGCCGAATATACATATTGAACAAGATACAGGAGGAGCCATGAATATTTATGAAAGGAGAAATATGCACACGCACAATTGACCTTCATGCCTCTTCATGGGTCACATGTACAAAAAATGGTTGTGTTAGCATGATTTGAGGGTAGAGTTTTTGGCCCTCTGACATCAAAAGGTGAAACAGAGGACACAAAAACCCTCACTATATATCCTCTTTATATCCTCCTTAGATGGTCGCTTATCAGGAAGGAATGCTGGCCAGTTGTTGTGTCAAAACCACAAAACAGAGAGGCAGTCACAGAGTTGGTTGAAATCAGCAGTGGAGCAAGTGGTTTCTGTGTGACCCTTAGAGAACGCCCGATGGCAGTTAACCTTGGAGGTAGTATAACATGGCATGTCTGGCCTCCCATCCCTTTATGGCCAGGATTCCGTTTTTAAGATGTCTCTAAGGTCCCCTTAGCCAAGAGGGGGTCCATTCAGTCAGTTGGGAGGCTTAGGATTTTTGCTTTTATTTTTCATACCCATTAGACTGACAAAAATTATAAGATAGGGGCCAGGCATGATGGTTCACACCTGTAATCTTATCACTCTGGAAGGCCGAGGCAAGAGGATCCCTTCAGGTCAGGAGTTTGAGACCTCCCTGAACAAGAGCAAGACCCATCTCTATTAAAAATAGAAAAAATTAGCTGATCATGGTGGCACACACCTGTAGTCCCAGCTACTTGGGAAGCTGAGGCAGGAGGGTCGCTTGAACCCAGGAGTTTGAGGTTGCTGTGAGCTACAGTGATGCCACTGCACTCTAGCCAGGGTGACAGAGTGAGACTCTCTCCAAAAAAAAAAAAATTATAGGAAATGGAAAGCCTTACATACTTCTGCTGGGAGTATTAACTGGTGCAAACACAACTCGGGGAGAAACATTCATTTATTCAGTAAATGTTTGTGTTGAATGCTTAGTAGGAAAACAGCCTTCTCAGCATTAGGAAGATAGCACACAGAAGCCCATGTTCTAGATCTCTACCCTCCAATATAGTAGCCACTAGCCACCTGTGACTATGGAGCACTTGAAATGTGACTAGCCTGAATTGAGACATTCTGTAAGCATAAAATACACATGGAAGACCTAGTACAGAAAAATTAATGTGAAAATAGCTCATTAATAATGTTTTCCTATTGATCATTTTTTGAAATAATATTTTAGGTATACTGGGTTAAATAAAGCATATTATTTCTATTTCTTTTTGCTTCCTTAATGTGGCTACTAGAAAATTAAAAATTATACCTGTGGCTTGCATTATCTTTCTCTTGGACAAGGCTGCTCTAGAAAATGTTTATCTTGGGGCTGGGCCATGTTAGTGTTCAACACTAAGGAAAAAGACAAAGAAAGGGGAAATAGAGATAGGATGCAGTGAGCTTGAGCTACAAAAAACATGGATAGGTCTCTCAAACATAAATGGAAAAATAAACAAGAAATAGAATGAAATGTGTAGTCCAAAACTGTTATGTAAATTTTTAAAATTTATAAACAAAATAGTACCATATATACTGCAAATACATACTACATATGTGTAACAAAACTGTAGATACTACTGTATGTGAATAAACATATGGAAGATGGGTTAGAATGGCAACGTTAAAAATTCAGGAGTGGTGTCCTATGGAACAGTGTAGGGATTATAATTGATAAAGGGAAAATAAATCACAAAATAAAAAACATTGAGGCCTGCATAGGCCAATGCTGACAGCCTGCCATGAAGTATATCCAATATAATCAATACTATTGTAGGCACTTGAGTTGTAAAAATAAAATTTAAAATTATAAAGACTGATTAAATGTATTTGTGGACTGATCGATTATTGGAATTCAGCTGAATTCACCAATATTTAATATGTAAAATTTCATACCCTCCATGTGCCCAGAATGCATGACCTCTATTGGAGGATTCCTAAACTCGGGATACTTCCAGTCTGCCTGAGTCCAGAGAAAACCTACCCCTCATGAAACGTGGAGGGCAACACAAGAGAATTCAGTTACCAAGTATGTGGAACAGGCAAAAAGGGGTGTACAAAGAAGACAACAGAGAGGTGAGAGCAAGATGACTGGAAAGATGGTAGAATCCGAACTTGACTCAAAGGATGGGTGATGCACTGACTGATAAAGAGAAAGAGGCATTTCCAACAGATGGTATATCTGCAAGGATTAGGGAAGCGCCTCCTGCGCCTCAGTGGAATGGAACGGTACTGTCCTCCATTCGAGAAAGCAAGATCAGCATCAGGGTAAGTGACTTGTGCAAAATATTACTGTTAGTCCTGCTGAAAATATGAATGCTCCAATACAGTTTCTAACCACTAGATCCTGCACCATCCACATAGCATGAACTGTTCCAGTTCACGAATGTGCTGAAAAGGTGAATAGAATGAGATAATGCAATTTCTTTGCTTAATGCCAGGGCAGAGTTTATGCACGAGAACAGTCTGACATGCTAAGTGATGAGGATATTGAGCAGCTTGCATTTTGAGAGATGGCACAGATCTTTACTAAAACAGGGGAAGCCAAGCAGGGAACTGTACAGTTCTTAGTGAGACATTCAAGGCTATCCATAATCTGCCCCTCACTTACCTTTTAAAAATCGCTCCCCCTTCTCTAGTATGCCAGTCTTCAGCCAAACCAGGTACTTTATTATCATCAACATGCATTTTTATACTCAGCACTTGTCCTGCCCTGAGGCCTTCAATCGTACTCTTCCTGCATTTGAAATATCTTCAGCTCCATCTCCACCTGACAAAATTCAGTCTACATCAGGACCATGTGTGAATTCTGTTCCTCTCAGAAAAACATGATATGAGGCCCAGGCAGAAGGAAATGCTCCTTCTGCTGAGCTCTCAAAACACCGAACTGTTCTATCATTCTGTGATTACATTGGCCTATAGGAATCCTACTGTTAGAACGAATTAAGACCAATACTGTCTGACTAGAAAAATATGATTGTTCTTACCAGTAGTATAACAAATTAACCTATACACTGAGTTCCATGGGCTAAAATGAATCTAATGCAAATGCACCCTTGCACCTTTTCATGGATTTACAAACTCACATTCTCCCAAGTATCTTCATGTTTGCACATTGCCCTCCAGCATTTGTCCATAAACACACCTACTTTACACACATCTCATCAGAGGACACACACAATTCTGTGTCCTTTTCTTTTCACTATGTACATATCTTATATGTCTTCCTTATTTCTATGTTGTTTCAGTTATTTTACCGCCTCTATGATTCTTCACTGTGTTGACATGCCATCATCACTTTTAAAAAGTCCCTATTTGTGATCACTTAGTTTAGAAAAATAATATTCTTTTCTTTTCCTCCCATCCTCACCCCCAGGCTATAACAGAATATCCACCTTAACTCTATGTAGACGAAAATAAATTAAGTTTTAAATGATCATGCTCATCTTCCAATAGCATTCATTGCTCCCTTCATAATTATAAGAACAAGGAATCAGGATAATATATTCTTTGCCATTTGATATATTGCCCCATTTCCCACTTACCAAGATGGCCAAATAAATAAATAACAAGTCCTTTCACAGAAACTCAGTAACTCATATAGAAATCTGGAAACAAATAGCCCTATATGTCTTCACACATCTGTATTTTCAGTAAGGATACCCTTGGAAGACAAACTCCCTGTCCTTGGCACTCTCCAGGGCCTTCCACAGACAAATGCAGTTTATTTGGACAAAATTCTACTTCTTAGTTCTCCAAATGGAGAAGACGGGCCATTAGCCCCTTTACACTGGCTTAATTACCAATTACCAGCAGGTAAACAGCCTATTACTGCAACACTGCTCCAAGCTTATTATGAGTGTCATTTGCAAAGGTGGAGCCCTTCCTAGAGAAATCTCTGTTTTATTAGCATAAAGAGGTCTAAAGAGCACTGGCCAGGCCAGGAGGCCCTCCATGGTCCCCAGGGGTCACTCGTGATTTACGAGCTTCCACACATTCACCTACGACACCACAATTCATTCCTGTGTAAAATACTGTATTATTCCCCCACCCAAGAGTAAGGCCAGAAAATATCAAATGGAATACGATTTCTTAAGCAAGGTAAGAAGGATAACTAGTCTTATAAAAAACCCCAAAGTCAAAACCAATAAAACTGAAAAACTAATCTGGAGAAAAGAAGTAGCCCAGTGAACAAAAGCAAGTGGGAAAAGCCAGCAGGCATTTTTAAAGTGTCAGTTCCCAAGTCCCTGGAGGCCAGGACACAGGCCTGGACAGAACCATCCAGCAGCTCAGTGAGGGGGAAAGAGCATGAACTCTATGTGCAGAAGACCAAGGTGCTAAATGTTGTCCCTCCCTTTGGAAGCCTATGACCTCATGCAAGTTCCTTAACCACTTAGAACCTTATCTAAAATCTCTGCATGGCTTCACTTGGTTGTTTTGAGGGGTGAATCAAAACATCTACTTCCTGACACAGAGCAGGCGTTTGTACTTCCGGTTTGATCCACCCCACACCCACCCCGTCAACACATTTACTCTTTGCATTAATTACTCTCCTCAATTAGGCAACAGGCAGGCCTCTTAGCCGACACTCTTCTGGTTGGGGACTGCTGTCCTTAACAGGGCTGAGTACTCATCTGCTTCCATCGATTTTATGCAGACTTTCAAGTCTAGCTTTTGTCTGAATTTTTGCAGGAGCATAAAATCAGTCCCTTATACCACCTATGTCTTTAGGTTTGGTATAAACAAAGATTTGAATCAATCTCAGGATCACTCTATTTGTTTAACTTCTTTTTCTCTCTCTTCCTTTTTTTTTTTTTTTTTTTTTTTTTTTTTTTTTTTTTTTTTTTTTTTTTTTTTTTTTTTTTTTTTTTTTTTTTTTTTTTTTTTTTTTTTTTTTTTTTTGCTTTCTTATGTGTGAGTAGCAAAATTACCTGGACTATATATAATATATGTCTTTTTTAACTTTTGTCTATTTTTGCACTTAGGGAGAAACACTGTTTTGTGGGGAGCAAATAATTTTCTCTTTTGTGAAAGAGAACTGTTGTTCAAGAGCTCGAAAAGTGTTTCCAATCAGGATTTCCTTTCCTTCCAAGTTTCCATTGGTTTGGCTGTTGCCAGCAAGGCCACTCGGATGTGTTACTTAGTAGTAGAGGCGAACTGGAGCAAGTGGAAGTCCACGCATCCTTCATGCTATTCCATCTCCCTGTGCACAAGAGGAGAGGGAGACAGCCAACACTTATGAAGGAAGAGGTAAAATTCCCACTTAGTGATAAAAGCCCTGATACTCTTCTCTGCTTCAAAATAACTTCTGTCTAGGTCCCTCTCCTCTCACCCACCATGCTCTTTCAGAGAAACAGCTCTTCCTTCTCTAGATTGGAATGAATGCTGCTCCCTGTTCTCTGACCCCATTTCTTCCCAGCTCATGCATGACTATTATTCTAAAATATTTCACAGGTATTTGTGCACAAGATGGAAGATTCCTCCCCACTGTGACATTCTGTGACTCCACGGTCTTGCATCTTCAATTATCCTCTCTCCAGCCAGAATCTTAAATCTCTTCTACTTCACTGACTTCTTTCTCTCTGAGGTCCCCAAATCTGTGCCTTTAAATTAACAAAACTACTGTGTTGGTAAGGGGCACCCAGGGCCTGAGGCTCCCCGGCAGATGCCACCTTAATTTAGATTTTCTTGCTTTGGTCATCAGACTTCCTTAGATAGCCAAAAGCCCAGGTCCCTCGGTCACTCACAGAATGTCGGAATAGCCCTACCTGGCCCTACCTCACACCCAACTGGGAGTGGTAAGAAATACGTTAAATAATTATTCCTTAAGATTGGCCAGGGATCCATTGCCCCAACAGCACTATCCAGCCCCCACCTCCCATCCCCAACACCACTTTTTCTCCATGGGTCTCAGTGGAGAAGATGGGTGGCAGTGACATTTGCTTAGTTTTTGCTCATACCTTTCAAATCGGTCTTTCTCTCTCTCTCTTTGTCTCATTTACAGACAGAAGAATCTGCTTCGAGTTTCACCCCACCCACATGCCAGAGCACAGGCACCCTATACATATGGCTCCAAGGACTGGAGTCCCTTTCTCAACAATGCTCTTGTACCACTTGCAGAGCTCCAGTCCCTGCTGTGCTCCCCCTTTGTAGTGCTCACCCCCTTAGACTTACTGATAAATTTACCCCCTCAGTTTGACCTTCAGCTTCAGTCTCCTGGTGTTTCCCCATCCCCAGCTGTCCTGTAGGATCATCTTAACCACCCTTGCTTCAGGACTCTGCCCCCAGAGGTCATTCTAGAGACACCAGTTCAGGCCTCAGTTTCTCTCTCATTAATTATTCAGTCAATAATTATTTCTTGAGCACCTACCCTGCTCCAGGTACTGTTCTGGGTGCTAGGCATGCAGAGATGAATAAAACAAACGAGCCCCTAGACTGACACTGCAGGGCAGTCTTGTGAGCAGGATGGGAGAGATGGGTGGTTACCACCTATGAGGTCCTTCCTCAGGCAGAAGTGGGCAGAAGGAGGAATCAAACACGCTCTACCTTGAAATGGACTGTATCTCCCTGGCCTGAGACCCATCTTACATGGTCTCTAGCTCCTTCCCACCATCCAGTCTCTCCTTAATCCTCTCTAAATTGGCTTCTATCCCCATGGAATGCATAGTTCTTACATCACCAAAAACTTGTCACCAGGCTCAACATCTTTTGTAGTTCATCTTCTCGAGCATATATGACTTCTATATTTCTGTTAGTCATGCAGACTCCAGAGCATAGGGCCTTATTATTTACCCTTCATCTTTTCCTCCTATGATTCTGAGCCACTGAAACTTATCAATCATTCTTTGTAATTGTTCTTATACCTGTGCCTTTTTTCCCAATTCCCATTGCTGATAGGCTTGCATCCTCTTGTGATGGGACCCTTGCAATACCATCCTAGCCAACATCCCTAACTCCAGGGTTATTTCTTTCCAAATTATCCTCCACATATCCCCAAACACAAATTCCATCATGTCATACCTTAGTCTAGATCCTTCAATGGCTCTCCATTGCCTATAGCAAGAGTCTCCAAAATGTGGCTTATTAAACACATAGAGAGAGGTTTCAGAAACAATAAGCTAAATTAATTTTTTCATAATTTCTGAAGGCCCAATGCCGTTGATGGGTCAGAAATTCCAAAAAGATGGATGACAGGTATTACGCAGTGGTTAAGATCATAGGCTCAAGTCTAGGCTCCACTACTCTGTGAATCCAGGTAAGTCAATTTACCAGTATGTGCCTTGGTTTTTTCATCTGTGCAATGAAGATAATGATACCTTCTTCACAATATAGTTGTAAAGGTAAAATTAAACCATCTATGTAAAATGTTTTGCATAGGACCTGGTATTAAATACAAAAGCAATACTCAAAAACACACTAATTAAAAGTATTAGCAGCTGTTCTGATAATCTTATCACTGGTTAGTGGTGGCAGGTATGCATAGGGGTGGCAACACTGTGCAGGTCTCCATGGAGATGTGAGACCTCGTGGGCATCTGGCAAAGGCCCAGAGCCTGTCTGCCTGATCACTCAGCTGAGCAGCTGTCCCGGCCCTGCCTGGTTTGCTCCTCTGAACTCCTGGTCACTAGCCCATCCCCCAGGGAGGCAGGCGCCGTCCTCCAATCCCCCACCTCACTCTTTCTCTCCTTTCCAAGCAGATAAAGCTCCCTCTCCTTCCGTTCATGCCCTCTTTCGTTTTCCCATTTTCTTCTCTCTTCTTCTAAAAAAATCCGTATTTACCTCACTATTCCTCCAACTATTCCTAAAAAACTAAATGAGACTGCAAGTTAGCATATGATAGACTATGCCGGATTTCTGCCTAAAAGTCAGTCCCATTTACATTCGACATTAAGTGCAACCAATATGGGTAATCAGAAGAGTTCTGGGCAGTTAGATGCAGCTCCTCATTAAGAAAAGGAAGAGAAACACAATGCGCAATAATGAAAGGGGCCAGGCCAATCCAGTCTAATAAATATTGATTTAGCAGCCAGATGTGCCAGTCATGATCGTGCCCTTTCCATCTTGCTTTGTCCTCGCTAGATAGGTCTCCGGCATCGCAATGGTTACACAGCGTATGTGTCTGTCTCCATTGCACTGTACATTTCTCAAGAGTCCTGGCCATGTCTTGCTCATCTTACTCTCCTGCTCAGTGTACAATGCCTGGACTATCGCTAGGAGATGAATGAAAGAAGAGAGGAAAAAGAAAGGGAGAAGGGAGAGGGAAAAAGAAAAAGCCAGAGAGCAAGGAGGCAGATGAAGGAAAAGAAACCAATCTGCGAAGTAGCAAACTCAGATAAGGATTCTAATCCTTTGCTGTGCAGACATGGACAAGTGACTTAACCTTTCTAACCCTCAGTTGGCTCACCTGTGAAATGGGAATAAGTTAATAATACCTACCTCAAAGAAGTAGCATGAAGTTTAGAAAGGAATAATATAGCTAACTAAAGTAATAGATGCAAAGCCTTGGGTATAAGTGATTGATAAATAATAACAATTACTATTACAAATGAATAAACTTTTTTTAAAAAAAAAGGAGTGAAGTCACTGCCTGTACCATAATGGAGGGGAGAAGGTCTTGGCCTGGCCCTCTCAAGTCTGTCCTCTGGTTTGGCCAGCCCTTTCTGGACCTCTGTCATTGGAGAGCCACTGCCTACACAGCTTTCACTTAAATGGGGCTCTAAATCAAACTGTCCTCTACCACCATTCTTCCCTGGGCTGCTTCTGATTATAATCATGCTGCCTGCTATTAGTACAGGGATGTTTAAAACTCCTATAAAACAAGAGCTAATTGCTGATCTGCTTAATTAAAGTGAGCTTTTTGTTGTCACATTTACAAAGATAAATGAAATAATCAGCTCTGGACTAATGAGAGATAATTAGATTATGCAGCCCCAATAAATAAAGACCAAAATGCTCCCGATTATCCCTGTATGTCACAGAGAAGGACCAAAGTGAGCTTTAAAGGAGTGAGTGTTAGTGATGTTTTATTTTAACAACAGTGAGTGATTATGGAATCTAGCTCCCCAACTCAACTTTATTATTCAGATTTTCAACAATCAGCAGAGAACTTATCAATGCCTTCCTGATTGTAAATCTACCAATTCTTAACAATTAGTCTTAATTCTTTTATTAAAATAAAAATATATATAATTTAGCTCAATATATCTGATCTAATTCATTATTAAAGGGCATTTATTAATGTAGCATTGTTAACTATTGGTACTTTATAAAATGTAATGGAGGCCCTAAATAGAGGTGCTTTCTTGTCTCACTACACTTTATTAATTACCTTACTAAAAATATTATATTAGGTGTAAAAATAAAAGTGATCCAATATCAAAAATAGCCAACAGTAAACAAATTTATTTATTCCTATGTGTTAAAAAACCAAAATTGCCCTAAGTCAGTTTCTGTGGCCTAACCTTAAAAGGCCAGCTCTGGTCCCCTAAAACACAGGGGAGCTGGGAGAGAAAGAGAAAGAGATCTTAAGTCCCTATAGCCAAAGGAGGCCAAAGCTCATGAATTGATTGATATGAAGGTGAAGATAAAATTTTTATTTTGCTCAGATAAAATAAAGACAGATTGCCCAAGAATGAAAACGTATCAAAACAAAACCCCCTCCACCAGATGACAAGATTACTATGTCTGGAAAAATATCTGCTAAAGTAGTAGTTTCCAAACTTTTGATTGCATGGGCAATACACACACACGCACACACACGCACAGTCATGCATGGCTTAATGACAGGATATATTCTGAGAAATGTGTTGTTAGGCAATTTCATCTTTGTGTGACCATCACAGGATATACTTATACAAACATAGGCGGTATAGCCTACTACATACCTGGGCTATATAGTATAGCACATTGCCTCTAGTCTGTGAATCTGTGCGGCATGTTACTGTACTGAATACTGCAGGCAATTGTAACACAATGGTCAGTATTTGTGTCTCTAAACATAGAAAAGTTACAGTAAAAATACAGTACTATAATCTTATGGGACCACTGTCATATATGTGGTGTGTTGTTGGCCTGAAATATCATGTGATGCATGACTGTATATATATAATACTCTATACTCTTCCTTAAATATATATAGAGTTTGTAACTTTGTAATTTACCAATTAAGAGTTTAAAAAGAAAAATCTATCTTCAGTATCATTTTACCATCAAAAAACTAGAAAAAATATAATCTTAGAATAAAGGGCAGGACTTTAAACTAAATACAAATAGCTGTATTAAGAAAATTCACTATTGTCCTTTTTTTTCTCATTTACTCTGCACCATAGAAAATCCATCTTGGACAGGCACCCTCTAAAGATCAGAGTTTGGCAACCACAGAGCTAAGCTATTCTGTTCCCAATATCATCACAGCTCCCTAAAGCCCAGGAGCGGATGATTTTTAAAGTCAATATTCTAAGTCATTTGGTAGAATTAAAGGCTGATATGAAAACAGAATTAAAAAAAAAAAAAAAACCAAAGCCTTCAAGGCCCACGAGTCTATAGCAGACTCTTCTGGTCCGGCACGTAGCTGACCCAGGCTGTGACCTCTCGTGAGCAGGGCCAGCATTTGGCAAGATGTCACCCAAGCAGTGTGGGCTTGCAGTCACTACAGGCAATGAGGCTAAGCTGATTTTCTAAGGAACTGAAACATTTTAGATCCAATCTGCTTTTCAAAGCATTTCCGAATTTGTGCTCTACAAAAATGCTAATTTTTTTGAGAATAGTCTTTTACCAGAGGGGGAAGCTAACCATGGTTCAGGGGAAAGAGCCAGAATGCCTTGCCCCATTTTCAATTTTACCCTGATCATGAGCAATCAGTCTCTGAGTCTTGGTTCCTAATGACACAGAGATGACACCTACCTCAAAGGAGGATGAACGGGCAACCCAAGAGTTGGGGAACAGCACAATGTGGATCTTCATTTCTGATTCTAGTCTTAAGTTACTGGATCTAGAGTCTAAATAATGTGTTCGATGCTGTGTTGAACCTTAAGTCTTAAATGTAATGTTAACCTATGCAAAATTCTTGCCAGTAATTTGCTCACAGATCCCAAATAAGTTGGTCCTGTCCTCATTCTTGAGATAATATATTCCCACTGTCCCTGGAAACCAAGGCATGGGTATGGGGGGAGGGAGAGAAAGGCAGTCATAGATCAAGTGTCTCAAATGTCAATAAATGGCAAAGGAGAGTTATGGAGCACATAAGGGAAGGAGGAGGCTCAGAATATGGGGCTTGGGATGCCCTTTGACCCCACTCAGAGAGGCCCAGTAATAAATCCAGAGGTGAGGGACATCTTTAGATATTGGAGCCATCCAGGGAAGCCATAGAGAATTTTCTAGCATCATAAACAGTTTGGAAAGAAAAAGACCTGATATGGGAAGATAAGGGCAGAATGATGAACAAGGGAAAAAGCCTTAAATAAGTTTTTTTGTTGCTTTGTTGCTGTTGTTGTTATTGTTGTTGCTTTATCTGAAAAATTTTATACCACTAGGTAGGACATTTGGAAAATCTTCCCTTAGACCTCTTCCCAAAGTCAGGATCTGAGATAACAAGACAGACACCCTTTGCAAAACCGCATTAAACTGATCGCCAACTTGAGAATACTGACACCCAGCCACCTCGGCCACACTTGGGATCTAGGAGGCTTCGTTCAAAACAATAGATTTATGCCAGCAGCCTTGCCTTCCTGCATACCTGGATTCCACATCAAGTATGTCTGTCATTAATCAGAACAAGTAATGGTAGCTCCTGTAACCCTGAAACCTCAATTTCTTCACATCATAAAAGATTACGTCTCTTCCATGCCTAGTCCTGCGCAGGTTGGTTGAGAGAGCTGCGAAGGGGGCATCAGATCATGCAGTTAGTCAGGGATCCAGGCTTCTTCGGTCTAGACCCCAGGGTTCTCTGCTGGGTGATTCACATTCAGGAAGAAAGAGAACGGGGTGGAAGGAGAGGGGGCTCTAGTGGTGTTTCAAGGGCCAGGCCTGGGACTGGTGCACGTCACACCCACCCATGTACCATCGGGCAGAATGTATCACATGACCTTACTCAAAGCAAGAGGTGCGAGACTGGTCGTCTTCCTGTGTGAATATGCGGCATTATCTCTGCCGCACCAGGAAAGTCCATTGTGAAAGATCAGGAAAAAAAACATGAAAAACAACCCCTGCGCTTAGGTATAGTATGTATAGCACTCATTACTTAATTGCTTAATTACCTCTGTTCCACTTAATTAAAAAACATTCATTGAGAACCTCCTGGATGCACAGCATTGAGAGGCATTGAGGGGGTCTCAATGTAAAGACAACCCGGTTCCTATGGTGAGAGAGGACCATCTGCTAATGAGATAGGACATGGACATACTCCTGACCTCCCTAGCCTCAATGTTCTCATCTGCAAAATGTGATTGCATGATGTAACCCCGAGGGCGTTTTTAAAGAGTAATAAGATAATACATGTGACATGCACGGTGTATCACAGGTCCCCTCCTGCTCCTCATCCTCCTCCTCCTCATCCTCCTCCTCCTTTTCCCCTTCTCCTCCTTCTTCTCTCTCTCTTCCTCCTCCTCTTTCTCCTTCCTTCTCCTCCTCCTTCTTTCTCTCCTCCTCCTCCTCATCCTCATTACTGCTATTATTATGAGGTGTTGTATGTGGGCAAAGTACCCTAAAGATTCAAAGAAAAGGGAAATTGCACCCAATTGGAGCACAGGAAAACTTTAGAAGGCATTGGTATTGCAGGCGGGTCCTAAAGGATAGATACAATTTTAACAGTTGTGGAGGGAGAGGAAAGTCTCTCCAAGTGAGGGGCAGTGGGATGACGGACACCCGCGGAGGAGCACAAAGTGAGGCCCTCACCTGAGCACAGAGATGATGGAGATAATGATTGGGGGAGAGACAGAAGAAAGGGGTTTGACAAGGGAGAAAGCAGTCAAAATACTCAAAAATGAACCAGACATTTGGGTGGAAGATGCCTTTTTGCCTGGGCAAGCTGTCCAGGGAGCTGCTCAAGCTCTCAATCTAGGACCAAAATAGAGAGATTTGAAGATCAAGAATCCCTGTTAGGGGAGAGCAACGAGGCAGGAGGAGAGTACACAAGAGACATAGAGAGGTGCAGAGACAGACACAGTGGGGAGGAGGAAGACCCTGTGCACATCTGAGGCACAAGAGAGAAAGGCAAGTTAGAGACAATTAAAAATGAATTGAGGCAGGGCGCAGTGGCTCACGCCTGTAATCCTAGCACTCTGGGAGGCCGAGGCAGGCGGATCGTCCTGAGCTCAGGAGTTCAAGACCAGCCTGAGAAAGAGCGAGACCCCATCTCTACCAAAAATAGAAAGAAATTAATTGGACAGCTAAAAATATATATAGAAAAAATTAGCCGGGTATGGTGGCGCATGCCTGTAGTCCCAGCTACTCGGGAGGCTGAGGCAGTAGGATTGCTTGAGCCCAGGAGTCTGAGGTTGCTGTGAGCTAGGCTGACGCCATGGCACTCGCCCCAGGCAAGAGAGTGAGACTCTGTCTCAAAAAATAAAAATGAATTTAGCACCTCTTGGGGGAGCGGGGCACTGAAAAAGGAAATGAGAGCTTGAATTTCAAGCCAGGCTCAAGTGGATGAACATGTGTGAGAAGCTGGACACATCACATCACCTCTCAGAGCCTCAGTTTTCTCATCTGTAACATGGAGGTGATAAATAACACAACCTCAGAAGGTCATTATGGGGATTAAATTATACTGGATAGTTTGTGTTGAAAACTGAGCTTCATGTCAGTCACCATAAGAACTCAACTGATGTTAGCAATTATCTTTATTATTAATATCATCACATTTATTATTGCTAATTCTTATAAGCTTTAGACCCTGCCCATTTATCAATAAGCACATGATAAATACGTGATGCATGAATGAATGAATGCTTAAAATATACTCAAACACGCACGATTAAGGTGATGGCTATAGGAATAATTATAAAAGCCAAGGCCTTTTGGTCTCCCAGTTTCTGATTTAAAAGATTTAAACGTGGAAAATGGAATACATTTCACTAAATCTATTTAATTAAGGGAAATAGACTTCTCAATTTGTAAGTTAAAATGTAAACACTTGAACTGCAGAGAGAAGGTAACAGAATTTGAGATGTAAGCTATAATCTCTAAAATTCAGCTCGTGTGTTGATTATGTAAAAGGTACACATTGGAAAGAAATTGCACAATGGCTGTTATTCAAGTGCACATGGAATCAAAGATAAACTATCTCAGCAGAAACAGCAAAACAAAAACGCAAAGGACTGGAACCGAAGACCCTTCCACTAGAAGCATCGAAGTGAGGATAGAGGGAGCTGACATGCACTAAAATAGGAAGACATTATCATTTTTGGTTCCTAGAATCCTTTCTGGATTAAGAAATTCTGTTTCCCATAGAGCTCCTTGAAGTTAAACAATTCTGTTTCCCTTAGAGCTGCAGGAAAGAACATCAAATGTGGGACTGAAATGACTAAAATGAGGATGAAAACTATCTGTTTCATTGGATTCCGAGAATAATCCAAGTAATGCATATAGTGTTTATCGCAGCTTCTGATACAAAGTAAGCAATTGTTAAATGCTGTCTATTAGTGTGTTATGAAACCACTTTTATGTATGAGGAAACTGAGGTTCACAGAAATAAAGTGACTTTCCCAAGCTCATGAAGCTATTATAGCATGCAAACTTCCACACTACTAATCTTTATTCCATGGCTTTGGTCCAGAATTTTGTATTGAGAACAGCACAAAAAAATCTCCCAGTAAATACTGTGATAATGGGAGAACACAGCCTTCCTATTACCCTTCAAAAGAAGATAATATCATCTCATTCTTCCGTACTGATTCCATTGCAACTTCTGGAGTTGGCTCCCAGAAGCAGACTCTTTCTCTGCAGAATTACCAGTTCCCTAGACACCCTCCTGGACCAAATTAACACAGCTTAGTGCTAGGAAGATCATATTCCCTTCTGATATTGGAACCCATAATTTTTGATCAATTAGAGGCTGGTTACGAAAACAATCAATTGATATTTAACTCACTGAGCAAGTAATCATTGCAATTTCATTTTGGAGTCTCCCGCGGAAAATGATTTGCTATGTTTTAAAATTCACAACAGGCCTTTAGAAAAGCAAAACAACTGAAAAACTTTTTTTCTCTCTTCCTTTATCAGAGAATGTGGTATTTGTTTCTATTCCTAGCATTTAAATTTGAAGTCATCGGGCGCACACACAAGAAAGTGCAGCAACTACTACATCAAGTTCAGTTACGAAGAAAGATGTTCCAGAAAACACTGTGAGTTTTATTCTAAAATGTTGGTATTGTCTGTAACTGGAGTGGATATGGCCACCTCTACAGTAATACGATGACAATTTGGCTATAAAATAAGAGCATCCACCACCATTAAGGAAACTTTCACTATGCACATGGTGCTAAAAGCTCATCTAATCTATACAAAAACCTTATGATGTGGATATTTTGTTCCCATTTTAAAGAGAAGTTCCTAGAGGCCCAGAAAGGTTAAAGTGCCCAAGGGCAGGTCTTTATGGAAGAGTAATTCAAGGACTCATGCCCAGGTCAATCTGATTTTAAAGGATCTGTCTTTCACACTTGGCCACTAATCTTTGTAGACTGGGCCATCTGCAGGCTTGTCCCTCCAAAATCAGTTCTTCTCCTACTGGAAGCAGCCCACTGTCAGAGAAAGTCCATCACAGGCTCTGGAACCAGACTCATACTGGCTCAGATAGCCACTCTGTCTCCCTATCTGCTGTTTGACCTCAGATTGGGCCTTTAACTTCAGTTTTCTCTGGTAAAATGAGATTTATTTTAAAAGATACAGGCCTACCTTGAAGACATTGCACATTCTGTTCCAGACCATAGTAATAAAGTGAATATCACAATAAAGTGAGTCACACAAATTTTTTGGTTTCCCAGTGCCTATAAAAGTCATGTTTACACTATACTGTGGTCTATTAAGTGTGTAGTAATATTATGTCTAAAAATATCAAGGTACATATCTTTAAAAAATACTTTATTGCTAAAAAATGCTAACGATTATCTGGGCCTTCAAGGAATGAAGACTCTTTGCTAGGGGAGGGTCTTGCTTCAATGTTGATGGATGCTGACTGATCAGGGCAGTGGCTGCGGATGGTTGGGGTGGCTGTTGCAATGTCTTAAAACAAGACAACAATAAAGTTTGCCACATTGATTAACTCTTCCTTTCACTGTAGCACACGATGCTGTTTGATAACATTCTACCAATAGTAGAACTTCTTTCAAAATGGAGTTAATCCTCTCAAACCCTGCTGCTGCTTTGTCAGTTACGTTTACATAATATTCTAAATTCTTTGTTGTCTTTTCAACAATGTTCACAGTGTCTTCACCAGGAATAGATTCCATCTCAAGAAACTACTTTCTTTCCTTATCCATAAGAAGCAACTCCTCATCCGTTAAAGTTTTATCATGAAATTAAAGTAATTCGGTCACATCTTAAGGCTACACTTCTCATTCTAGTTCTCGCTTTTACACCACATCTGCAGTTCCTTCCCCTACTGAAATCTCTTGAACCCCTAAAAGTCATCCATGAGGATTAGGATCCACTTCTTCCAAACTCCTGTTAATGTTGATACTTTGACCTCCTCTCATAAATCATGAATGTTCTTAATGGCATCTAAAATGATGAGGCTTTTCCAGGAGATTTTCAGTTGACTTTGCCCAGATCCATCAGAGGAATCACCATCTATGGCAGCTATAGCCTTATAACATTCGTTTCTTAAGTAATAAGACGTGAAAGTCAAAATTACTTCTTGATCCATGGACAGATGTTACGTTAGCAGGTATGAAAACAACAATCTCCTTGTACATTTCCATCATAGCTCTTAGGTGACTATGTGCACTGTCAAAGAGCAGTAATATTTTGAAAGGAGTTTTTTCTGAGCAGTAGGTCTCTATGATGGGCTTAAAATATTCAATAATCCATGCTGTGTAAACAGATGTTTCCATCTATAAATCATGCTGTCAACCAGACTTTGCTGTTCTATTGATAGAGCACAGGCAGAGTAGATTTAGCATAATTCTTAATGGCCCCCAAATATTCAGAATGGTGGATGAGCATTGGCTTCAATTTAAAGTCACCAGCTGCACTGGCCCCTAACAAGAGAGTCACCTGT
Source organism: Indri indri (assembly GCA_004363605.1). NCBI lineage: Eukaryota > Metazoa > Chordata > Mammalia > Primates > Indriidae > Indri > Indri indri. The sequence goes on from RJWJ010000045.1 coordinate 114,696, forward strand.
CTTTTGAAACTTTAAAGCCAGTCATTGACTTCTCCTCTGGAGCAGGGAAAGTCCTAGACAGCATCTTATTCCATTAGAAGGCTATTGTGTCTACATCAAAAAATCCATTATTTTTAGTATAGCCTTCATCAATGATCTTAGCCAGATCTTCTGGATAGCTTGCTACAGCTTCTACATCGGCACTTGCTGCTTCACCGTGCACTTTTCTGTTACGAAGATGACTGCTTTCCTTAACACATTGACTGCCACAGTAGAGAAAAAAATTTTTTCCTTGGGGCCACAGTGTTTTATAATGAAAATAGAATAAAAACTTCAAAAACAAATGATCCTAATTTAATGAAAAATTTATTTTTTATTGTTTTCTGTGTTTTCTTCAATAAAAACATAACAAAAACTTCAAAATTAGTAATGTGAAAAATAATGTGAAAACTTGAAAAATAATTCATAGGGGTAAAGTGTTTTTCTTGACTTGTCAGGCTTAAGTGTAATTTAAAGGTAAACATAAATAGAAAAATGAAATTTATTTTCTATGCATTTAATCTGCATTTTTGGAATTAAATTGTCAATATTATTTGTAACAATAAGAACATCAACAAGTAAGATTTTCACAAACCAACTGCAGGATTTTGCCCAGGGGGCCACCCATCACATAACATGTATGCTACAGCATGACAGCATGAGTTGTCTGTGCACCATGCAGCTCCCAAGGTAAAGAGATGCGTGAGTTAAATATGCTTCACGAGGTCCCAGGCTCAAAACTAGCGTGAGTTGAATACAACTCACATGGCAGTTAATATGTTAAACTTCATGAAACTGCCTCTGCTAGCTTCAAACTTTTCTTCTGCAGCTTCTTCTCCATCTCTTGGCCTCCACAGAATTGAGGAGAGTTAGGGCCTTACTCTGGATTAGGCCTTGGATTAAGGGAATATTATGGGCTAGTTTGATCTTCTATCCAGACCACTAAAACTTTCTCCATAACAGCAATAAGGCTGTTTCACTTTTTTATCATTTGTGTGTTCACTGGAGTAGCACTTTTAATTTCCTTCAAGAACTTTTCCTTTGCATTCACAACTTGGCTAACTGGCACAAGAGGCCTAGCTTTTGGCCTATCTTGGCTTTTGACATGCCTTCTTCACTAAGCTCAATCATTTCCAGCTTTTGATTTGAAGTGAGACACATGCAACTTTTCCTCTCACTTGAACACTTAGAGTCCACTACAGGGTATTCATTGGCCTAATTTCAATATCGTTGTGTCTCAGGGAATAGGGAGGCCTGAGGAAAGGGAGAGAGACAGGGGGACAGCCAGTCGGTAAAGTCAGAGCACACATGATATTTATTGATTAGGCTCATCATCTTATATGGGCACAGTCTGTGGCACCCCAAAACAATCACAATAATAACATCAAATGTCACTGATCACAGATCACCATAACAGATACAGTAATAATGAAAAAGTTTAAGATATTGTGAGAATTGCCAAAATGTGACACAGAGACACAAAGTGAGCACATGCTGTTGGAAAAATGTTGCCAATAGATTTGCTTGACACATGGTTGCCACAAATCTTCAAATTGTGAAAAACACAATATCTGCAAATATTATGCAATATTTGCAAAGGGCAATAAAGCAAAGTACAATAAAATAAGATATGCCCATATAAAAAGGATATATTAGAATATTTACACAATGTTACGACAGCATACTGTTGGTATGCTGGCCAAAACACGGGCAGTTTCTTGGGAGACAGTATGATATGGTTGTAAGACTGCAGATCATGTGAAATCAGATCTCTTGGGTTTGAATTTTGACTCCACTATTCAATAGTTCTATGATCTTGGACAAGTCATTTGATCTTCTAGTTTCTTCATCTAAAATTGGAATATTCATGATACCTACTTCATAGGATTAATGTAATGAATACTAAACGCATCAAAAGAATAAAATAGTTCAATGCCTGCTACATAGTAAGTGCTTGATATACTATTATCATCACTTCAGTTTCTCAGAATTAGTTACTTTTGCCTAATATTAGAGCTTCCTGACATGGCCTAAAATGCCTGCCTGGACGTCCTCCTAGGAGTCTCTCCTGCTGGGAAATCACACAGGTACCTGTCTTCCATTGTCAGTCAGTCCCAGTTCTCTGTACTGGTTTTCTGTTTCTGGTCTTCCCCACTACCCCCTACCCCTAAGCATAACACGTGGTCTTAAATACACCAAGAACAGCATCAGGCTGGTTGTGACTTACACAACAAAGACTTCCATGAGGCCAAATGTTTTATTAATTTTGTCCATTTCATTGCTCAAATGTATTTCCTTGGAGGGAAAAGTGCATAACAAGAACATAGGAAAACGCATCTTTAGGCTTCCTCATCTTCTTAATTGCATTGCTCTTCACACCTGGGAGAGCTGAGGCTGGGTTCTTTTCTTTTCCAGACTAATAAGAGTTCATATTCTTGTAGCTTTCCATTTTCAATTAAGTCATTTCTATTGTATGGTCTATCATGAGACACAACTTGTGAACCCCCTTAGCAGTGCTCCCCAGAATGGTGGTCAATACAAATTTGTTCATTGTATTGCTAAGCACCTTTTCCATAAGAAATATAGCTGTAAATAGCAGTTAAGTGCCATGGTGCAAATACATTAGGGTTAAATAGTCTCCCTGACCATCTTACTATCAGGCGTTATTTTCTCCCTATAATTTTGTCAAAGTCACCAATGACTTCCATGTTGATAAATCCAATGGTCATTTGACCTATCCCGATACCTAACACAGCTGCTTACCCTCTCGCTCTCCTCCTTCCCACACTGTATTCACTTGGTTTCCAGAATGCTGCATTCTTTGCTTTCCTCCTACTCACTGGTGGCTCCTTCTCAGCTCTCCCAAACTTTTAATGTTGAAGTGACCTTGTTCTTTTCTATTCTCTATCTGCCCTCACTTCCTTGGTGATAACATCAAATTTCACATCTTTTTGTACTATCTATTGCCAACAACTTCTAGACCTCTTCTGAATTCCTGACTCGATGATAACCTGCCTACTTGATCTAACAGATAATTAGAAATTAAAATGTCTAAAAACACACTCTGGATAGTTCTCCTCTGCCCCAGTCAAAGTCAACTACATTCCTTGCTTAGCATGATTCTTCACTTTTCTTCTCTCACCCCCCCAGGTCCAGTTTGTCAGGAAATTCTGTTGTCTCCATTGTATAACTGTCAGGTTGCAGGCTGAAATGTCAGTTCTTGGTGTGCCCACGGCTGAAGAATGACCAGACACGCCAAAGTAAGGCAAGCACGAAAATGAGGTTTATCGAGGAGAGAAAGATAGGATTATAGGGCAAGAGCAAGACATAGGTTTACAGAGCATGGTGCATACGCCACAGATGACAGCCAGGCCCATTGTCACAGAAACGGAGAGCAGAAGGAAGAGCATAAAAAAGGACTTGGTTATGGCCTGTGTCTTGTTTTACAGTGCCTCCCTAGTGGCTCAGACGTCACCATGTAACCACTTTGATTGGATAGTTGGGAGTCACATGGCCTGAGTCTTACCTACACATGCAGGTTGTTCTGGGTCAATTTCTGGACTCTGTGGTACCTATGCTGGGCTAGAGAGTCCTCCGCATTCTTTTGCAGCTGGCGTGCTAAGTTATGATTGGCAAATTCATGGGGTATTCCCTCTTCCCCAGGTATGGCAGCTGCTCAGGAGATTAGGGTGGGGCAAGACCAAGATGGGGGCAACAGCACCTACTTTCATCCTTAGGAGACCCGGAATTCCTCCCTATCTACCTAACATTCTCCACCATCTATTCTAGAGGCCCAAACCATTGAGTAGGGGAGTCAACTCTTCTGGTTGCTTCCTGCTGAGTAGGGGGCGAGGATACCTATTAAGTCCTTATCCAGTCTTACTTTCTACCCCAACCACTATTAAGGTCCCAGGCTACCTACTTGGATATAACGTTCTCGGATGAAGCAGTGGAAGGACCAAAATGAAACTCATCCAGCCCCTGCGGACAAGAACTCCAACACCAGAGACAAATACTCGTGTACACCCTTGGAGGATTTCTGGTACCTTTTCAAGCAGATTTCTCCTGCTGTGGCCCCTTCAGATAAGTAGCACAACCTGTTTATCCATGGGCAAGACACCTTTTGCCCTGACAAACCAAACTGCCACTTTTTGCCTTTATGGGAATAGCAGCCACTACTGGAATAGCCACAGGAGGCACATCCCTTGACCTGCAGCCGTCTTTGGCTGTGGAGGCAGCATGAGCCCTATTGAAAACTAGCCATACACTTGCCCTCTTATAGGAACAGTTGGATTCACTGGCAAGGGTCACCTTACAAAATAGGCAGGTGCTCGATCTTCTAACTGCAGCAGAAGGGGACCCTGCTTGTTCCTAAAAGAACAGGGCTGCTCCCCTGTTAACTAGTCAGGACAAGTTCGGGGCAACATCGATGCCATCCTAGAGTCTGTGTCCAATCTCCAGACATGAGGCGAGACCTCTGGGCCCTGGTGTATGTCTTTGGTAATTCCCTTTACCAAAGTAATGGGGTGTTACTCTGTATCCTGGAAATTCTTATATTGGGACCAATTCTCGTAAATTTTCTAACTAAATTTATTTCATCCCATCTAGAGGCCATCAAGCTACAAATGGTCCTACGTTCTCCACCAGCCCTGGCACCTACCTTCTCCTCACACCTACAACTACAACAATCAACCAAGAACATATACTGATGTCCCCTGGAGAGACCCCCGGAGAACCCCTCTTGTAGAGAGGCCACCCTAATAGGGATCATCGCCCCTGCTCAGCACAAAGCAGCCAGATGAGTCAACGCCCCTACCCATGATTTGGGCCTCTAGAATAGAGAGTGGGGAAATGTTGGGTAGTTAGCTAGGGATTCCGGGTCTCCTAGGGATGACAGTTGGTGCTGCTGTGATTCACTCCCCTGCCATGGGCTTTCAGAGAGGCTCGTGGAATACCTGCATTTGCAGTAAGACTCAGGTCATGCAGCTCCCAACTGTCTAATCAAAGTGGTTCCATGGTGACCTCTGAACCACAAGGGAGGCCCCAATACGGGCACTATAAAACAAGATGCAGACCATACCCAGGCCTTTTTTGCACCCTTCCCTTTGCTTACCCTTGAACCAATGTTTCAGACTGAAACCTGACATATTCAGTATCTGGCTACTTCTGTTATAATATCTCATGCTCGGGCCACTATCATCTCTCCTGAGTTACTGTAACAACCCCTGACCGCGTCTACCCGTGTTTCCAACAGTCTATTCTCAACACAGGAGCCAGAAAGAGATTATGTCACTTTTCTGCTCAAAATCTTTTAAAGTCTCCTCATGTCACTCGGAGTAAAAGATGTCCTTAAAATGGCTTTTGAAGGACCCTGGCTGATCTGGGCCCAGTTATCTCTCTGACCTCATCTCCTTCCACTTCCCCTTTCATTCACTCTGCTGTAGCCACGTTGACCTCCTTGGCATTGCTCAAACACACCAAGCATGTTTCCACCTCAGGGCCTTTGCACTGACTCATCCTTCTGCCTGGCATGCTCCCTACTCCCCCTCCTCACCCAAGTCTTTATTCAACTGTCACCCTCTCAGTGAAGCCCATGCTGACCACCTCAGTACTCCTTTCAAGCATCGTCTTCTAATATACTCTGTAATATTTTATTTGTTGTGTTTAATATTTATTGCCTGTCGCCTTGCAATCTAAGCTTCATGCAGGCACGGATATTTGTTGGTTTTGTTCACTACTGAATCCCTGATGCCTAGAACACTGCTCTGCATGTAGTAAGTTCTCAATGTTTGCTGAGCAAATTAAGTGAATTAAAGTGGGACAAATACCTACTCACCCTGTAAGACTTGATCCAAATCGCTTCTTTGCAATGAAGGCTTTTCCAGCACTCTCCCCTGTCTTCTCACCATACTTTGGCCTCATGTGTTTATATAATATATATTAAAATATACAAAATATTTTAATATTATAAATATTTTATATTATAAAATATATAATATTATTAATTTCATAATTACCTAGTATTAGGTTTGTCACAAAGCTGATGCAACATAAAAGTTAGTAATTACGATTATGATTATTCCTGTTGGTAGAGACCAAGTCTCAACCACCCGCTCAGACCTACCACAGGATCTGGACACAGAGATGGTATAATAAACATTTGTTGAATGAATGAATGAATGAAGCAAGCTGAGGCATTTCACTATAAAAAGTATAAAATAAGAATATTAAATTTTTTAAAAATACTAATATAGAGGAAGGGAGGAAATATTTATACTGAAAACTTTAGCTAATATAGTTACTACAGTTAAATATTAGTTAAGTCTGAGCTTCGAGGAAGGAAACTAAAGGGTAAAGGATAAACGGTCCCCTTGTCTGATAAAAGAAGACAGAAGAAAGTATACCACTTAATCAAGAGAGACGAACATTTTCCTAACAGGCATTTCCTGGAGGAGTTTTCTTTGTGAACATTACAAAAGTAACATTGAATAATATGGCTATTTTTCTTTGCACTATAAAAAGAGCACAGAAATGTTCTTTGTTTGGGATATTTTAAAGCAATCCTCAATAAAATAAAATCCAAGAGTACTGACCAATTCCAGGCAGAAGCAGTCAGTAAAAGAAGGGAGCCTCCCATAGGGCTGGGAGGACAGAAGATGCCACAAAGGAGGGACAGTCGCTGTCCCAGGTGAAAGCCGAGCAGTGGACGCTGCAGGTGTGGTGTCAGGGACACGGAGGCTGACTCACCAGGGTCCTTCCCACGCTGGAATCATGCCAACAGCTGGATAATGCACGGAGTGGGGGGTTCAGGGGGCAAGTTCAGCAAAGGGCCTTGAAACAGTAATGAGAAGTATGTTATTCAAAATAGATTTGGGAGTCTTTTCAGTGACAGTATTTGGTGTTGCCAGAACTAAAGATTAGAATGAGCCACAGGCACAGAAATCAGTTGAGGGTGTGTTTCTGGGCGGGCTCAGTGATAAGATTACCCAGCTCTGTCAAGATAGTATCTGGGAAGTAGCTAGATAATTACCAGGCCAGGAATCGCTGCAGGAGGGCTACCTGGCCACCCTCATCTCTGCACACTCCCTGCCCCACGTCGTGCTCCAGCAGTAGTCACTTTTCTCAGGGCTGTGCTTTACTTGTGCATTTCCTTCTTTTTTAAATGGCCCTCCTACTCAACTCCGCACTGTCAGTGCTGGTATCACCTGCAGGTGGCCTTTCCTGCCTCCCTCACCCCACGCCGCCAGGTGCTGCTCCCGGGCCGCCTCCTGTCACTGCATCCATGTGCACACCCCACATGGTTTCCATCTCTCCCATGAGCCCCTCCTGGCAAATACAAGACTACTCACCTAGTTTCCCCAACACAGTGCCTGATACACGATAACCGAGCACTAAATGTCAAAAGCAGGAAGGAAGGGAGTTTGGGAATTTGTCCTTAAAGGTTACCTGAGCATAGCAGTGCTGCTGAGAATAATAAGGGCATGGAAGGAGTAGTTATGGGGAAGAACAACAGCAATGTTGGCATTTGACTTGGCAAAGTAGGTGTCATGGCAATAGCTGGCAGTGGTTGCGAGGGGAATGTGGCATTCATGAGACATTTGAAAATCGTCTGCCACAAAGTAGTAGAGAGATGAATTTTCCTTTAAATTGCACCCTGATGAACACTCATCTTTTGACTAAGACTTTCCATCTTTTTTCCTCATTTGGGGACCACTGCCACAGAATCAGGGTTCAATTCAGTCTTCTGGATTCATTTGAGCAGGGTTCAAGGCCCTCCTTGAGGCCCTATCACTCACCAACTCAGTCCTCTCCGGTCCAAGGACATTCACTGACCACCCTCGAGCATGTCTTACCGATCGCCCCCTCACTGGTATCGCTCGAGCAATTTCCCTCCAATGGAATCCTCTAGGGGTCCTTCACTTCAATGCCCAACCGCCTCATGCGTGGCAATCTCTCTCAAGGCCCAAACTTAAAAGTACAAAAGGCTCCTCTAAACCTAAGACACCCTTGGCTACATGAGTATGTGTCTTGTCTACCCAGTCAGGATGCAAAACCCTTAAAAGGACAGAAGTTATATGCTTTGCTCCTTTTTTATCCCTCACAGACTCCAAGCATAATAGTTCTGCACACTCAGGCAATTCAGGTTTAGGATTTCAGTAGAAGGAAGACAGCTTATTATTAAACTCCTAAGGCAGCTTCCAGATCATTGTTTCTCTGACAAATATCAACAGTATATCTTGCATAGCCGGCACCCGCTACTTCTTTCCCTCCATGCTGTAAGCTTCAGGATGGTGACTGTACCTTCTCCCTGTGATTCCAGCTCTGATCACATAACTCTCTGCATCTTTCCTGCTGGCTACGGCATTCACACAGATGACTGTGGCTCATAGATACTTGATCACTTCAATTCGAACAACCTTCAGTTCTGTGACACTTAAGCTGCCAATGTGCCAGTCTAAATATCATCGCTCCACCCTACTAATTAACCTGTACATTGTGAAAACCTGAAATGCCAGTGGTATTCCCCCCAATCCAGCCACCTCCCTCCCACCCAGTGAAACTGCTTATCTCTCATCGGTCAGGTGGACAAGCCTTGCCCCCACCGTGACTCTAGAGAGTCTTGCCCTTCTGTGCACGATGAGAGCAGTGGCACGCAGTTTGCAGAAGGTGAAAAGAGATCATCTAGCAAAGGCCCAACTCATAGCAAGTGCTCACTAAAGTGAGCTTCTCCCTCTCTCCCCACTTTCCCTCTAAGAATGAAGAGCTAATGCTTCCTGAAGCAGCCATTCTTTTTTTTTTTTTTGAGACAGAGTCTCACTCTCTTGCCTGGGGTGAGTGCTGTGGCATCAGCCTAGCTCACAGCAACCTCAAACTCCTGGGCTCGAGCAATCCTACTGTCTCAGCCTCCCGAGTAGCTGGGACTACAGGCATGCACCACCATACCCGGCTAATTTTTTCTATATATATTTTTAGCTGTCCAATTAATTTCTTTCTATTTTTGGTAGAGACGGGGTCTCGCTCTTGATCAGGCTGGTCTCCAACTCCTGAGCTCAGGACGATCAGCCTGCCTCGGCCTCCCAGAGTGCTAGGATTACAGGCATGAGCCACCACGCCCGGCCCTGAAGCAGCCATTCTAACTTCGAGCCTCTTTGACTATTCTGGAAACTCCATCCTCTTTCTGAACCAAAATTTGTCTCCCAAGCCTCCCACGCAACGGTCCCTGCACAGCTGTCTGGAGCAGTAAGAAGGGTGGCCTTTCCTCCTCCAGGTCGGTCAGCCAGCAAATCCCTGCCAGTTCGCACAGCCCTTAAGTTTGTTCTTATCAGGCTAACCACCCTCCCCACCTTCACTCCTCCTGCGCCTTCATGCCACGACATAGTGGCCGTGTCAGTCTCCTTCCACCTAACATATTCCAGTAATTTCTACCAGAACACCAGAATCATTCAAAGTTCCCAGGACTATAACATGAATGCCAGGGTCGGCGATTTTCCCTGTTCCAAAATGGCTGAAAAATAAGTCCTTCCCACCACTTTACTTAAAATCGAACTCTACAAGGGAGAGAAACGAAAGGGGGAAAAAAAAAATCAGGACTGCAAGAAATGGTAATGCCAAGTGAACGGGGATTTTTTTTTTTAAGAGTCTTGAATCCTGAGGGCTTGTCTTGTTCTTTTAACTAGAAAGTTTGAGCCTTGATCCATTAATCCAGAGCTAATAAATGTCTGGTGGCAATTTGCCAGGCTGCACTCACAAGTGCGAGCTTATTCATTATGAGGAAGTAGCGATCTCTGTGGGGAAATGCTTGCAAACAGGATTAGCAGAGCAAGGGGAGGGCAAAGCCTTTGGTGAAAAATGTGCCCATTGCTAATCAATGGCCAACAGCTTCTTGCTGCAACGAGTTGCAAAAAGCAATCATAGCTCAGTGATCTTTTTTTTTTTTTTTCCTTATGCTCCTCATTTGCCAGAGCAGGAAGTGGACTCTGTGTACTGGCTGAGTCAGGATCTCCAAAACGTTTTCACCAACGTGTCCCTGGCAGCACTGTCCGGTAAGTTTGAATCCCTCGGGGTTCAAAATCAGAATCAAAAAGCCCAAAATGTAGTCAAAGCCTCCTGTTTATTCTTTAATATTTGTATAAATTTAGCATCTTATTCTACAATATTACCACATTTGCATTCATATAAAAAGAATAGGTTTCTCCATATTTCCATGTAATTCCCTGAGCCCCAGCCCATAGACCATGCCCCTCAAGAGCCCTGGGTGCTCCGATTTGACAGAGGGGGCCTGGCCCCACTCCAGGGGAGGAGCCACAGACCTAGCAGCCTCAGACCATCGTGGCGGTCTCAATGATCACATCGATGGAGGCTCTTTACCCAGATCTATAGGTTTATTTATTCCAGAAGGAATTACACCAGAGAGCGTATAGCACTGTAAGATCTCAGTATCAAAGACAAACAGTTTGGATCTTGGGTTCACATTCATGTATTCTGTGACCCGCGGCTGCTTAATTTTTTCCAGCCTCAGTTTCCTCATCTGTACAGAGGTACCTACTTCATAGGCTATGATGAAGACTAAGTCAGACAATGTGTGTAAAGTGTTCGGCACAGTCAGTGCAACATAAATATTTGTTATCATACTCGTGTTACTACCAGACACCTAGAAGTTTCGACCAAACCCTGCCTTTGTGTGCTAAAGAAAACCCTGGATGCGGAGTCTGAAGTCTGTGTCTTTATTCTTGATTCTGCCATTAGTTAATGACATAGTCTTAAATGAATGATTTGAAGCTAAAATCTACCTTCCTCTTCTTCAAAGGTACACAGCTTTCCAATGGTTAACTATGTAAGGGGCTTTGGCGCATAGGAGAAACAAGGAAAAGATACGAGTAAAGCCATAATCTGAGCAAAGGAGGTGACCTCTGCCAACCGTAAGCTTTTTCTCCTCCATTGCAATATAACAGTAATAATAAATGACAATATTGAGCCCACCACACACCAGACATTAATTAAATGCTTTACCTATAATCCCTTGTCTGATAAGCTATATAGTGCAATTAATATTATGCTCAATTTATAACTGAAGACATTAAATTCAGAGAGGGTAAAAAACTTGCACAGAATGCTAAAGCTGGGTGGCTCTAGAACCCTGAACCAAGTCTGAGTAACTCCAGAAGAACCTGAGCTCTTAACCATTATGCCCTACTATCCTACCCTTCAAAAGGGACAAAGACCTGCTCATTTTCTCACCCAGAGTGAAAGGAACCTATTCGAGAATTCTCTCTGGAGGCGCTTTAAGATTCCTGGCTGTTCCTAGCTACACTTGGCCAAGCACAGGCTGATGCTGTGATTTCAGATTTGGTGGTGTCAGAGGAGGGCTGGCACTGAAGTTCCAAGCCTGCCCCTTCCTTCTGAGTGGCCATTCCGTCTGAGATGCTGTGGGGTTGGAGTTAGGATTTGAATTCCAGCTTGACAGGTAACCAACTGGGTCCTGTGCAAATTATTTAATTTCTATGAGAGGATGCATAAAGTTTTATCATAAGTAAAATGAGAATTGTAATCTCTACCTTGCAAAGATTGCTGGGAGAGATAACAGAGGTTATATGAAGTATCTAACACAGAATAGGTGGCTAATAATTAGAGCTATTATTATTCATTAAAATTTTTATAATGAGGTAAAAATCTTTCATAATGGAAACCCAAATACATTTTCAGATGTTCCATTATATGAAATTTAAAATCTCAAATATCCTTTTATGTCTCTCTAAAACATTAAGCGAATATGAGCAATCGTCCAGTAATAATTTATGTCAGTTCACAAATGGTCTCCATCTGAAAGATTTTACATCTTTCTAATCAAAAGCTGCCCTGAAGTGGTTAAATTCTGACAGGGAGCAGAAATCCATGTGGGTTAGCAGAGCAATCTCCTGGGGGCATTAAAATGATTCTTGAATAATTTTCAAGCCTAATTGTATTTGCACTTCCCAGTGCTCTAAAGCCAAATCAAAATTCATTGGCAAACAAGGAGAATCCTGTCAGGATCTCATGATTTATCATGTGAAATTTCATCATGCATAGCAAGCAGCAAAGGAACTTGGCTTTAAGAGACATGTTCAAAATTCCTGATGATTTCTCTCTTCCTGCAGAGAAAGATGGACCAGGGAAAGTCAATCATTGGGCCTTATGGATTTGAGCTGATAAGCTCCTGGTAGCAGGCATACATTTGATCAGAAAGAATCACTATAAAACGCCTGAAGACCAAAAAGGGTGGTATGAACCCCATGTAGGGTACAGGACAATGTGCCAGTTCCTGCTCCCCCAGGGGGAAGTTTTCATGGCTGAGTCCTAAAAGTCAGGAAGAAGGACTAATGTGAGAAGGACTCCATAGGGTTCTAAGTCTGTGCTCTTCTCCTCCCACACGGCCTGCCATTGTTGCATAACAGTCTCCTGGCAAAGCCAGAGAGTGGGTGACAAGCTGGGAAGGTAGGGATGGGGGCACCCACGTAGCTACACAGATCTCAGGCAGCAGCTACCATGCCCAGGGTCCCACCTGTTTGAGGCTTTGGATGTCCCCTGCTGGAGAAGTCCTCTATTGGTTAGATCTGTCAATTTGCCAATTTAGCCTAAACAAGGACTAGACTGGCACTTCCCAAAGACCCACATCTACTGACCAATACACACTGCTCCTAGAGAGGTTGTGTAGGTATAGAAGTTAAGAGCTCAAACTCCAGAGCCAGGCTGCTTCTCTGCTGGGCCACCTAAGACAAGGTACTTAACCTCTCTGTGCCTTAGGGTCTCCATCTGAAAAGTGGAACAAACAATGATAGTATACATCTTATAGTCTTGTGATGACAATCAAATGAGTGACTAGACGTGAAATAGAACAATGCCTGACACATAGTAAGTGCTCAATGCATGTTGTTATTACCCTAAACCAGGGATGGAGAACCTGCAGCTTTAAGGCCACATGTGGCCTTCTAGGTCCTTAAGTGTGGCCTTTTGACTGAATCCAAATGTTACAGAAAAAAAAATCCTTTTATTTTTATTCATATGCTTTTGTTCATCTTTTATATTTTTATTTTGTTTTTTAAATGAAAATATTTCAAATACCAACAAATAAAATAAGTTTCAACAAAATAATCCTCCCAGATTGACCGGCCTGATGACTGCACCAGGCTGGTTGGAGTTTATGGAGGTAGAGTATGCCAGTCTGTTATCAGCTTTTGACAATGGTGCACTGTGTTTCTGTTTGAAGTGGAATTTTTCAATAGTTGCACAGCTTGAGAGTATTTTTTAATTCTGTCTGTGAATAGCCCATCATGTGAAAGAAGACCAAGAGAACACTGAAGGAAGAAGCCATATTTTTTAATGAGGATTGGGAATTGCAATATTATCTTGTTTCTGCTAAAGATTAGATGATTTGCTTGTTTTGTGATACTACAATATCAACATTAAAGAAATTCAATGCTCATCAGCATTATAACACTGATAAGGACCACAAATATTTTAAATTAGAGGGAGACATGTGAAAGGTTGTATTGCAGAAATTAAAAGATGAAAAGCAAAAGCAAAAGCAAAGACAATTCTTTCAAGCAGCAATAAGACCTGGAAATAATGCCACTGAAGCAACTTATAAAGTAGCTTATATACTTTGTGTAAAAAGGGAAGCCACTCAGTGATGCAGAAAGTGTGAAAGAATGCGCTGTCAAGGTCGTAGGATGCTTAGACCCCTACAACGTTTCAAAGTACAAACAACTGCCTCTTTCAAGGAGAACCATAACTGATCAGCAGCATGAATTAGCCTTCAACTTAAGAGAACAACTTCATGCAATACTTCAAAAAGAAAATTTATATTATTCAATTGCTTTAGATAAATCGGCTGGTACTGCTAACTCAGCACAGGTTTTATACTTCATTAGGGGTCATAACAGAAGATTTTCTTTGCTACGAAGTACAAGGGCACTCTTGCAAACAGAACACGGGGAATTGACATCTTCAACAACTTTCAAGATAAATGTTGTGAAGTTGGACTGAATTTCGTAAATTTAGTGAGTGTATGTAGAGATGGTGCACCTTCTATGACAGGAAAACATAAAGGGTTTATTGCACTGATAAAAAAAAGTATTAATAGATCCAGATGCTCTTATTTCTTTTCATTGTGTCTTGCATCAGCAAAATCTCTGTGCTAAAGCTACTATTTTAAGTGACACTTTGCAACGAGTTATGAGTATTATTAACTGTATTCCTGCAAATGCAACAAGGCATCGTGTCAGTTTCATAACATGTAAAGTCTGTGGTCCCCAACCCCTGGTTCCCAACAGGCCCTGATGGTTACTGGTCAGTGGCCTGGTGGCCCATTAGGAACTGGGGCACACGGCAGGAGGTAAGCAGCTGGCCAGTAAGCAAAGCTTCATCTGTATTTACAGCCACTCCCCATCACTCGCCATCCCCCTCCACCTGGTCCATGCAAATATTGTCTTTCATGAAACTGGTCCCTGGTGCCAGAAAGGTTGGGGACCACTGGCTAAAGTTGAACAATGACATATTCAGTGTGGGTTTGCTGTGTCATTCTAAACTGCGTTGACTATCACAGCAATAGGTGTTAGTCAAAATTTTATCTCTGCAAGAACAGATAGTTAAATTTTACAAAGAGCAGAATCAGCAATGTGAATTATTGAAAGAAGATTTCTACAGGAAAGCAGCATTTCTGTGTGATATCATGTCACATCAAAATGATGTGAATATTTCTTTGCAAGGTAATAAGTCTACATATGATATGTGGCAAAAAAGCCAAGCATTTCCAAAAAAGCTATCTTTTTTCAAAACACTTCTTCTTCAAAGGGAAATTTCAGATGAACATTTTCCCCAGTTAGCAAAGGTCACTGATGAACAGGATGATATATGTGAACTGTTTGAAGAATACACAGTTGTTGTAACCCTATTAATGGGAGAACACTTCCGCCTCACCTAGTTAATATAACGAAGGACCTAAAGAACTACAAATAGAATTGATTGAGTTCTCAATAGATGATGTTTTAAAGTTAAAGTTGTTTGATGCTAAAAAAGATGAAATTGAAAAATGGAAAAATGCAATAGAATAGCCACACCTTCGGTAACATGGCTGAAAAATGCTTCCTTGCTTTTCAGCTACTTATTGCTGCAAATCTACACTCTCCTACCCAACCCAAATCAAGACACCCTTAAGATCACAAATGACTGACACCCATCTAGAGGATCAAATGAAACTGCGGACCTCTATGCTGCAACCAAATATTCAAATGCTTTCCAACAAAAAGCAGACACAACAAAGTCATTAAAAGGTTAGTTAAAATTAACAAATAGTTTTCATTTTTTGAAATTGTTAAGTACATAGTAGTTAGATTTTTTACAAAATAAAGTACATTTTTAAGTATATCTAATTGAAGTTTCTTGAATGTGGCCTTATTTGGTTACAGCTAAATTAATACAGCCTTCCAACATGAAAAGGTGCCCCACCCCTGCTCTAAACAGCACATGCCTTTGTCATATCGTTACACAGCTTGCTTATAGCCCACTACCTGCTTTCAGGTTCTCATTCAAATCTCAGGACAACCCAGGGAGGCCTGACAGGAAACATTATCTCCATTTTACAGATGCAGAACATGTGGCTCGGAGAACTTCTGTGGTTCGTCCAAGGCCACGAACCTAATAATTATTGTAGGGGACACCTGAATCCAGGAATTTGGATTTCAAGTATAGAGACCTTCCGTTTACATATAACACAGCTGACTTAGATTTTTGGCTAAAATATTTAATAAAATTAAAACAAATACTTTCATTGGAACCCTGTGTCCACCTTTGTATACAGCTGGGGCTCATTCATCCAACGTGTGGGCTCACAGGTTTCACGGGGTTCTTAGCGCTCAGCTGGTGGGGGCACCTTGTCAAGGGGCAGGCTGTTCTCAGGAGCCAGTTCCTGTCCCTTTTCCATTTGTTCTCTTGAGTTTGAGGCACTCCGTAAGTCACATGGGATAGGGCCAAAGCCAGCAGGCAAAACACAGCTTCAGGGAAACTAGGGTTAACCACTTGAGAACAAATGATGGTTCTGTCCAGAATTGCCACACCTGGGGACTCACACAAAAGGTTCCTGAATGGCCATGTGTCACGACAAGCAGCCCTGTAATAAGCTCTCTCCAGTGAATAAAATTCTGTCTGCACCACCCATTAACTTTCACATACCCAAAAGGCAAACTAATCACAAATTTTAAAGCGGCTAATGGTAGGATCATCTCAGAGCGGAAGAACCACTTGTGCACTCTCGGCCAGTTGGGGAATGTTACCTGAGCAGGTTTGCGTTGCTCAGATTTGCAAATAGAACAGGTGAAAAGACAACCGGTGACAGCTGGTGGGTGATTAGTCACAAAAACTCCTGATTCTGACAGGAGTAAGTCCCATGAAAGGGAAGGGTAGAAAAGGAGACACTGAAAAAACATTTGGCCCTTGAATTCTCTGACGAGGAGCAGATGGACGTGATCAATTGCTTAAATAATTCAGAAGGGAGAAGAGGCTGCTTTCACCTGAATTATCCAGATAATTTTTAGAGATGGGTTTGGGTGAGGATTTCCTTTGAACCCAAATGAACTGCTTATATTTCCCCACTTCATCAAATAATTTACTTCCCTGAGAGCAGGACCAGCTCACAGAACTCCAGTAGCCACAGATGAAACTGCTCCTGGTGACGTCTTTTCTCTCACGTCTGCAAGTCAGGGAAGAATTGGTTTCAAGCCGAGTCCTTTTTTCTCCTTTGTGTCCCGGTAAGCTTTTCCTCTGAAAATAAACTGGGCTGGTTGTCCCTTTGATCCCATTGTGCTGTTCTATCTCGTTCATCAAGCTTTGGCACCTGACCTGTTCCAAGGGTATAGAAAATGGTACGATTCGAGCATTTCAAAGTGCTGGTTTTCTATTTTAAAAAGGGATATTTGACAGCCACCTTTAGAGCCACTTGCTTATCGGGGTTACGTTTTAACAAATTTTTGTGAAAGCATACCATTTATTCGCCAAAATTGGAAAAAAAATGAACAATGGTGAGTTCATATCCCATTGAATATGGCTTGAAACATCCAAATCTACAGCAAAGACGGACAGAAAGAAAGTATCATCATATCAGTGTTGCATCAGAAAATGGCCCAGGCCTAAGCTTCTACAGCCTGCGACGAAGATGACCACAGCAGCTGGGGTGAGGGCTCAGTGTCATTTTCCAGCACCGGGGAACGTAGCTGCTTCCTCTACCCATCCGTTGTGTGGGTAGATTAGAAGTGACACAAACATCCCTGGCCAGAAATCGTCTGACTCCATCATCAGGGAGCTTTAATGATTACAAGAAATGGCTGTTAACTGGGTGAATAAATACCACATCTGGAGGCAGAGGTCCTAAGGCGATTCCTAATCCCCTCTGCTTGGTCCCCACTGCGTAACTCAGTGGCGTGAGTGCCGTCTCCCCACATGAGGCACTTATAGCCCACCCTTAACTTTTCATCAGAAACAGCCTTGTAATTTGGGATGATATAAACTCTCAAACATCAAATGTAGTAATTTTTAATAAATATTTTAATATCAGGTGATAATAGCAAAACACAATCAACAAAGCCAAGGTGTGTGGCCCTTCCTGATTTGGACTGAGATAAAATTCCACTTTTCCCTAAAAATTCTTCTGTTGTTTCTAATCAAACATAATTTTAACTATGTTGATTCTACTCATTTAAGACACTCTAATACTTTTCCTTCAGCGTTTTTGTTTAATGTTTTTGAGCCCACCCTGGTAGATTCCAACCCCGAGAACAGTCTTTTTAGATGGCGTTGCTGTTGCTGCTTCCACAAAGCACTTGGTGACCCATCCAAGCCTTTGCTATACTGAGAATCCACGCTGCAATTCACTGTCAATAGCCACACTTTGCTTCCATTTGCTTGTGCTTCTGATTATAACTCAACATGTTTTCATTCGGTCTGTAGAGTGCCCCTTTTTAGCCTCTAGCTGCTGGATGACACCATCTGTGATTGCCAAGGAAATTAAATTAAATTAAGTTAAAATTCAATCAACAGAAGATTGTTGCCTCTATGACTTTACTAGGAACCTTGAGAGCATAAGCGTCTAAATGCCTCTCTCTTAATACAGAAACAGGCCAGCTCCACTGTCGCAACATTGGCCCATGGTTTAAGGCTCCCCCAGAGCCAGGGGCCGGTTGCTTGCCCTTTCCATCCCACCTCTCATGGCCTGCAGCAGCTAGGGGACAAATTGCTTTGCTTCTGTAGTCTTTACTTGGCTTAAGGAAATCTTTGTTTCTTACGAAAAGGAAGAAAAAGAAGAAAAAAAACTTAAGTTTTATGCAAAAAATAGATTATTAATTTGCACAATATCTTATACACTATACCAAAATAAATTCTAGATGGATTAAAGGATTTTATTTTACAAATAAAAATAAACCACAAATATTGATTTTCTTTAAAAAAAAAAAAAGGAACACATTGATCTCAGGAATTGCTAAGCATTAAAAACACCAAGAAAAGTATCGACAGAGTTGAACATAATAAATATGAAAACATCAAATCAAATAATGTAAACAAAATGCAAATGAAAATGACAAACTACAGGGAAATGTTTGTAACATTTATAACAGGCAATATATGAATACCCTAATACACGTAACCACACATATACAAGTGTATATATAAACTCATAGGAAAATAAGTAAAAACATCCATTTGTGGACAAAGGGTTAATCACAATTAAACTAAAGAAATACAAGCAACCAAAAATCCTTTCAAATTCACCCATTTTTAAAAAAAAAAACAACAGACTTACACACATACACACATTACAAAAACAAGAAGCTATTTTTTTAATGTAGCAAACTAACAAAGATTCAAAAAAACGATTGCTAATTTGATGATGGTGAAGGAAAGTGAGAACGCTCAGACATTGCTGGTGAACTGTAACACACTAGTATCTTCCTAGAAGTTAATTTGGCAATATAAAGGGAATCTTAATAGATCTGGGGAGAGATTTATCCCAAAGAAATAACCACAGATATGCATAGGAATTTATGTGAAAAACAATGCTTATTGCAGCTTTATTTATAACATCAAAACAGAAATAATATAAATGTCAATCTGGGCTACATAAATTATATTATGAACACAAAATGAAATAAATACCTTCTAAAAATCTATAATTACATGAAGAAATGTTTACCCTACAACTAAAAGCAGGATGAAAAATGATATATGTGTATATATTTATATTTATATGTATATTTTATGCAGATTTTATTTAAATGTTATGTAATGTTTCAATATCATATGTCATATACATCATATATGCATAAATACATGTCCAATCACAGGGAGAGACTGAGAAAGAAAAACTGACATGCGAGCAGTATTTATTACTGAGTGGTGGGAAAACTTGTCATTTCAATAACCCTGATGTTTCTGTATCTTTCAGAAATTTCTAAAATAAGACAGGATTACTTTATCATTTAAAAAGTAATAGATGTTACTTTTTAAAAAATAATAACTTACTTTTACTGCTCTCCCAAATGGCAGAGGTCTCAATCTCTCTTGCTGAACAGTGAGGTGTATTTCATTACCATTTCCCATAACCATGTTCTAATTATCTTCTTAACCAGTTCATAACAGGAAGTGCAAGACTCACAGTAAGGCAAAATACCAGTAAAAACTTCCCGGGGGATAGAACTAAGTGGTGGAGCCAGGAAATGCGGTTTGCATTATCATATGTGGCTTCACATTTTGCCTCCCTCTCCTCAGTTCTCCTCTGGGTCTGCCCTCCACGCCCCACCGACACTTTACGTAAGCAAACATGCTCAAATTTGGAAAGGAGACATTGCCACCCCACAACCTGTTAATTCTTAATAATGTGAACCTTCACTCCTCCAATCCAAGGTGCTCATAGGTATGCTCCAGACACAACATTAGACAGGTATGTGTTTAGAAAGACCAAGAAGCACTAATTATTTTGAATCATGGTGCACCCCTGCATAGAGCACTATCATACAAGGTACCATTTGTTGGGCACTTAGGATGTGCCATCACTCTGCTAAGTGCTTCACACATATTATCTTGTTTTTATTCTTAAACCAACCCTGCACGGTAGGCATAAATATCCCCATTTTATGGATAAGGCATGTGAGGCCCAAGGAAGATAAGTAATCTGACTAGTATTCCATAGTCAGAACGTAAATTGAAGTCAATGGCAGTGCCTATACTCTAAACCACTGCACCCTATCAAGTAAGATGGGAAATTCCGCTTTTAAAACCAACCTGGAATCAAGCTCTATTATTGGATTTTGGTATTTAGAGGAGACTCATTTATTTTCATCTTTTCTCTGTCTTTTTCCAGTAGGTTTTCACTTGTCATGATTTGTGGCTTTATTCTCCCAACTTCCCATCACCTATTAATGGAACCCTTAGTATTAGAAACCCACACACCAGATGCCCAAAAAAAAGTGAAAATTTTTTTCATGTAGTTTTAGGTGGATGAATTGCTGTCATTCCCGTTTTATGGAATGACATACTCAATGACACTGAGTCTCAAGACATTTCAGGGAACCTCCTTAGGTAACATAGCTAACAAGTAACAGAGAAGCACCTGGAACCCAGATGTCCTGGCCCTGTTCTGGAGAGTCAGTAGTATATGCAACATTTATGTTTTTCTCTCCAAATGATGAAAGTCCTTGTTCTTGATCACCATAGCTGGCGATCCTTAAAGGATTTATATATAACTTGGCCTCTGTACGAATAAAACTAGTATTTTTAGAAAGCTAATATTCTTTCTCCATTCTCTATTTTTCCATGACTTACCCCTCTGTGACAATAGGTAGCTCTGTATCAGGTGCTACTGAGAGTTCTTTATGTAATTTGACTCAATTAATCCTCTTAACAACTCTATGAGGCCAGGCACTATTATCATACACATTTCACAGATGAGGAAACTGAGGCTGGGGGATCAAATAGCCTGACAAAGTGGCAGACTTGGGATTCAAACCCAGGCAGCCTGATGCCAGAGTCCATTCTCTGTCCCCCAGGGCTGCACTCTCTAGACAAAAGCAGCACATGGAAGCTGTACCCTGCAACCGCCAGAGCTATTATTTTAGTACTATTTACAACACCACTGCTTAAAGATGTGGAAAATTTGGAGTGAATCCAGGGATACATAATGAAAATTATTAATGTTTGAAAAATGAAACTTGAGAGGAAAGGTTAAGAGAAGTAGAAATTTTTAGCTTTAAAAAGAGAAGTCTGAAGGGGAAGTTAATAACTCTTTAAAAGAATGAAGGATTATCATGGAGGGAATGGTAATCAGAGTTATTCCCACTCCAGAGAGAAGAATGTAAGAGAAACCCAGCTTCACTTGCAGCAGGAGGAATTTAAACCAGCTGTAAGGAAGAACTTCCATGAGTTAGCATTCCATCAATTGTGCATTGCAATGTAACCAAACCTCCTTGTTTTGCCAGTTCAAGCATTATTGCCGTGAGGTCAAGAATTCCTTTTTGCATCCCCAATGATTAAATCATACTCAGGATAATATCAGTTTCAAATGCTTTGTTTTATTTCCTAACTCTTTGATAATCAGACATCCATACTAGGCTGATATGAAAATTAGCAAGTGAGAATATATAATTAGTCAGACTATATGATTTCCTGACCTGTCTGCTTAGAACGAGTTTACCTGAAGCAAAAACCCAGGGTAGATGGACATCACGTTCTTGAGATCTCTGTGGACAGAAGCAGATACCAATTTGTCTGGGCACTTTTGATGGAGTCCAGAGCAAGGAGGTGAACTGCATTGACCTCTTGTGGTTCCTTTCTGCTTAAGGAGTCTATAACGCCCCACATTTGGTCATCCATCCCAATAAAGCTTCATTGTGAGAACCCATGGTTTCCTCGCAACTGGGAAGAATAGAGTACGGCAATGGTACAGGCAAGAATTGTTGATGGGTGAGACAAATCAGGCTCTAGGCTGACTTGCAAAGATCTTACTATGTCTCTAGTTCAGGTTTCCTCAATGTGGTCCTTGAACCACTTTATAGTAGAATATTTTGGGTACTATACCTGTTAAAATTAATCAGAATCTTTAAAGAGGGCCCCAAGAAACTGTATTTTAAGCACTCTACCCACATATGTTTTTTTAATGTACACTAAGCTTTAAGAACCAACGAGTCTCCTATCTAACACCTTCATTCCACAACTGAGGAAAGAGAGACCTAGAGAAATCAATGTTTGCTACTAGTTACTAGAAGCATCAGAAATGGAATCAGACATCCAGAATTCCTACGCTGTAAATTTCTTATCTTCTTGGAAGCATTATGAATAGATTTTTAGAAAACACCCTGTGGAATATAGTCTTGGCATCAAAGCAATGATCAAACTAGTTTGTCTCTCTAGATAATTCCATCCTTTGCCATGGAGAAAAATATCCATGGCCCACATGTCTTACAAGTTACTTGGCACCACAAATAACTGAATCTCACAAGCAATGAAGAAATACATTAGCTCATCCTGAGGGAAGTCCAGAGTTGAGGTAGGCTTCTGGGTCAGCTGATCCAGTGGTTCAACCCTGCCATTTGAGGCTCCATTTTATCATCTCTCCACTTTGCCACCCAGATCATTAGATTAACCTGTCTCTTCTCTCTCTTAAGAGCAGAACTTCTTTCCAGCAAGGCCCCAGGAAGACTTGTCTTGCTTTCATTGGCTCAGATAAGTGGAAGCTTATCCATTCCTCAACCGATTGATGGCAACAAGACTAACAATACTATAATTGGCTATAATAACCTGCTGGTGTGGACTGGAGGTGGGAAGTCAACCACAGCATCTTCTACAGACTGACAGGGAAAACGGCTAGAGAAGCTCCCACACCTTCCCCAGCCAAGGCCAATCCCCAAAGGGAAGCCACTCGGGGGACTTGCCTCCACCAGAAATGTTCCCCACCCCTACTGTGCCCAGGACTATTTTCCATTTTTAGGGTGTGCTAACCACCTGGGGCAAGGTCTTCCTGTCCTGTACCCCCAACCCACATTCACAACCATTGACTCAATGCTTTCAGGGGAGAAAGGCATGCCTCCTTCTCTATGCATAACAGAGTCCCACGTGCACGCAAAATATACTTTTATGTGCAAAGAAAAAATGTCATTTGTTTTAATATTTGAACTAATCTTTTTTTCCAAGCCCATAGCATCTCAGGAAACAGAGTTAAGAGGGGTTAATTTCGGTCCAATCTAGTGAACTCAGAAAGGCCATTATAGTGTAAACAGTTGCTTTAGGTAATCTAGTCATTGCATTTGGTTTAAAGACTCAATATTTCAGATTTCCTCCCACTGTTCTTCAAAATGGCATTTGAGTATACGTTAAGACCTATCTAGAGAGAGAAGACACAAGCTTTAGGTCCACACAGCATCCTCCACTGCCCACTCTGGGTGTTCCTCACCGAGAGGGCCCCTCGAGAGCATGCTGACTCCTCCACTGTACCTCTGACCCACTCATCCTCCCACAGTTTCCCTGGTGCTGGGAGCAGCGAGCTTTCTCCCCACCCTTCTTCTTGGGACAGAACATCCCCACATCCTGCCCTCCTCCTTTCCCAGACAGTGTCCAAATTACATACTCCTGCCCGCCATAATGGTGGGTGGTGGACTGTAGGGATGAAGAAGCCTTTCCTTAAAGGGAGCTGCTTCAAACGTATTATACCTAATACGCATGATAACGTGCAAAACACTCAGCATATCCTTCAAAGCCGCCTGGATAAACCTATTCCACTAACTTATGAGGATATAGGGAGGAAAGAGTAGAGCCAAATGCAGCTAACTATAAAAACATAAAACAAAACCCATCATCCCTGTGAAATATCAAAGCTGGAAAGATTTTTCTGTCCCTTTGGAGACTGAGGTTTAAGTGCAAAAGGGTAACGTATCCATGAAATAAAGAAAAGAGACAGGTTTCCAGTAATCCCGACTGTGTCTAGACAGGCGACATCTAAAAGCCATATTGTCCAGAACCGCTTTTGCCATCAATCTGCATGGGGATGGGGCACAGAAGTATCAGTGACGCCAGTGGCATTGACATCTAAGCAACAGAGAAGGCACGAGGCAGTGCAGAGCCCCGGCTGGAGAGATCTTCCCCGTTGTAGACAGAGGACTTCCGTGTCATTATAGTCCCCCTTTTTTTCAGTTAATTCCTTTCTCCGAAAACTGATAAATTAAAATCAGACATAAGGTGCTTGATGAAATGTCATTCAGTTGTGTTGAATTCATATTTAAGAGTTAACTTTTGGCCTTCGAAAGGACAATCTTAGGGGGTTTTTTTGCCTAATGTAATTATATGTTTATATTTGAACCTAAACTCACATCCTGTGCTTCTACAAAGCACAGGCATGTACATTACTAGAAGGGAAACTATGCCTTTTAAAAATCATTGCATTTGTTAAGGAAAGAATTAACGACCTTTTTGTAACTCAGGATGAAAAAAATTAAAAATTTAATTTGTGTTTTGAAACAAACATTGTACATACTTCTATACTAGGCCAGCTTAAATGCTAAAAGTCGATGCTAATTTGCCGGCCAGTGCTAAACAAAAAATGCATTAAAATGAAAGGAAAAGATTAAAAAGATAGAGAAGGTAGAGAGAGGAATAGCTAGTTAGACTATGTCAACACTATCATCATATGCAAATAGAAAAAGACGTGTAATGAGGTTTTATTTATTAGTAAGGAGGAAGACCCAAGATTTGCTCTATTTTTCTCTTTCTGATTTAAAATAGGAGACTTCATGAGTAAAAGATTATTTTGGAAGCCCAACTTGGACAAAGAGATCTTCAGCTAAGGTTACAAATAACAAGAGGTTCATATGAAGAAATTCAGTCTGCCAAGGTAGCGCAGAGGAGGTGATGTTGATGCTGGAATCTGAAGAATAGAAGATTTTTCCAGACAGAGAAGGCAGAAGGGGAATGGAGAGAAAGGCATTCCAAGAAGAGGGAACAGCATGTGCAAGGCAGAGGCATGAGCTGCTGCTTAGCACATTCAGGTCATCTCATCATGTCGCCGATATAAAGAAGGGGATGTTGGAGCCTTAAAAATAGGAGTGGGCCCCCAAATGTCCAGTACTGCGGAGAGGCTGACATAAGCCAAGGACGGACTATTCTGCACAGTGACCTTAGTGAAAACGATATCAGTGGCCAAGGCCAGCTTGCAGTGGGTTTAGCAAACAGGATGTTGCATAAAAAGACTGAGCTATGATAGAGAAAAGAGAGATTGTCTAAACACTGGAAAGCAATGCAGAATAAAGGAAGATTTTGTTCTGGTTTTGCTAGAATGGGAGAACTCGACCACATTTTAGGCTAAGGGAAGGAACCACAAGAGAGAAAGAAGCTGAAAACACAATAGAAAAGGGAGATAGCTGATGGGCAAGGTTCCAGGTGATACAAGAGGGATAGATCAGGCAAGACAATGCCCCCTTTGGGTCCAGAGAGGGATGCACTGTAAATAAGTTTGTAGACAAGGAGGAGAAAAGAAATTCAGGAGTTCTTGATTGGTACATAATCTCCAACTTCTTGTGAGTAGAAACCAAAGCTCTTTATATGTAAACATCATTACATTCCATACGTGATTTAAGGTAGCTAAGTGGGGTAGTCCATCCACTGAAAGGGATTACGACAGGCATTGGCCAGGGACAGAGCTGTTAAGGGACATGGAAGCACTGACCAGGAAAGGAAGATAAGTGGTGGGGGATCTCGAGGCCCGAAGGATAATAGAAGCTGTAAATTCGTATTGACACAAAGATACCATTTCTGACTTTCTCCAACAGTATTCAACAGACTGTGCAGCTAGAAGTGTGTAGGAGACACATGTCAAAAACAGAAGCAGGAGAGAGATACGAGGGTGTTGATGAGAGAGGAGTCACGACGAACAGCAGCAATTTTAGACTGGTGCAGAAAGAAGTCAGAAGAAGACTGACGAAGTGAGAAGCACGAGGAGCAGGCACTGTGGGAGTGACCGAGAGCAGGAAGCACGGGAGGTGCCATCACAGAGGTTGTCCAGCTGGAGACCACAGGTAGGGAATGGTCCCGTGATGGCAACGTGCTGCTCTCGGTGAGAACTCTCGGTGTGGATTAGAGATGAAGGCCATTGCCACTGAGGAAACGAAGAAACTGGAAAGAGGGTGCTAAATGCATTGTCCATGTGATGTAACAATTCACTCAGGTGATGACAGAAGTTGGAGGAGAGACGAGTCCCCACGCCAGTCTCATGGGGCGGATCAGAGGGGAAGGAGGTAACGGCAACAGGGCACAGAGAGGAATATATTAATAGCAAGCTTGGTGTGAGCTTGGAAACAGGGAATGTTTGGGGGATGAAGAGAAATGGTATCAAAGAATCTGGGGTAAAGTGAGAGATGCCACAGAAGTGGTGACATGCAGACCCATTTGGAGGGATGCAGGTAAGTGGTGTCTCCAAATGAGACTAAAGATAGGTCATGCTATCTTGAGGGCCAGAAGAGGGAAGGAGTGCTGTGAGAAGGGGCCAGGGTACCAGAGACACCATGGGAAAAATGGACACCAAGATCTGGGGTGCAGATAGGAGCTAAGGCAGAGGACACCCCAGAGAAATACGGAGGGAAGATTGTAATAGAGAGGC
Organism: Indri indri; assembly: GCA_004363605.1. Lineage (NCBI taxonomy): Eukaryota > Metazoa > Chordata > Mammalia > Primates > Indriidae > Indri > Indri indri. Next base: position 141,376 of record RJWJ010000045.1, read on the forward strand.
AGCCTATCTATGGTGTCCAAGATCTTGGACTCAATTGAATTAACTGGACTCAAGTTTGCCAGTTTCTAGGTAATGCTGTTAAGGTCCAGAAAAGGCAAGAGGGGTGTGGGGCCCAGCCCTGCAGCTGGGCCCTGCTCTAGCCATGTGCAGAAATGGCCCACGGGCCCCTGGGAATATCTAGCTCAGCGGCCTGGGCATCTCAACTGCTCTCTCCAATTTTATTAAGGTTAGCTGTTACTAGCAAGTATCATGCAACTTCTTTTTCTTATTTAACTCTGGCATGTTGGTAAATTTTCTGCTGAGTTATAGTTTATCTTTCCTCTCTTTAGTGTAGACTCTATAAAACTGTGATTGGTTTTACTGACCAATTTAGTTAGGTTACAACCCAGCTAGTAGTTCTTCTGTTTTGTAATCAGGGAAGGAAATAAATTTTAGATGCCAATTTTCCCTCTTCCACTGTCTGCTTATGGTCAAGTGACCCAGATAAGTTGGGGCACTGATATTCACATCTTATGTGTGATGGCATCTAGTTTTTTTGGTTCACAATTAAATGGAGTTATTAGAACTGGCATTAAAAATATTTATCATCTTAATTTCCTTGCCTGTACTGATGTAAGTTTTAACTACTTTTGCCACCTGTGAACTCAATGTTTTCTATAGGTTTTCTTTCATTGCTTTATGGTTAACCATCTCGATTACAATAAGACCAGATATTTATAGACTTCCTTGTTCTCTTTATTAATTTTATCTTTCATCCTTTAAACCTGTCTGTCACAACCGTCATAGTAACCCAGAGAATACGTAATCCCACCCGCCCTGTAAAATGCCTAGATGAAAATTTACAACATTATTATACTTCTTCACATCTAGTTTTCTTAGCATATCATCTGCCACATACATGTTTGGAAAAAATAAGTCAAAAGAAAAGTTTGTCTTTCACATTTTCCAAATATCCAGCTTTAATGGGTTTTTCTGTCTGTTTGAAACTATAATCATTGCTGCCAACAGAGGTGGGTCTCGTACTCACTGAGGCAGATGAAGTTAAGTTAAAAGGCAGCCAGCAAGCTCGTCCTGGGCAGAAGGAGGGGAGCAGGACACCAGGAAACCCCCTTTCCACTCTAAGCCCTGCTCACTCTCTGTTTACTTCCAGCCCTAACACTGGGAAAGGCCTAGAGAAACTGGAAGAAATTGATCACCCTACCCCAAGGCCCCCTATCCACGGTTCTGTCTCTGCCTCCTCCCATCTTTCTCTGTCTGGACAAGAAGTTCCTAGGTGTGCTTACCTGGCACCAAATGTCCCAGACTCCCAAATATGAAATTTTGAAGGAAAAAAATATATCTTAAACATATATAATACATCTTAGTTTCTTAGGAATCACTACTCTCCTTTCTTCCTAAAATAGAATCAGCTTCCTTTAAAGCAGGATTTCTCAATCCGAACACTATTGATAGTCAGGGAGGAATAATTTTTGCTGTGGGGGCCTGTCCTATTCATTGTAGGATGACTAGCAGCACCACGGACCTCAACCCAGTATCCTCTACTGGGAGGTACCAAGAGCACCCCCTCCCCAGTTGTGATAAAATGTCTCCAAACATTACAGATATCCTCTCACAGGCAAAAATCGCCCCCAGTCGAGAATCACTGATTTAAAAGACCATCCTCCTCACTCCAACCCCATGCCCAGAAGAACTGCTAGGGAAGAAAAAGAAAGAAGGAAAGAAAGGAAGGGAGGAGACATGGAAGGAAAAAAGGGAGCAAGTAAGGAACGAAGGGGGAAAGAGAAAGGAAAAGGAAAAAGAAGAGAGAGGAAGAAAGAAAATACGAGAATAGAAAATAAAAGGAAAGAGGAAGTGGTTAAGGAGAAATTTAGGTCTTGATTCCAGATTTGAAATGCATTTATCCACCTTCCTCCAGACTTAATCCTAATTTCAAAGATGAGAATTTTATGGCAAAATCTTCACATCCTGCCTCCTCCAAGAAAACACTGGAGTTGCCTGATTTACATATATAAAGGGTTTTGAGAGAGAAAATACCAATCAGATTCTGATAGGTTCATAGATCAGAAGTCAACCCATCCCACTGAAAAATACTCACTCTGAGGCGCTGACAGGCATTGTTGGGAGTAGACTGGAAGTACAGAGGGATTTGCTCATCTGAATCAATATTTAGTACGAAGGACAGAAATTTATTTTCTCATTGTCCTGGAGGGTGGGAAGTCAAAGGTCAAGGCACTGGTGTCTTGTGAGGACCTTCTTGCTGCTTCCTCACGTGGCAGAAGAAAGTGAACCCACTCCTGCAAGCCCTTTTCACAGTGGCATTAATCCATTCGTGAGAGCCTTCATGACCCAACCACATCACATTAGGCCCCACCTCCCAACACTATTACATGGGGGATTAAGTTTCCAACACATGAATTTGGCGGAATATATTCAGAACATTACTCCTGGTAAAATGTTGAAATATTATTCTCTACCAGGCCTATCTGTGAATATCATTAAATTTTTTTAAAAACCTGTACTCAGGCCAGGCATGGTGGATCACTCCTCTAATCCCAGCACATTGGGAGGCCAAGGCTGGAGGACTGCTTGAGGCCAGGAGTTCAAGATCAGCCTGGGCAACACAGCAAGACCTCCAACTGTAAAAAAATATATTTTTTTAAAATTAGCCTGGCATGGTAGTGAGCTCCTGTAGTCCTAGCTGCTCAGAAGGCTGAGGGGGAGGATCGCTTTTGAGACAACAAGACTCTATCTCAAAAAAAAAAAAAAAAAGACCTGTACTCAAACCTTCTAAGGGCAAAATGTCTGAGTGATGATGCAATACACCTCTGGCATTTGTGGCTTCCACTGGTTAACCCCATTTTGGTAGTTTTCTATGTAATTAATTATGCTTTTCTCAAGGAGAATCCAAAACCATCCTTTTCAAGCATACCTTGCATATGACTAGCAAGCAGACTCACTCTGTGAGACTTAGAAAAACAAAATAAAATCTCTGAGGCCACAAGCCTTTTCTGGCAAGCATGGTCACGAAGGTGTTGAGTTCGTCTGCAGCAGCTGTAGCAGAAGTTCCAGTGTTCAAGTGGTGGTTTCATGAGTTTTGCGTGACAGGCGATAGCAACTATGGACTCTCTACTAGAACAGTTTCGTGGCGTAATTGAGCATTCTTCCTGGGTGCTCACTGCCGTTGTGCGGCATCCACGCTTGGTTCTCTCTCTGTCCCTAAAAGTCTGTAAGATGCCTACTACCTTATAATAAATCTCTTTCTCCTTAATCTAGCTTAAGTGAGCTCTGTGGACTGGAATTGAACGCTGGCAGATAGAAAGAGGTCAAGAAAGCCTCTTGTGCGCCAGCAAAGGAAGCTGCTCTAGCAAGCAGAGCTGGACAACAGACACAGAAAAAGAAAACGTGTTGGCGATGGCCAACAATGCGAACGGTTTGTGAGTGGAAATAGAGAAAAGCATTTTCAATGGAATGGAATAGAGTTTGCCATATAATGAGCCCTCGCAGGATCTCATCCTACCCTCCTTTCTTCCCCAATCACGTATTTTGCTGTTTTCATGTTTACTGTCCATTTATGGATCTGTCCCACCACTAGACTCTGAGCTCTTTTAGAATAGAAAATGTTTATTTTTTGTCACCCATGTCAGTGTCTGAACACAGGGCTTTGGACTTAGTAGGTGCTCTAGCTGTCCTTACTAGGTGTGGTATGGCTTTCATTGCAAGAATTTCCCAGCTCCTCCCGAGGAATGGTGAAAGTTTCCTTTTACAGACAATGGAGTAGACCAAAAAAAAAACTGCTCTTGATTGTTTTTTCTTGAGGATATGGCCTCAAAACCTCTGCGTATGGGCTCCTCCCCCCAGCCAGGAGTCTTATTGACAGCTAGCACTGGCCCTGGTGGTTCTCCAATTTGTGTTTATATCCATACACGCCTCTTCCATCAAAATATGCCACGTGCAACTAAAAGATATTGAATCAAATATTAATGCCCGAGATGCCCAGGCATTTTTGTAATGCCTTTAACTTTCTTTACAAAGGATTTTAATGCACTCTCGTAATTTTGCTTCAGCATAGTGCAATCAGCAAGTATCAATTTCTCTCTGGGACCACAAAGACTTGTTAACTGCAGTTCTGCTACTCACACCCTAGTGAGGGAGACAGCTGCTATGTCAGACTCCTAGAAATTATCTCATCTCTGAAGACCCTAGCATAAGGAAACCATAGAGCATTAGAACTAAGTTCATTTGCCAGGCTCCTGCTGGACTGTCCTTAAGAGGGAATTTCAGTGCATTCTGTCTTACGTGCCCACCCCTCTTTCTCTACCAATTAGATTCCTACCCATTCTGTGAGGCTAAACTTAAATATCAACCTCCATGAAGACTTTATTATCCCAACTAGAAATGCTTCCAGTGTACTTTATTTCCCCTTCACTTATCGAAAACTGCCTGTCAGGTAATTTTTTGTTTTTGTCTTATATAACCTACCAGATAAGCAGCTTGAGGGTAAGGACCAGACACTTTTCGTCTTGGCATCCCAGAACACTGCAAATCATGAGATATTTATTGCCTGGATAAATGAAGGAAATCATCATTTCTACAACCAGGATTAGGGTGGAGGGGTCCTGACAGTTCAAGGAAAATATAGCTGAAATCAGTTTTTGTAGTCTAGCTTGGGAATGAACTACCTTTTAAAAACATATTTTTTTCTGGAGGAAAAAAAATTCTAATTTATGAGACAATTTGTGTATGAATTGGGCATTGATAAAAGCATTCTGAGTTAGAATCAGCTCACTGTAGCTTCAAATTCTGGACCCTTAAAAAAAAGTGAGGCCTTTTCTGCTTTTTTTCAGTGAGAAAATAATCAGGCTCCTTGTCCTTCATAAGCACTTCTTATGTCCAGGCAGACAGAAAACCTAGGAAGTGGCTGGGTGGAGCTGTTTACCTCTCCCTCTCACATGAGGCCACTCTTATCGCCTTTTAACTTTTTCCTTGAAGAATCACAATTAACTCTCAGCAAAATGAGTCACCAATATTTAGCAAGTAGTATTATGGCATTGTCAAATTTTGACTCTGCACACCCTGAAATGTTTGTCAAGAGTGAACATTTAATGAATATATAGGTACTCAGTAAGTGATGCTCCAATAGACATTGCTCATTTTTTCTCGACACAGAAAATTAGTATGGCATTCCTTCAAGGTCATTAACAATGATTTCCATGTCGATTTAAGGTTGGGGGGTTTAGTTCCAGATCTATAAAAATTTAGTATTTTCTCCTGGGTTCTATCTCTGCAATTCCAGCAGATTCCCCCCAGGAGGAAAATGTTGCCTTAGATCAACTTTTCCCAAAGTGTTTAGAGATGTTAACAGTTAACATGTAGAAAATGAGTCAAATGAGTTTGAAAAATGCAGTACTGAGTTTAACAAATTAAGCAGATTGATTTACCTGGGGACTTCACAGAGCCTTTAACACAATAGTTTCACTATGAATCTCACAAGAATTTCTCAAGGGATTTGAGAACACACATTGTGTTCTGCACACACATTTTGGGAAATGCTGTCTAATAATATGACTGCCCTGGTCTTTCCTACTAAACCACCAAACACTAGTGATGGAGAAAACAAGGGTGAGTGATGCCAACGTCATTTTAGTGCTTTTTCTATAATTAATATCATAAAATGTAATGATTCTCTCAGTACAAACAATTGCAGAGCATACTCTTCAATACCTTAAAAAGAATCAAACTCCTAGGAACTACAAATATTTTCTGACCACTATAAACTTCCGTTCATCAAGCTTAACCCCAACCTTCTCCCTAAATCTATTCTTAGAATAAATAACTATAATTATAGCTATGCTCCAGGGATTTTTTAGTATATTCTAAGGTCTGTGTTAAATCTAGTTCTGGGTTTAATCCTCAAACACTATGAGGTGGGAACTAAGGAAACTGAGACTTAACTCACCCAAGTAAACGGCAAAGCCAAGATTCCAGGCACTGGTCCATGCCACGGTCACTGTGGGGCAAGTCCTCATCGGCCTCTGTGACTCTCCAGATACACGTCCTGATTTCAGGGGCTCCCATACTTGGCTGTCCCTGTAATCACATTACCAACCAACACCCTCCAGGAGGCTGGATTCCAGTTCCTTCTTTGAATATCTCCTTGTAGCTAATCAAAGGGGTAGCTGCTAATTGACTAATTAATTTTCTGCTTCCCTCTGAGTTGCTGTCTTTTGCTGTTCTCACGGACTCCTAACACACTGGAATAAAAAAGAGGCTCCTTTCATGCTCTTTCAAAGACAGGCAACATGGAGTTTGGTAACCAGAGTTTTAACTTCCTATCTCCTGCTTTCTCTCTTATAAATTGCAGAGACAAAGCACCACTTTCTTGTCAGATTCTCTGTGGCACTTTCCCTGTTTGGGTTTTTCTCCCCCTCCATCCCTACAGGTAAGCCTTAGTATCTAGCAGAGGGTTCATGTTCGATAGTTGTCCAAGTGCCATGGCTTTGGCATTTTACCACCTGCTTTTGCTAGCATTCTGTTTCTCTCTTTTTCTGAGCATTTTAAAGAATATCTGAACAAAGAGAACAAAGTTTCTTGTTTCTCAGCAGACACCTGGGCATTTACTCCCACTGTTTTGTTTGCCGGTCATTTTTTAAATCAACAAGGTCATGAGACAGTGTATCATCATCCTACTTTGCCTGTGAGGAAGTGAGGCACAAAGAGACCCACAAGAATCATGGTGGTCATGACTTTTCAGGCTACTCAAGCAGGGAAGGGGGAAACAAATACCCCCAGCGATGATAGATCTGCCTCTTCTGTGTCCTCATGTTAGAGTCTCTTTTTCAACTCGTAGGTGGATTTTTGCAACACCCTGAGCCCAATTACAAGATTACAGTCAGGATTTAGATATAAACTCTTTGAAATGTTCTGCAGAAACAAAATGAATTTAACTCAGTGCTAAATAAGAGCTTTAATACATGAGTTAATAGCACAGACTTTAAAGAGCGAGTTAGTTTACATGTCACTGGGCTTAAACCACTTCCTTGACCTCCGCTCATTCCTGTCTCCTGATGCCAGCATCTCAGTTCCACTAAGTAGCCCCAGCTCCATCATGCCTCTGTGTGAGTGTGTGCACACACATGTACACACTCCATCCTCAGTCTCTTTAATAAGTTAATCCTTCTAAGATAATATGCCAAATTACTAACATATTTGATGACAACAGTAAAAATTGTTCTCTCCTAGATATATCTGCCTTTTAAGAAGGGCTTTTTGAGAAACGAAATTAGGCAAGACTCAAATGAATTCATTAGAAAACAGCAGAGGATGAAGTGAGGTCAGCCCTCAATTTACTTTATGAAGACAGCCCCCTCTTTTGTCTATTTGTAGGATCTGTTGCAGTTCCTGAGCAGCTTCCTCCGAAAGAGGAGACTCTGCCTGTGAACAGTGAGGTCTTTCATGGACCATGATGGATGGATTGTCACTACAGGGACATAGAAGACATCCAAACATTGTGGCCCTCTAAGAGCTAGAGAGAAATGACACTGGGCTTCAACTTTTCGGTGCTCACGTTTCTATCTGCCCAATACTCTCGGGGTAAAATATGTTAAGAGCTGAATGCATGGAAGCCAGTGGTGAGACAAACACCTCTGAAGGATGAGACCAAGGCCCTCAGTGTGGAAGTTATTGGCTCTTTCGGAGAAGCAGCAGGGTCAGGTGAAAACAACATGCACTCTAGGAACAAAGCAGGCCCAGTTACTCGTAACCCAACCCTACCATGTACCAGCTTGGTGACCTTGAGCAAATTATTTAACCTTTCTGAGTCTCAGATTCCTCACCTACGTAATTACAGTTAATATGTACCTTATTAAAAGAGTTTTAAGAATAAAATGTAATAACATATGAAAACTTCAGTCACATTGACTGACACATAAGAGATATTCAATAAACATTCATTTCCTTCCTGCCCCTCAGCCTCTTGATTACTACCTCTCAGTAACTAGGTAATAATAATATTTTGTCTCAAAGGGATGTTTGAGAAAATATTGTTGGAATACCTACAACATAGTAAATACTCAACAACAATAAAAAGAACAATAAATAATAATACCAGTGGCTACCATAACCACCACTATTATTATTTTTTTCATTAAAATGTCTTCAAGGCACAGCAACCTGATGACCTGATCCAGTTGTCTGTGCCATATGCGAGCCCTCACATGCCTTCACACCTGGTAGAGGGAACAGGCAGTAGGTGAGGGTACACATTTATCTCAGCATCACTAGGACTTTCCTTCCTAGAGCCTGTTCTACCCCAGCCTAGTTTCTAATCAGGTAGTTTGGAAAATCAGGAGAAAGAATCTTTAAGTCTGACATCTGAACACAAAAGGCTAGAGTATTTTCTTTGCTTTGCTTCTAGAAATCATTAAAAATGAGAATGCTCAATTTAGACAGGGAGGTTGTGGCCCATCTCACCTGCCCACATGTCCTTAGGATAGTTTGGCCTTCTGGGGTTTGCACAACCAAAGGCACTGGGGTCACATGGCTTCTGTTAGGTCCTAAGTCACTGCACTTGGTTTGATTATTCTGCTACAGAAAAATGAGTTAATCTAGTCTCTGTCTCATTCCATACATACATGCAGTAATAGATAAAAATTCATTTATACTGTGAATTTTTAAATTAATGCCATCTTTCATTGGTATTTCATTTGAAGTTAGCACAATAAATGCATTTGTGTAGCCTAGTAATACTGTCTTTTTTTTTTACAGATTTAGGCTATACTGTCACAAAAGAGCAAAATATTATCTTAAGGTTACCTTCCCTTAAAAAAATACATCATCTTACCCATGAATTCTATCATCATTAGACAATTATTGTCCACGCTAATGTCATCATGCATCTCTCTATACCTTCTCCCTGAGACAGAACTACATGCAGGACTCCTCTTTTGGAGCCGAGATGAAAATGTAGCATTATTTTATCCAAGATTTTAAATGCCTGAAGATATTGATCCAGCCTGCTAGCCTGCTCAGAAGGATGCTTCACTTGCTGCATTGTGCTTAGAGACAATCTAATAAAAGCTTGCTGAATAATAAACAATGGGAGCCCACCAATTCTAAAAATTTAGATTGACAGGAATAATCCCCTCCCTGGAAAAGACAGACCAGCAGGCGCTTCCCATAAACCCATTACTGCCCACTCACCCATAAGCCAATAGAAGACGCTGGATTATTGGAACTCCTAGCTTTAAGAGAAATTGCTTTCCTAAATTTGACTTCCCACACTAAATATAAAATATGGACCATCTGTAATGAAGGGATTGCAACCCAAACAGCCATCATCTCCTGAGGCAGAGGTTAGAAGGTTGATGCACATTGGTTCCAAAGGGATAGGGATGGGGATGACCTTTTACCTTGAAAATGGTCACTTGGAGCTGTAATGGAGAGACAGGGGTCAGGTATTAGCCAGTAAAGAGTCTCTGAAGCTTCTGCCTTGTTAGACTCTTACATGGGGTGGAGTGGGAGAAGCCACAAAAGCAATATGAAAAGACAGCATCAATTCTCATAAATACAAGAATGTAATACAGAGGGAATGGGAAACTGGATACACTTCAGATGGGGAATATGTTTCAAAGCCTTTCAAAATGAACAAGTAACTGTAGGTAAAAGACAAAGGATTTGGAAAGGAAGACATTTTATATTTACCTGTGACACATTTTTGACCATTTGATTGGCATGTCAGTGTTGTCACTTGTCCCTGACTTGCAGGCAAAGCACAATTTCTCTGAGGCTGATTCTTTTACAGAAAAACATTTTATAAACAATTTCTGGAGTTCAGTAGAACTCCTATGTCCGTGCCCTAACAAAAAACTGGGACAGGAATGGAAGGGTGGCCCCAAAATAGTGAATGCTGTGTAAGCAGTAGCTTTTAGAACAAAAAGGCAGGCTGTACATCAAAGATTTCATCTGAGAACAGAGTGCCTCATTCAAGGGAGGTGACATTACACAGGAAACTGAATTGCACAGGCAGGAGGGAGACACATCAGGTGGGTGGGAAGATCCAAGGTAGCGCACATTGATGTTAGAACACATCAAGAGGATGGTTTAATAAACACATAGGAATTTATACACCCATCAGCCTCAGGGAGGCTAGTAGCAGGATTGTAGTTCCAAAATACAAGTGAGGAACAATAGAGACTGCCTGACTTTAGGTTTTGCAATGATTGGTATTTTGGGAAAACAAGATTGACCTGATGAAACATGAATAAAAAATTGAATGTGATACTTCTCTCTTTTATCTTAAAAAGAAGACTTTCCCACTCAGCTCTCTTGGGCCATCTTTCCTAGGCCACCATCTTTAGCAAAATGATTCCCAATGCATGGTATACATGGAAATTAGAGTTTGAAGAAAGAAGAAACAATTAATAGCTGTTCCAGTTAGTAGTACCTTCATCAGCTTGGTATGAGAAAGAAAAATGACAGAGTATTATTGCCACTAGCAATTCCTAAGTCATGTGATTTTTTTTTTTTTTTGGAACAGATCAATATTGGTTGCCAAGCAACACACACACAATAAGAAAAAAGAAAAAGAAAAGAAAAAGGGAGGGAAGCATCATTATGTTTTCATAAATCTCCTTTTTTAGAAAGTTCATAGATTTCATACTGATGTTATCATTATAATAATTTTAAGTTTCCATGTTATCTTAAAGGAGGATGAGCTCATTAATTGAGAATAACTTTTGTGAACAATGGGCAATGTGCAATATACACTTGGTAAACGAAGAGTGAACTTCAGGGACAAGAACTGAAAATGCATAGTTGCCATCTTAGAATGCTTTATCAATGATGTGTGTATGTTTATTAATGAGTTTATTGCCTTTGTGTCACACTTATGTCACCATCAAATATTAATGTTTTCTGTATTATAATAATATCTATTGATATAACTGAAATTTGCTTTCCAGTAGGTGTCACCATGAATAATACTTCTGAAATACTAAAATCAATAACAGGAATATTAGGGGGGCATTATAGTATGTCAATGAAATGAATTCCACTTAAAGGCTGCAGATAACATAAACCAACTAAATATACCAAGTTATAATTTCAAATACATAAATATACGAATTACAGATATGGATCTTGTAATACTCAGGAATATATTGTCTGAAATAATAGAATAAAGCCACCAAATAAATCAAAAGAGGCACCATGAATTCTCTGATTTAACATCAAAATACTTCTCATTGTTGGAATTAATGAGCATCAGTTTCTTTCAAGTAACAGAAGATCATGTAGACAAGAGGTAGACTAAATGGTTCAAATAAATCCTGAATTCATCTACCCTTGGATAAGATGGCTGCTGTTCCTCCCTCCTCTCCCCCCTCCCACCAGTGCAAGCTCTTGTTCAGAAGTCATTTTTTTCACTCCAGGTTGCGCAGGATTGGACAGAGTCTGTGCGAACAAGAGGCCTTCCCAGTGCACACCAAGGCAGAAATGTTCGCCCGGCTCCTGCGGCTCTGAGCAGAGGCAACTGTCAGGGCAGCTGGGAGCCTGGCTGTACTGTCTGGATGGAGATCAATAGAGTACATCAGCCGAGTGCTTTACAGAGTTACTAATAACGATGGAGGGGCAGCAGGCGTCCATAACCAAGGGAGAAACACCATGAGTATGCAACAGAAACACAAACCCATCTAGATTCTGGTTAAGCGTCAGAATACCTCCGTCATTGTTCTCTAATATCTCTCGTAGGCAAGGCTGGCTTCTAATCTTCATAACAACTCCACAGGGTAGGGCCTACCTTTGTGCTCGTTTTACAGGGGGAGAAAATGCTCAGGGTTCCACGGCTGGTAAATTTGGGACAGAAATATGAACTCCGAGCATCTGGCCCCAATTCTTACCCACTATCGTGTAGCTGCCTCTTGCAGACTGTCACCTTGTAAGGGGCTCTTTGTTGATATGCGTGGATGGTTTGTAGAAGGATGCCAGCTGTGAAGTTGCCCTGATTTGGATCCTCCAATAGTGATGTTGTTTAATTTTGAGGACCACGGAGTTTGGAGATCACCAATTTACACTACCTAAATATCTCTCACCCTGAATGTTGGAAGAACTACAAACAAGAATTTGCCGAGGTCTAAAACAATATGTAGGGGCACTGCACTGTCTCTTCAGAGCTCATCCTCAGAACTCTGAAGGGTCTCAGGCCCACCACTTACTAAGCAAGTGCCACCATCTTGGTTATTTGACCATAACCCTCAAGGAATCCTCCCAAGAAGTCTCAGGGGTCCATGGTGTCGCTGGTCACACTGGCTGGCCTGGCCTCATGACCCATACTGGGCGCCCCTTAGCCATTAGCTATCTGAAAGGACTAGGGATCATGTTCATGTTTTCTGTAAGAAAAACTAATTTTTGAATGTGGATTTTTAAAGATTGTCTTCAGGGAAACAGAAACAGATATGTTTAACTAGCAGAACTGGTTCTTAAATTTCAATAAGCCTGGGAACCACCTGAGGCACTTGGTAGAAGCACAGACCCACCCCATCTCCATCCCCTCCCAGAAAATTCTTACTTGAAATGATAGGGCCCAGGGATTTATATTGTTTAAAAGATGGTCCACTGGCTGTACTTCTAGAAGGACTGCTCTATGGTTTTTCCTGATTTAGACTTTATCACGTGCCTCTGACTAATGAGTCTGCATCCCTAGGCTCAGAACAGACTAAAACATACACACACAGACACACACACACGCAAACATACAAACAACATAGCAAACCAAGAAGAAAAACCAAAAAAATTTTTTTAGACTCTTACTTGTTCTTAACACATTGTCTACTTCAATCCCCAAGGACAGTGAGGGTAAGTACTTTGCTCAAGCTTTCAAAGTTAGTTGCTGCTGAATCTTAAACCAGAACACACACTTTTATCTTCTAGTTCTTTCCTCTACCACGTACTACCTCCCTTCTCTGAGGTATTTTGAATAAGGCAAGAGGTGGCAGGAATACTAAAACCCACATATTTGTATAAAAAAAATCATCTATTGAAAATTTAGAAAATTCTGTAAAAGGCTGGGCAAATTTTTACATGATCCAAAGAATCACAGTTTGGGGGGTTTTTTGGGTTTTTTTTTAAGAAATACAATTCAAATGTAATAAATGTGTCTATTTGGTGGCTTTCTAGCCATCTTGATTTCTAATCAAGTTTTTTTACCTTGTATAGGAGTCACTAAAAAATGATCTGTCTGTGCCTCAGTTTCCTTATCTTTCATCGATACAATATGCAAGGTAAAAAACAATTAAAGATTATAGTTAGCATTCAGAAAATTCAAAATACAAACATACTCTCACCTTCCACAAACTCGCTATATGAAAATCAGAAAGTTTTCAGGAGAAGTAAATTGAAGCGATTCTTCCCATTACCAAAAATATTTACCACAACTCCTTGAAGAAGCTCCCCTAAAATATCTCAAATCTGATTTATCTTATGGAAATGTTCCTTTAGAGCAACTATTCCCAAGATTATGTTTTACATTACTGCAAAGTGGAAAGCAGGAATAAATTCAATATATGATAGCAGAAAAGGATGATTATACATAACAAAAATGTATTGTACTTGGGTGATGGACACCCTCAACACCCTGAGGTGATCACTAGGTATTACATACATGTATCTAAATATCTCATGTGCCCCACAAATTTACACAAATTAAAAAAAAAAAAGAGGGAAAGCAAATACATTCCTCCTGGCAACTTTAGCAAAAAGAACAGCAGAGACTGTCTTCCTGTAAAATCAAACGGCTGGATGAAAACTACAAAAATTCAGCCATGTATCCAAATAGTTGGTATGAACTATACCAACATAGAATACTTGAAGAGAATTCTCTAATTCACTTGTTTCATTCAGACTGAATCAGCAATAACTGAAGTGCTTTCCATGAACAAAGCCTAGTGCTAGAAAATTTGGTAGTGGGCAGCCCTAGCAGTAAAAGGCCACCAAGAGCCAAACATTTGTAGGTTTGATGAATGGATGGGGAAGGAGGAAAATGGGAGTAGAATTATTGTTACGTGGAAACTAGTGTGGGACAAGAACCAGAAAGACATAATTATTGCTTAAGAATCACGGGATGAGAACTATATCCAATGATGAAAGAAAAAAAGAGACCAATGCATTACTAAACAGAGAACTTTCTAGGTAACGTGATTTTGCAGACAACATGCAGAAGGACCCATCCAGAAGATTAGGACCTCCCAGTGGATCTCAAATCCTTCTTTAGCTGGTTGCTTTACAATCTCCTCCATAGCCTCTTTGTCCTAACTCTTCTTCCATCACCTTCTGCCTTCATCCTCCTCTTCATTAACCTTTTTATTATTGAGCCTCTGTAAGGGATCTTAAAGTTTGTGAGGAATATCAGCTTTTTACAGGAAGATTAGAGATCCCCTGTGCAATTCTCTCAGTTAAAAACAAAATAGATTTTGTTCTTTAAAAGACAATTAAAATTTTTAATTTGTTTCAATAATATTATAAATCATGATAATTATATTCACAGGCATTTTTATTTTGTTGTTTCTTGACCCCACCAAAAAAAGTTTTAAGGAAATTAAGATTTATTTGGTCAAAACATTTGACATTTACTTCATTACTCAGTGCACTAAATTCTGTCTAAATAAATCCCATACTGATCTGACTTTCCCCATGAAAATCTGTACGGTGAACTCCTAGTTTATTATGCCTACTTGAAAAGGGTAATTTAATAAGGCATCAGTACAAATACTTAATTGTGCAATGGCTATCGACAATGCCTTTAAACAGTTGCATATTTGCCAGATTTAGCTAATGGAAGTAGAATTGCCACTTAATGTCTCAGCTTGCACTGGTGGAAAATAAATTGTATCTGACATTCCTCTGGCTTTTAAAGGACATACTTAGATAATATTTACAGTCAAATTGATCTATTGTTGCATTTATGTTTTCTTGGGTTAAAAAAAGGGATCAAATGGGTTCTAAAGGATAATATTTCTTTATATCTGCTCAGTTTGGAACGCTTTTGCATGCACATGCCTCATTTAGTGGGTGTCTAACCAAAGTCTAAATATCTGAATGTAGAGTGGTCATTTCCATCAGGCAAACAGCTGTTTTAGCTACAGCTCAAAGACCCAGATGTGTGGAAGACCACTTGGTCAGTCGGCTGGAATGTTCCCTTTTCATAGAGGTCTGTCTACATGACAGAACTTGCTTTATTAACCCACCTGCTACACTAAGTATTGAAGTATCTTCTTCAGTTGTTGTGACTAGGAAGAAGAAAGAGGGAGCAGTAATCCTATATTTCAAAATCCAATACTTGCCAGACACTCTTCTAGATACATTACGTTATCTCATTCACTCCTGAAGACAATGCAATGAGCTACAGTATTATTATCTTAGTATTTTTCTTTAGGCTTCCATTTCTGTGAAATTCAAAAGCAGGCGAGTCTTATCACTATTTAGATGGTGTTTAAAATCAGAATTGTGTTTATCTTGGGAGTTAGTAACTGGAAGCAAGCACTAGAAGATGCTTCGGATCACTGTGATGTTCCATTTCCTGATCCGGGTGCTGGTTACATTGATGTGTTTATGCATACATGCATTATGAATTTATTTTCTCACAGTTGTAGAGGCTTCAGATTCCAAGGTCCATGAGCAAGCATGGTGTGGTTCCAGTGAGAGCTCTCTTCCTGGCTTGCAGATGGCTGCCTTCTCTGTTCTCATGAGAAGGAAGGGAGAGATCTTCCTCTTCTTATTAATCCACCCAGTCCTATTGGATTAGGACCCCACCCTTAGACCTCATTTAAACTTTTTTACCTCCTAAAAGCCCTGTCTCCAAACATAGTCACATTAGAGGTTAGGACTTCAACATATTAATTTAGGGGACAGACAATTCAGTCCATAGCACCCATCTAACTCAAACTGCTATGAAAATAGAAAACATGACCATCATCTCAGAGAGTTTCCTTGTGCCCTTTCTCAGTTAATATGCAACCCCACCCAGCCCCAGAGGCAATTGCTTTTCTGATTTTTTTTTTTTTTTTTGCACTACAGATTAGTTTCAGCTGTTTTAGAACTCCACATGAATGGAATCACACAGTAGGTACTCTTTTGTATAAGGCTTCTTTCACCCAATATGTTTTTGAGATTCATTCATGTTGCACTTATCAGCAGTTTGTTCCTTTTTATTCCTGAGTATTATTCCTGAGTATTATTGTATGCATATATCACATTTTGTTTATCCATTCTCTTATTAATGGACATGTGTGGGTCATTTCCAGTTGGGGCTATTATGAATAAGGTTTCCACGAACATTCTTTTAGTAAACATGCTTTCATTTCTCTTGGATAAATACATAGGAGTGGAATTGCTGGAAGGTATAGGAAGATATAGGGTATTATTATGTTGATTTCAGCCTGATATATGATGGATTTTCACATATCCTTGTGATAAAGACAAAGAAGTTAGAGGTTATGACAGCACAGTTAGGACAACTTACATCTGAACAAATGTCTTTTCTCAAAGTGTTAATCAGAATCAAAATCAGCCAGAAAAAAAGATCTCTAATGATATGCTTTGGGGCCTGGGCCTACCATCTTGTAATCAATATTTTTATCAGCAACTTAGATAAAGATTCACATTAGACATACTCAACAGATCTGTAACTGGCAGAAAGGAATTGAGGATTCAATCAGTGCAGTCGCCATAGTGTTCCCTGTGCATACACCATGGACTCTTACCCACAAGCCTTTCACAGTCTTTCCCCTGCTTGAAAAATACCCTTCCTGAAAGCCAAGGTAACTGCAAGTGCTGTGTGGGATATCACTCAGGCATGGCAAATTTTTAAAAATACCTGATGCATATTTAGGATTGTAGGAAATACATCAAAGTTGCTAATAATTCCTCTGATTTCCACATCAAGCCACATCTATTAATAGAATGTTGTGTCCAATATGGAAAAACATTAGTGAGTTATGGTGCATCTGGAGCAGAAATGTCCAGAATAAAGAGGTTTCCTCAGTTAGGAGACATTAAGAGACCAGGATGCCCCTCCCTCGAACCCCAGCCCCACCCATGGAGCCCAAGCTTTGCTCCACCAGACACAGCTTGCTCCACCTGAGAAGAACCTTTGCAGACACGTTACCTCTGGAATTTTTAAGTCCCACCCTTGTCCCTTTGGCCTCTTTCCATTGTTCTTAGAATACACAACTAAGACATAAGGTTCAAACTCTGAGGAGGAGCAGGGAGAAATGAGAAGGACATTGAACAAATGCACGAATTTATTGTACTCACAAGAAAATATTGTGATTAATTGAATGTGCGTAAACTTTTGTTTGCTTGATTTTGGAAAAAATAATTATAATTAAATGTCCCTTATGTTTTAATTCTGTAAGATACAAATGGGTTAATACTTATGAAAGCGGTTTTAAAACACTTATATGACGAGGCATCCAAATGCAAGGAAAAAAAATCGGCAAAGGCATTTTAAGAAAATTCTTTGAAGAGAATATACACAATGCAGAGGAGAATCTGAAATTTTCTTAATAAATTCCCTTCACCGGACTTGACACAAAGAGTCCAATATAAGTCTTTATAAACTGTGCCCCCAGGTCAAGAGCTGAGTGAGAAGAATTAAGCTGATCTTGCTCTGAGCCCTCATGGTCTCAAAATTTGGTTTTGGTCTAACATTGAAGAATTGAATTGAATCTATCTTTATTTTAGCCTTATATTTGGTATCACATTTCTCTAGAAGTCCAGCCAGCCTTCACCAAGGTTTAAAGGAAGAAAAGGAAGCTAGCAGATCTTTCTCCACACCATGCCAGAGAGGAACACTTCTCCCTCCTTTCACCATCCCATAACCAGAATAACAAAGAGGAAGAAGTGTGATATAAAGTCAAAGTCTATTCTTTTCAGGTCATTGTAAGAATATGTAAAATGTGTACCTAGAAGTAGATGTGTTACTCACATGGTTTCACATTCTATACCCCCAATTAAGCAGCCAAGTATCACATTTAAAAAAAATGATCACCCTACAGTTAAAAGGTCATCTCAACAAAAGGCTTTGATAGGCATTTTGAATTTAATAATATCCTAGAAAAGGCCTCTAGAATTGGTTAGCTCAGCTCTTCCAATTTATTCGTTATATAGTAATGAAACAAATGCCTTCAATTCAACCATCATACCTGCCCAAAATTTTCAGAAGGTTCTGAGGTCCCATACAGCTCACCTAATTCAGATGAGCCTTCTTACCTAAAGCATGCCACTGGATACCAAGCAATATCAAAGGGGACTTAACAAAGTTAATTACTATTCCTAACAACTCAACTCACAGAATCCACCTAACTTGATGGAGGATCTAAAGCATTAGGTTCTCATATCCAGTTTTCTTGATTTTTGTGCAAAAATTGGCAGAATGGCCCATAGCCTATATTAATTAATTAATTCATTCGTTCATTCTATAAATACATTTTTTAAAGAGATGTGGGTCTCACGATGTTGTCCAGGCTGGAGTACAGTGGCCATTTACAGGTGCAATCATATGCACTACAGTGTAGAACTCCTGGGCTCGTGTGATGCTCCTGCCTTAGCCTCCTGAGTAGCTAGGACTACGGGCACTCTACAAGTACTACAAATACAAATACTGAAGATATGCCAACATAGGCTGTGCTAGACCCTGACCGTACATTTTCTAGTTAATTAGGATAAATCTTTGAGCAGCTAATTGGGCAGCCTTTACTGTTTTACTATTTATCCAATTTTATTTTGGGGACAAATTTTAGATATTTAGACTCTTGTTTGCAAGATAATTTACTCAAATATTTCAGTAAAAGGGAGATTAAGGCTATATGGGATCTGAAATTGACTAGTCTTTGAGAATTGAGGGGGCTCTGGAGAACAGCAGTTCTTTCTCTAATTGACAACACGATCCCCTAATTTATTCCTGATAAATATGATGCATTCCCCTCTCTCTGCCGGTTCCTCTCCTTTCTCGTAGTTCTTGCTCCCTCATGACTTTGGTATGTGACCGCTCTGCTACATTCACGATGTCAACTTTGTTAGGGCTAGGAGCTACTTTTCTCAGAACACCCTTTCCTGGATGGGTCCGAATTAGAGTTGATCAAAAGAGGAACTTGCATAGCCAGGTTGCACACCTACATTGTGACTTTGTAAATTACAGTAATAATAATAATAATGTCCAAGCCACTTTAACAATCCAGATTATAGTGAAAATTAAAAGTTTTTCCTCTAAAATCAGAAACAAAACAAGGATGCCCACTCTTGCCACTTCTATTCAACATAGTACTGAAAGTCCTAGCCAGAGCAATTAGGAAAGAGAAAGAAAGAAATGGCATCCAAATCGGGAAGGAAGAAGTTAAATTGTCTCTGTTTACAGAAGACATAATTTTATATGCAGAAAACTCTAAAGACTCCATCAAAAAACTGTTAAAACTAATAAATTCAGTTAAGTTACAGAATACAAAATCAATCAATATACAAAAATCAGTTACAGCTGGGCATAGTGGGCTCACATCTGTAATCCCAGCCTTTTGGGAGGCTGAGGCTGGAGGACCACTTGAGGCCAGGAGTTCAAGACCAGCCTGAGTGACATAGTGAGACCCTGTCTCTACAACAAACATAAAAATTAGCCAGGCATGGTGGCATGTACCTGTAGTCCCAGCTACTTGGGAGGCTGAGGCTGTAGAACTGCTTGCACCCAGGAGTTTAAGGTTGTGGTGAGCTATGATGACACCACTGCACTCTAGCCCAGGCAACAGAGCAAGACCCCATCTCAAAAAAAAAAAAAAAAAAAATTAGAAATTAGTTGCACTTTTATACACTAACAATGAACTATCCAATAAAGAAATCAAGAAAATAATTGCATTTACAATAACTACAAAAAAAGTAGAAATAAATTTAACCAAGGAAGTGAATGATCTCTACACTGAAAACAAGAAAACACTGATAAAAGAAATAGAAGAAGACACAAATAAATGACATCCCATGTTCATAGATTAAAAGAATTAATAGTGTTAAAATTCCATTCTGCCTAAAGCTATCTACAGATTCAATACAATTCCTACCAAATTCCACTGACATTTTTCACAGAAATTTTTAAAAATCCCCAAATTTGCACAGAACCACAGAAGACCCAGAATAGCTAAAATAATCTCGAGAAAAAGAAGAAAACCAAGGCATAACACTAGCTGATTTAAAAATCTATTACAAAGCTATTGTAATCAAAACAGCATGGTACTGCCATAGACAGATGGAACAGAATAGAGAGCCCAGAAATAAATCCATGGTCAACTGATTTTCAACAGTGTTGCCAAAACTACACAATGGAGAAAGGACAGTCTCTTCAGTAAATGGTGCTGGAAAAACTCTATTTCCACATGTAAAAAAGAAATAAAATTAGATCTGCAGTGCACATCATATACAAAAATCAACTCAAAATAGATTAACAGTTTAACCATAAGATCTGAAACTGTAAACTAGAAGAAAACATAGAGGAAAAACTCCATGACATTGGCTTGGGGGTTTGGGACATGACTTTTTGAATATGAACCCAAAAGCAGAGGCAACAAAAGCAAAAATACACTAATGGGATTACATCAAACTTAAAACTTCCGCATTGTGAAGAAAACAAACAGTAAAGAGACAACCTACAAAATGGGGGAATATATTTTTGCAAACCATACATCTGATAAGCGGTTAATATCCAAAATATATAAGGAACTCAAACAAATCAATATCAAGAAAACCAATGAAAAAACGGGCAAAATAGCTGAATAGACATTTCTCAGAAGAAGACATACAAATGGCCAACAGATACAGGCATGCATCACTTAACGGCAGGGATATGTTCTAAGAAATGCATCTTTAGGTGATTTCACCATTGTGCAAACATCATAGAGTGCACTTACACAAAAGTAGATGGTACTGCCTACTACACTCCTAAGCTATATGGTACAGATAGCCTATTGCGCCAAGGCTATGAGCCTGTACAGCATGTTACTGTATTGAATATTGTAGGCAATTGTAACACAATGATAAGTATTTGTTGATCTAAACATATCTAAATGTAGAAAAGGAACAGTAAACTGTGGTATAAAAGATTAAAATGCACTCTGGGAAGCCGAGGTGGGCGGATTGTTTGAGCTCGGGTGTTCGAGACCAGCCTGAGCAAGAGTGAGACCCCGTCTCTACCAAAAATAGAAAGAAATTAATCGGACAACTAAAAATATATAGAAAAAATTAGCCAGGCATGGTGGCACATGCCTGTAGTCCCAGCTACTCAGGAGCCTGAGGCAGAAGGATTGCTTTAGCCCAGAGTTTGAGGTTGCTGTGAGCTAGGATGACGCCACGGCACTCACTCTAGCCCAGGCAACAAAGCGAGACTCTGTCTCAAAAAAAAAAAAAAAAAAAAAGATTAAAATGGTACACCTGTACAGGGCACTTACTGTGAATGGAGCTTGCAGGACTGGAAGTTGTTCTGGGTGAGTCAGGGAGTGAGTGGTGAGTGAATGTGAAGACCTAGGACATTGCCGTACCCTACCGTAGACTTTATAAACACTGTGCAGTTAGGCTACACTAAGTTTATAAAAAAATTTTCTTCTTCAACAATAAATTAATATTAGCATACTATAAATTTTTTGTGTTATAGATTTTTAATTTTTTAAATTTTTTGACTTTTATAGTAACACTTGGCTTAAAATACAAACACATTATACAATCATGTAAAAATGTTTTCCTTATATCCTTATTCTATAAGCTTTTTATATTTCTAAATTTTTTTTTTACTTTTTAAATTTTTTTGTTAAAAACTAAGACACAAAAATACACGTATTAGCTTAGGCCTACACAGGGTCAGGATCATCAGTACCACTGTCTTCCACCTCCATATCTTGTCCCATTAGGTCTTCGGGAGCAATAACATTCAAGGAGCTGTCATCTCCTAGGAAAACAATTCCTTCTTCTAAAATACGCCCTGAACGGCCTGCCTGAGGCTGTTTTACAGTTTATTTTTATTTTCTAAGAGAAGGAGTACACTCTAAAATAACAATGAAAAATATAGTGTAGTAAATATATAAACCAGTAACAAAGTCATTTATTATCATTATCAGGTATTAGGTACTGTGTACATAATTATATGTGTTATACTTTTATATCACTGGTGACACAGTAAGTTTATTTATACCAACATCACCACAAACACATAAGTAATACATTGTGCTGTGACATTACTAGGTAATAAGAATTTTTCAGCTCCATTATAATCTTATGGGACCACTGTAGTATATGCAGTCCATCATTGACAGAAACATGGCGCATGACTATATATGAAAAAATGTTCAACATCACTAATCATCAGGGAAATGCAAATAAAAACTACAGCAAGATATAATCTCACACCTGTTAGGATGGCTATTACCAAAAGGTCAAAAGATAACTAGTGTTGGTGAGAATGTGGGGAAAAGGGAACCCTTGTACATGGTTGGTAGGAATATAAATTAGTACAGGTATCATGGAAAACAGTATGGAGCTTCCTCAAAAAATTAAAAAAAGAATTACCATATGATCTACAATCCCACATCCGAGTGTATAGCCAAAGGAATTGAAATCTGTATGTCAAAGAGATATCTGTGCTCCATGTTCATTGCAGCATTATTCACAATAGCCAAGGTATGAAATCAATCTGAGTGTCCACCAACAGATGAGTGGATAAAGAAAATTTGGTACATGCACACAGTGGAATACTATTCAGCCTTAAAAAATAAAATCCTGTCATTTTGTACAACATGGGAGAACCTAGAGGACATTACGTTAAGTGAAATAAGCCAGGCACAGAAAGACAAATACCTCATGGTCTCACTTATATGTGGGGTGTAAAACAGTCAAATTCTTGGAAACAGAGAGTAAACTGGTGGTACCAAAGTCTGGAGGGTGAAGAGATTGGAAAAATATTGGTCAAGAAACACAAAATTTCAGTTTGACAGGAAAAATACATTCAAGAGATCTATCGTACATAATGATGACTACATTGAACAGCAATCTATTGTATATTTGAAAAGTGCTGAGAGTAGATTTTAAGTGTTATCACCACAAAAAAATAAGTATACGAGGTAATGTGTATATTAAATAACTTGATTTAGCCATTCCACAATATAAACATACAGCAAAACACCATGTTTTACACCATAATATATACAATTTTTACTTGTCAAATAAAAATAAACAAGTAAATTTTTTTTTAAAAAAAAGGAATCCAGATTATACAGCAGAGAAAGTAGGCACAAAGAGAGAAGACTAAGCTACATACAGACCCAGGGAGCAAAGGTAAACTAGGTGTGTTTGGAGACAGGCAATTCAAAGTCACTTGAAAAAGACAGACAAACAAACCACTCATAATTTCTCTTTCCCAAGTCTTCCCTAATGCCAAAGCTTATGACAGAAGAATTAAGACAATTTGAGTCCTCAAACTCAAAAGAAGAGAATGAAAGACATTCCTGGCCACTGGGAACAAACCAGATGGCTTTCTGGCAGAAACGGAGGAAAACTACCTAAGACAATACTGCTTTTTACTGTGAAAAAATGATTAAGACTGTATTTATACAAAGAAGTTTACATTTTTAGCTCTCTTGTTTATGCATTGATTCTGTGTCTAATTTTCAACTTAAAACTACTATTTTTATGGGAAAAAAGCACAGATGAATGGATCATGTACCTGGGCTCTGCTTCTCTTTATCTGGACTTTAAAGACATCAGCATGTTGTAGCTCAAGAATCCAAATGCTACAGATCACCCGATGGCAGGTAACCACAGTGAAGTGTTTCATTCACTCCTGTGGAGTGAAATTCCTCTTAAAAACAACACATAGCAAATTTTACAAATATCAAGCACAGAGCCAAAGTATACATTAGCTTAGCAGACTTCACTTTGGCTAAATTCATTAGTTAACGTAAGTACATGCAATTGATAACCGAAGATGAAAATTAGATTGTTTACCTATCTCAAAGGAAAAGACGTTTTCAACATTTCTTACCTTCATATTATATTATGCTTCTAGATTGGCAGACAGAATAAATTTTATCCTTAGTATGCTAAAGGCATTTTTAAAATTCAATAATACTCCAGAAGAATCAAAAGTGCCAAGTGCTTACATAATTGAGTTGAATAACTGTTATTGAATCAGCGGCAAAGGTTATCTTTTTCAATAGGAGGTAGTTTGGATAAATAGTAAAACTATTTCCAATTCCCATAGAATCTCCACCAATAGCTAAACTTTCATTCCCGTAGCTAAGAAATGCCTGAGGGTATGATAACAATTTTCTCTTCCTCTTCCTGTTTTTTTTTTAAAACTAATAATAAAAAAAAATCACAACAAGAAGTAATGAAAATCTACAGAATGAGGTCCCATGTACATACTCTAAGAAGGCAGGGTTTATGAGGATCTTCTTATTCCAATTGGGGATTGTTTAAAGTAGTGAATTCTGTTGTAGCCCATATTGCAAAGAGACAGATTTGCAGTAACAAAATTTCATCCTAATTCAGAAAATCAAAACATGATATGAACAGGTAAAAAAAATAATGGCTGGTGGTTAAGGAAGGATAAAAGAAACATAGAAAGATAAATTCAAGTTTAAGCCAAGTTTATGCTGTCAAAATAAATAAGGAAAAACAACTCTTCTGGGATACCAAAATTGTGGGTGATAAACAGAAGCAGGATAATTTAAATCTATCATTTTTCAATCTGAATTTCTTTTAATCAGCTAACTGGACTAACAATCCTATCACAAACTCACAGAGGGACCTATTCAGGAGGGTTCTCTGGGATCATTTACCTGATTCTTTCCATTTTGCAAAGACAAAACTACAACCCAGGAAAGAGAAGTGGTTTCCCCAAAGTTGACCAGCTATTGATGGACATAGCTCAGCCTAGAACCCAGTCCTCCAGGCTGATGCCCTTTATACTATACCCCAGAAAAACAGCAGCTACTAGTAAATTGAGGAAATACTATGTGTCAACAAGTACTCCCAGGGCTTTCTGGGGATTTACTTTTTTTAATCTTCACAATAATAATGAGTTAGATTCTGTAACTGTCCCCATTTTACAAACGGCAAAACTGAGGCTTAGGTTAGGTAATTTATCCAAAGATACATAGCTGCAGCGGCAGAGCTAAAATGGATATTGTTTGTGTGCTCTGTCTGAATATGAGTTGTGAACCCTAAATGTAAGCTATATATACCTGGACAATGCTGACAAGATTGGTGGACACAGGCTGTTTCCAGTTTGGGGTTCTTATCAGTAATGCTGCTATGAAAATTCTTATGTAAGTCTTTCTGTAGACATATGTTTTCATTCCTCTTGGGTATATACCTAGGAATGGAATTATTGAGTCATGTGATAGTTTTATATTTGACTTTGTAAGAAAATGCTTAACTTACCACAAATGCAAACTATTATGACAATGGATGCACCATTTTACATTCCCACCAACAATGTATGAGGGTTCCTATTTCTAGTCCTTACAAACATCTTATTTATTATAGCCTTTCTAGTGAGTGTGAATCATTTTCCCAATGATTAAAGGTTTTGAACATCTTTTCATGTGTTTACTAGTCATTCATATATTTTCTATGGTGAAATGTTTGTTCATATCTTTTGCCCATTTTTGTTTAAGTTATTTGTCTTCTTATCATTGAATGCAAAGATGTATTTATAAATTCTGGATACAAATCTCTTATTGGTATGTATTTTGCAAATATTGTCTCCAAGTTCATTGCTTGTCTTTTCATTTTGTTAATGGTGTCTTTTGAAGAGCAAAAGTTTTTAATTTAATGAGGTTTCATTTATCAATATTGTCTTTTATGGATAGTGCTTTTGATGTCATATCTAAGAAATCTTTGCCTATCTCTAAGTGTCAAAGATTTTCTTCTATGTTTTCTTCCAAAGGTTTTATTGTTTTAGTTCTTACTTTAAGTCTATGATCCATTTTGATATACTTTGGTATATACGGTGCTTTTGAGTATACATGATATATATGAGGTGAGGGTCTAAGTTTACCTATTCACATGTGACTGTCCCAGTGTCCCAGGACCATTTGTTGGACAGACTACTCTTACCCCAGTGAATTGCCCTGGCACCTTTGTAAAAAAAAAAAACAATCAAGGGCCAAGATGGCAGACTAAAAGCAGCTGCATTTACCACTTTCAAGGAGAGAATCAAAGGTTGCAGGTAGAGGTTCATCCACGGATGAACTATCTTGGAAAAAAGCATTGTGAATCATCAGAGAAGTGACTAGAGATATCCAAAGCAGAGGAGAGGTAGGCAGGGTGATCTAGGAGAAGCATCCACATGTGGAGAAGGGTTAGGGGAGACATCCCTGGGACTCCACACTACCTCAGTGGACTGAAATTCAAGCTGCAAGGGGCCTCCCTCACTGCAGAAGGCCTCCAAACTGATCACAGAGATGCCTGGAGACTGTGCAATAGCACTGCATCAGAGTGGGCACAGTGGAGTCCTCCTAACTTCTGATCCCAGGTCACTGCTACAGATGATGCCTGAGCTCTCAGCCCCAGAGTGCTTGTCTGCAGAGGGGTCAGCTCCACTGCAGCCACTTCCCCATTACCTCTTCTAGGTCAGTGAGGGAGGGGGAGGGCAGGTGTTCTCATGCACATTGTGACTGAGTGCCATGCACTCCCCCACATGCCCCTGACTGGCCATGTCCCAGGGATCCAAGCAAAGCCACCACCCACTGGCCCTCAGCATCTGCTGCTGCCATCTTGCCATCTCCATAGTGCCATTATTGCCACCTGAGTAGCACCACAACAGCTGCCACAGTCAGACCTGGGCTGAGGGAGAGCTCCAGCCATCATAAATCCCTGATAGAGTGTCACATATCTCCCTGACCCTGCCAGCCATGGGTGGGCTAGCCACTGTAGCCCAAGGAGCCACCCTGTTGCTGGCTGTGGTCCCAAAATCCATCCAAGCACCAGCCAAGACCCCTGACCTGTCCAGGTATCTGCCAAAGTCCTGCATCTTGCACAGGCACCCACGAAGGTCCCATGACTCGCACAGGCACTCTCCAAGTTCCTGTGAACTGCCTCACCACTGGCTGAAGTCTTGCAATGTGCCCAGGAAAACTGAGAAGGTCCGATGACCTGCCCTGCAACTAGCTGAAATCCTGTGATGCACCCAGGAGCCCGCCAAGGTCCTGCAACCTTCCCAGGCACTGATCAAGGTCCCATGACCTTCTCAGGTGCCTGCCAAGGTCCTGTGACTCACCCAGGTGCCAGTCAAGATCATGCCACCTGCCTCTGTGGAGAGGACCTTGCCCAAACCCCTGCCCAAGCTTTCAACAGTGGCCTGGGGATGAACCCACCAATCTGAACAAATATCCCCAGCACTGGTGTGGACTATGACAACCACAGGGGAATGGGATAACATAGGAGAACAGCTGCATCACAACTTCTCAGTGCGTCTGCCCTTCTCCTGCCAGGTCAATCCTCCAGAGCAGAACACAAAAATCTAGGGATTTCTCCTCCTTCTCACTAAGTAGCAAAGTTCCCAGCAAAGGAGAACAGTGTGCCACAAACATATCAGCCCTGAGTTGAGAGAAGAGTTTTCAAATGAGAAAAAAGAAAAAAAAAGAATTATGGCAACATGAAAAAACAAATAGTTCAGCACCCTCAAAAGATCATAATAAATCCATAGCAATGGACCCCAACAAAAAGGAAATTGTCAAAATGTCAGAAATGGAATTAAGAATATGGATGGCAAACAAGATGAATAGAATTGAAGAGAAAGTTGAAAACCAAAACAAAGAAACCAAAAAAAGATTTCAGGACATGAATAAAACATGAAAAACTCACTTAAGAGATAGACAACATAAGAAAGGATATAACAGACCTTTAAGAAATGAAAGAGTCATTGAGGGGATTGCAAAATACAGCAGAAAGCTTCAACAACAGACTAGACTAAGCAGAAGAAAGAATCTCAGAACTTGAAAATAAGACTTTCAAACTAACTCAGTCACTTAAAGACACAGGAAAAAGAATAAATAAGAATGAACAATCACTCCGAGAAATACAGGACTATGTAAAACAAGCCAATATACGCATTAGAGGTATACTATAGGGAGAAGACAAAAAAGCAAAAAGCATGGAAAACCTAGTTGAGTGAATTATTCAAGATAACTTCCTTGGTACTGCCAGAGATTCAGATATCTAGATATATGATGGTCATCAAATTCCAGGAAGATCGAGAGCAAATAGGATATCTCCAAGACACATAGTCATCAACCTGGCCAACACCAAAATGAAGGAGAAGATTCTACAAGCTGCAAGATGTAAGCAATAGCTAACCTAAAAAGGAAAACCCATCAGACTAATAGCAGACTTCTCAGTGGAAACCTTACAACCAGAAGGGATTAGGGCCCCATTTTCAGTCTTCTTAAACAGAACAACTGCCAGCCAAGAATTTTGTATACTGCAAAACTAAGTTTCATAAATGATGGAGAAATAAAGACCTTTCTAGACAAGCAAACACTAAGGGAATTCATCATGACTACACCTGCGCTACACGAAATGCTCAAAGGTACATTATACCTGGAACAGCACAGTAGATACCCACAAGTGTAAAAACAGCCAAAAGTTAAAGCTCACAGCTTTTATGAAACAATAGCACAAGAGGGAAAAGAAAATAATAAGGTATCATTAAACATGATGAACAGAACAGCATTCCACGTATCAATACTAGCACTCAACATGCATGGTCTGAATGCCCCAGTTAAAAAACACAGACTGGCTGAATGGATGAAAAAACACAACCCAAGTATCTGCTGTCTTCAGGAAACACATCTAAGCCACAAGGACTCACAGAGACTCAAGGTGAAGGGATGAAATAAAATATTCTATGCAAATGTAAACCAAAAGCAAGCAAATGTGAACATTCTCATTCAGATAAAACAGACTTTAAATAAACAATGGTAAAATAAAAAAAAGAGAGAGAGAGAGAGACAGAGATGATCATTATATAATGGTAAAGGGAGGAATTCAACAAGAAGACATAACAATCCTAAATACATATGTGCCTAACACAGGAGCTCCCAGATTCATAAAGCAAATTATAGAAGATCTAAGCAAAGAAATAAACAGTAGTATGTCAATTGCTGGAGACTTCAATAACTTCAATACCCCAGTGACAGAACTGGACAGATCATTGAAGCAAAAAATGAATAAAGAAACACTGGACTTAAATGAGACTCTAGAACAAACGGACCTAACAGACACTTACAGAACATTCTACCCAAATTACACCATGTATCTTCTGAGACCACAGTGGAATAAAATTAGAAATCAATTCTAAGAGAAGCACTCAAATCTACACAAAGTCATAAAAATTAAAAAACCTACTGCTTAATGATCCTTGAGTCAATGATAAAATTAAGATGGAAATCAAAAGATTCCTTGAACTGAATGACAAAGCAGACACATGCTTTCAAATCTATGAGATACAGAAAAAGCAGTTGCCAGGGGAAAATTCACAACCTTAAATGCCTTCATCAAAAAGACAGAAAGATCACAAATTAACAACGTAATGTGACATCTCAAGGGACTGGAAAAAGAAGAACAAACCAAGCTCAAAGCCAGCAGAAAAAAGAAATACAAAGCTCAGAGAAGAACTATATGAAATAGAATTTAAAAAATACAAAGGATAAATGAAACAAAAAGTTTGTTCTTTGAAAACATAAACAAAATTGATAGACCACCAGCCAGATTAATGAGAAATAGAAGAGATAAGACTCAAATAAGCTCAAACAGAAATGAAAAAGGGGACATTACAACCGATACCACAAAAATACACAATATCATCCATGAATATTACAAAAACATCTACACAAACTAGAAAACTTGGAGGAAACAGATAAATTCCTAGAAACACACAACTTCCCAAGTCTAAATCAGAAAGAAATAGAAATCCTGAACAGATCAATAACAAGCAGTGAGATTGAAGAGTAATGAAAAATTTCCGAACCGAAAAAAAAAAAAAAACCTGGACCAAACAGATTCACAGCTGAATTCTACCAAATCTACAAAAAAGGACTTGTACCCCTCCTACAGAAATTATTCCATAACATCAAGAAGAAGGATATCCTCCCTAACTCATTCTATGAAGCCAGTATCACCTTGATACCAAAGCGAGAATAGGACACACACAAAAAAAGAAAACTACAGACCAATATCCCTTTTGAACATAGATGCAAAAATTCTCAACAAAATACTAGCAAAACAAATTCAACAGCACATCAAAAAGATAATTTGCCATGATCAAGTGGATTTCATCCCAGGGATGCAAGAATGGTTCAACATATGCAAATCAATAAATGTGATTCACCACACAAACAAAAGCAAAAACAAATACCCTATGATCATCTCAATAGATGCAGAAAAAGCATTTGATAAAATCTGTCACCCTTTCTTGATAAAAACCCTCAACAAACCAGGCATAAAAGAAATATACCTCAAAATTTAAAAATCTATATATGACAAACCCACAGCCAACTGAATAGGGAAAAATTGAAAACATTGCTCTTAAGAACTGCAAAAAGACAAAGATGTCCACTGTCACCACTTCTATTCAACATAGTATTGGAAATCCTAGCCAGATCAATCAGGCAAGAAAAAGAAATAAAAGGGCATCCAAATCTGAAAAGAGGAGGTTGAACAATCCCTGTTTGCTGATGATATGATCTTGTATCTAGAAATTTCTAAAGACTCCACCAAAGATTCCTAGAATTGATAAATAAATTTAGCAAAGTCTCAGGTTACAAAATCAATGTACATGAATCAGCAGCATTTCTACTAATAACAGTCAAGCTGAGAGTCAAATGAAGGACTCAATACTATTCTGAACAGCTACAAAGAAAATAAAATACCAATGAATATACTTAACCAAGGAGGTGAAAGATCTCTACAAGGAGAACTGTAAAATACTGATGGAAGAAATCACAGATGACACAAAAACAAATGAAAAAACATCCATTGCTCATGGGTTGGCAGAATCAACATCTTTAAACTGTCCATACTGCCCAAAGTGATTTACAGATTCAATGTAATTCCCATCAAAATACCAATGTCTTAATTCACAGACCTAGAAAAAAATAATATGAAGCTTCATTTGGAATCAAAAAAAAAACCCTGAATAGCCAAAGCAATCCTAAGCAAAAAGAACAAATCTGGAGGCATCACATTACCTAACTTCAAATTATGCTACAAGGCTACAGTAACCAAAACAGCATGGTAATGGCATAAAAGTAGAGACATAGACCAACAGAACAGAATATAGAACCCAGAAATAAAACCATATAACTGGTTAACCAACTGATAACCAACTGATCTTCAACAAAGTAGAAAGCAACACATACCGGGAAAAGGAAGCTCTATTCAATAAAGGGCACAGGGAAAATTGGATAGCCACATGCGGAAGAATGAAACAGGAGCCCTATCTCTCACCATATACAAAAATTAATTCAAGATGGATAAAAGACTTAAATGTAAGGCATGAAACCATAAAAATTCTAGAAGAAAATGTAGGAAAAAGTCTTCTAGACATTGGCCTAGACAAAGAATTTATGACTAAGACTCCAAAGGCAAATACAGCAATGACAAAAATAAATAAATTGGACGTAATCAAATTAAAAAACTTCTGCACAGCAAAGGAAATAATCAACAGAGTGAATACACAACCTATAGAATGGGAAAAAATCCAAAATACACATCTGGCGAAGGACTAATATCCAGAATCTGCAAAGAACTCAAACAAATCAGCAAGAAAAAAATAAGGAACCCATTAAAAAGTGGGCAAAAGACATGAATAGAAGTTTTTTAAAAGAAGATAGACAAATGGCCTACAAACATATGAAAAAATGTTCAATATCACTAATTATCAAGGAAATGCAAATTAAAACTACAATGAGATACCACTTTACCCCTACAAGAATAGCCATTATTAAAAAATCAAAAAACATTAGATGCTGGCATGGATGCAGAGAGAAACGAATGCTTATATACTGTTGGTAGTACTGCAAATTAATACAACTTCTATGGAAAACAGCATGGAGATGCCTCAAAGAAATAAATGTATATATGCCATTCTATCCAGCAATCACACTGCTGGGTACACAGCCAAAGGAAAACAAGTTATTTTATTAAAAAGGTATCTGCACTTGAATGTTTATCACAGCACAATTCACAATTGCAAGATGTGGAGCTAACCTCATTGCCCATCAATTCACGAGTGGATAAAGAAAATGTAGCATGTTTATACCATGGAGTACTATTTAGCCATAAAAAGGGATGAAATAATGTCATCTGCAGCAACTTGGATAGCACTGGAGACAATTATCCTAAGTGAAGTATCTCAGGAATGGAAAAACCCAACACCTTATGTTCTCACTAATAAGTAGGAACTAAAAAATTGGTCCCTCTGAACACAAAGAGATATTAAGGACCTTGGAAACCAAGAAGGGGGAGGATAAAAGGGAAGGCGTGGGATAAAAAGTTACCTCTTGGGTATAACAAACATTTTTCTAGTGACAGACATGCCAAAAGCCCTGACGTAAGCAATGTACAAGGTATCCATGTAACAAAAGCATTTGTACCTCCTTAATATTTTGTAATTTAAAAAATAATAAATAAACCTTCAAAGAATTAATTAATTCTAAATAAAAGGATTTCTTTCTGGACTCACAGTCTGTTCCATTGATCTATATCTATCCTTATCCCAGTACCACACTGTCTTGATAACCTGCAGCAACAGGGTGAGTTTTGAAATTGGGAAATGAAAGCCCTACACATTTTCCTTCTTTTTCAAATTTGTTCTGACTATTCTAGATGTTTTACATTTCCATATAAATCTTAGAATTTGCCCATCAATAGGGGTAGAGATAAAAACAGTCTGCTTTTAAAGCACTCAAACCACCAAAAGTCTAATTGTACCCTTCTTTCATGACAATAAAGGCCTTACCTGCCCTGCAGTTACTTCACTAAAAAGGATCACATAAATGAGTCTTCTCAAAACAAGGAAGACCAACTTTAAGGCGAACTTCACTCCTGCCTATTCAAACAATCAAGAAAAGCCTCTCAATCGAAAATTAATATGCACACTCTCACACACACACAAATGTAACCTCTGCTAGAGCACCCACTGCAGTAGATTATATGCAATGTGTTCGTGTTGAGGCACAAGTCCCAACACAGAATGAGAACTCTATAAATTGTGACTATCATTGCTACTTTGGGAGCAAATCTATCCACTCCCCTCATACTTGTCATTCTCAATTTTTATATTATATACCTGTTTTTAGATCTGCTCTGTCCAGGAGGGTAACCACTAGCCACATGGAGGTATTTGAATTTATGTTAACTAAAGTTAAATACAACATCTTTTTTTATTTCAGCATATTATGGGGGTACAGATGTTTAGGTTATGTATGTTGCCCTTACCCACCCCCCCCCCACAAGTCCGAGCTTCAAATGAGTCCATCCCTCGGATGGTGCGCATTGCACTCTTTGTGTATGCATATACCCATCCCCTCCTCCCCCCTCCTCCCCCCCCCGCCCGACATCCAATAGATGTTATTCTTATATGCGCACTTATGTGTTGATCAGTTAATACCAATTTGATGGTGAGTACATGTGGTGCTTGTTTTTCCATTTTTGGGATACTTCATTTAGTAGAATGCATTCCAGCTCTATCCAGGAGAATACAAGAGGTGCCATATCACCATTGTTTCTCAAAGCTGAATAGTACTCCATGGTATACATATACCATATTTTATTAATCCACTCATGTATTGATGGACACTTGGGTTGTTTCCACATCTTTGCAATTGTGAATTGTGCTGCTATAAACATTTGGGTGCAGGTGTCTTTCTTATAGAGTATCATTTGTTCTTTTGGGTAGATGCCAGTAATGGCATTGCTGGATCAAATGGTACTTCTACCTGTATCTCTTTAAGGTATCTCCATATTGCTTTCCACAGAGAATACATTTTTTTTTTGAGAATACATTTTTTAACTAAAAAAGTCAGTTCCTAAGTCACACTGGCCACATTTTAAGGGCTCAACAGTCACATGTGGATAGCACATACCCTGTCAGACAGTGTAGAGACCGTTTATCTCAGAAAGTCCCATTGCACAGTGCTGGTTTAGAAAATCATATCTGGTACTTTCACTAATTGTTATAAACATGAATAAATGTTATGTGAACGGTGCCAAATTTTAGAGGTTTCACTGATTGACACTTTTTTTTATATCACATCTCACATCTCCTCAGCTCTTTATATTTTTCTTTTCTTTTCTATTTAAAATTCAGCCTAAGTGTTTCTTCAAGGGCTGTATCAAAAAGGTTGCAAGGTCCCCATACTTCTGAGAACTCGGGTGCCTGAAAACATCTTTCCATTGCCTTCATATGCAAACAAGAACATGGCTAGACATAGAATCATTGTCCTTTTCATTCAAAACTTAGTGGGCATTGCCCTATATTTGGGGGGCAAATCTGATGCCAGACTTTCCTTATTAGATAGCCTATTTTTAATTCCTAGGTTGTTATAGAAACATTGTATTTCTTGTAAGCTAAAAAACTTAGCCAAGATGTACCTCAAAGTGGTTCTCTTCATGAATTTTGCCTGGTACTTGGGAAGCACACTTCCTCAAAACATTCATGTCTTTTTTCAGTGCAGATAATTTTTTTTCAGGTCAGATAAATTTTCTTCCAACATTTTTTATTGCATCTCCTCCACCTGTTCTGTTCCATTCTTATTATATGCATATAGAAACTCTGGGATTCATTCTTCATGTCTATCTATTCTCTGTTTCTATTTACTTTCTATATTCTTCCATCGAAGTCTTAGAAAATTCCTTGAGCTTGTGTTCATCTTCATTGATTAAGTATTCGGTTTTTTTTTATTATAACCATTTTATAGCTTCCTTTGTATTTTCACTTGGTCATTTCTGGTTTTTTTATTATCTTAAACCAATATTCCCTGACCTAGCATTATTCTTATTTTGAAATACCATTGTTAAATTTCACTTTTAATACAAAATAGAGATTTCCTAAATTTTTCTCTCCTTTTTTTGTTCTGTAGCTATGTTTATTGAGGGGATAATTGCTCTGCTCTCAATCATATATTTGCTGAGAACTTGAGCTTTGGAGTTGGAAATGGGCTCAGATTTTCATTCTGCCACTTAAGTTCTTTAATCTCAAAGGGCCTTTGTTTACTTAAATGCAATGTGTGTATGATCCCCAGATTTTAGGGTGTTGTGAGAATTAAAAGAGGCAGTTTATGTCAAGTGCTTGGCACCCAGTTATTGCTCCATAAGTGCTAGATATTATATTCCTAGATCTTTTCATGTTTATAAAAAAATCTCCTCAATTTGTTCATTCTGAAGACACAAGAATATATGCTTGTCTAGACATAGGAGTCTGGAAAAGACAGTATAGCTTCTGTTTGCATGTTTCAGGCCCAGATGAGGAAATGGGGGAGACTTTAAAAATCCTGTAATTTTACTTTGTTAGATCAGCAGTCCAAGAGAGAGAAGTATACTCTACCACTAGGTCAAAAAGTCTCTGTGTTTGCGCAGGCAGTTTGAAGTAGTTAATACAGGGTCTCTACCCCACCCCCTGGCATATCTGCCATCATTGGAGCCCTCAAGAAGTGCCCCTGCTTGCTCCCCACCCCAGGAGAGCCAATAGAACTGGATGTTCATATTACCATCCATCTGGAGTTTGTTTGGACTCCAGGACATCAAGCCTTTCCCCAAGACGTTCTTAGGATTAAGATGCTAAACAATGGCCAAGCCCACCTTCATCTGCCGCCTCTGACACTCTGAGATGCATGTTTCCAGTGGCGATCTACTGGAGGGCCCCTTCCAATTGTTTCCCCAGCCATTTGCAGATTAATTATCCTTCCCCTCAATCCAGTAATACCAGCATGGCTTGAAGAAACTCCTCCACGTCTCTAGCCTTTCCTTTCCTTTCCTTCCAATTCTGGTATTAACAGCCTGCCCCGATCCCCTGTCCATTTTTAGATTTCTTAGGCCATTACCATGGAAATTTGGGATTAGAGGAGTTAAACAACAGGCTCATATCTCCATCTTAAACAGTTTGCTTTTAACCATAATTTTATAAGAGTGGTATGTGGAAAATAGATAAATAATGGCATTGATATTGATCTTGTTTATGGGAACCTCAGCCAAAAAAGTTAATTGTGGCTACATCATTATGTAGCATTGCTTTTGCTCCAATCAAAAAAAAAAAAAAAAAAAAAAAAAAAAGTCCAAATTCTGCTTGGGGAAAATTGTTTCCCTAAAACAAGCTATCCACTTACAAAGTCATGGTTGGTTAAAAGCCAGCACAGTGTGGGCCAACTGCAATTTTTATCCTTTTTTTCAGGATATATGCTGGTATCTAAAAGCAAGCTGTTGAGATGAACTTGTCAGCACCAGTGGGAACAGAAGCAGTTTTCTTCACAGCCGAACTAGCTGCCCGGCAACATGTTCCAGGAAACTTTCAGTTTGAACTGATCTGTTCTGTTCTAAGGCAAGAGGTTTCCAGCTGATCTGTTTGCAGATCTGCTGAATTACTGTCATATGAACAATGGAAACAGAGAGATACTGCTGTAGCTACCTCTTCACAAATACAACCTGCCTGCGACTTACTGAGCATGCTCGGCCCAGAACACGCAAGTCTTTTATCGGAGAATTAAAGAGGCAGGCCCGAGAAGGAAAGACAAGAGGGAGACTTTACAAAGTGACTGAGCCTGAAAAGGAAAAAGTCCCAGCAGAGAGAGGGGCAGAGATGCAGGACCAGGGCAGGGATGAAACACGAGGGCTGCAGCTGCAGAGATCAGACGTGCCCTTGGAGAACCCCTTTTATTCCTGATCAATCCTTCCAGAGCTTCCTCTGCAGGACAAACTCACTTCTCTCGGTGGAAGCCCAGAGAGTTGTGGAGTTCATTTTAAAGCTTGTAAAAGTAAGCTAGTTGCTGCTTTTAAATGGCTGGATTCTGACTGTATCATCACTGAGTCAGGCCACCCTGGCTCTATCAACCCTGTATCTGCCTTCTCAAAGGATTTCAGTCGAGGTCGTGAAGTCAGCACCAACAGCGAGCGAGACAAGCCAGGACAAGGACAGGGCAGGGCAACACTCACTCCATATAGATCTGGGTTCAGCCTTGGCCTAAATTGGGTTTTCCCTAGTGGCATCATGAGAGAAGACGTCAAAACTTGATGATAAAGAGCTCCACCAGAACCCAGGTCTGCTCATTCAGGCATCAGCTCATGTCCTACCGATGCAGAAAGAAGCACAGTTTTCAGACTGGGAGCTCCACGAGCCAAGGCCTTTCTCTGCCCCCCTTTGAGATATGTGTGGATCCAGGGAGCTGCTCGAGCCATAAATAACTCACAAAGCCCACTGGTATTAAGGGTGTTGCGAAAGGCTGGTGATTTATGCCCCACCACTCTGTTTCAAAATCCCAATTGAATTAAGATGTTTAGAGCCATAATACTCCAGTAAAGTGCAGCATAACTGAGTGAAAACCCTGGATTTTATTGTAGCTGAACTTGGTTAACCTGGGAAAATGTATTCAGGTCATAATACTAAGAAACACATCACTCTACTTAAAAGAAAATATTTTCCAAGAACAGTGGAGTCTCATCATAAGTGGATTTAACTCAAACGCATTCAAAAGAGAGTGAAATAATTATTCCAGTGGTGCCATTCTGCCTGAACATGTGCCCTATTTGGGCATAAGATAGCAGGTGCAAACCCACTGCTTCCTCAGTTGGTGAGCCCCGACTGTCTCTCCGGGCAGAAGCAGCCTGGATAATTTCGGGGCTATTCAGGGATAATTCCAACCAATCACAACTGTTAACCCATGTGCAGACCGCACCTAAACTCATCGTCATAAGGTTTGGATGACTAGAGACTTGGTTCAGCATAGCTTATTGCAAGGTTTCTCAAACTTTTATGAGATTGTTAAGCACCTGGAGATCTTGTTGAAATGTAGGTTCCATGTCAGTAGGTCTGGGGCAGGGCCCCAAATTCTGCATTTCTAATAAACTCCCAGGTGATGTTGATGCTACTGGACCACAGACCAAACTTCAAATATAAGAGCTTATTATACGGATTTAGATATATAACATTCAACAGACAGCAAATATTTATTGAGCATCTACTATGTGCTAAGCACTGTGGTATTTGCTAATGATAGGAACATGAGATACTGATCCTTATCTTCAGTGTGTTCACTGTCTGGTTTGATATAAGTAACAAGCTAAGTACTGCATCACATAGAAATCTGCCCCCTGAAAAAGCATACTTTAAAATAACCCTTAACCCTAATATAAGTATAGTGCTTTACCACTTACAAAACATTTTTTTTTAAATCTCATCCTGTTAAATGCCCCTAGCACAGGATCTCACCTTTCCCTCAGTTGTAAAATGTTACAGTTTATTTTTTGTGTTGGCATCACTGCATACATTCTTCCAGTGATGAGAAGGAGCCCTTCGCCACTCCATTTCATGGGTCATTGAATACTAGCAATGAATTAAATAAAACCTATTCAGTGATGTATCTACTGCATGTGCACAAGTGAGTGATTTAACAAATAAAGCAAATTTTGGTTTTTCATAACCTATGTAGAATACTAGAAAGCCCAGGAGAACATATCCTTTTTTCTAGTCCGGGGTCTTCTGCTGACTAGCTGTGTAACCACATGCAAGTTAGTTAACCTCTAAGGACCTCAATTTCCTCATCTTTAAGGAAGGAGCTGGACCAGGTGACCTCTGAGGTCCTTTCCAGCTCTATAGTCCTTTGACTCTATGACCCACCCACCTTGAATTTGCTATAATCTGTGTTTTAGATCCCAAAGACAGATCTTTTCAACAGCATCAGCACAACCACACCTCCCCCTGAGCCTTAGCCATGCTGGTTCACACAGCAAAGCTTTGAAATTCCCCAATACTGTAAGCTTAGGCCTGCCAGTGCCGTGTGGAGCTGCTACTTCACAATTCAAGTAGTCAGCTATTGACTCGTGGCAATCTATATCTGCATTAAAATGGGGAGTTTTGGATTAATGTGGAGCTGAAAGCCCGACTGAGGCTCTTTGCTGCCAGCCTGTCTCTGTAATTGCAGCATGGATTTCACCAACCACAAAGGGCAGAATGAATGTGATCATCCCCAGTAGTCGATAGCCCATCGATTTTTTCTTTTGACTCTATGATTTGCACAAATATTGAAGCTCATTTTTTAAGCAAGGAAGCTTATTAATCCACACTCTTCAAAACTAGTGGCCCCTTCAAGGAGGTGAATTCTGAAGGTTATTTAATATGCATGACATGAGCAGATTGGTCACATTAATTTTCTTAATTCTTTTTCATGTACACGTGCACTCTTGTCCTCACTCTTACTTAAAATTGGCATTCCACGTAGACAGTAGAACTTTGTGCTCATTATCGTGCCATTATGTACCTGATTGTCTAGAAATGATTAGCAAGTTGGCAAAGCTCATTCTGGTCTGTGGTTGCTGCTTTCTTGGTTAGGTTTTGTTTTTCACTCCCTGCTAAGGTTGTAAACTGAATGTGTACACCACCACCTGTGGTTCCTAAGATGGAACACTGATCCAGGGCCATTGCTTCCCTGAATGGAGACCATTAATCTAAAGGAACAAATACATGTTAAGGCAGAGAAACAAAGGCAGCTCCTGCAGAGTTCAATTGTGGTTGCTCCAAACCATACCAGCCCTTTTAATTTCTTGTGATGCATTTTCCATTTCATGTTGCTTCTGGTTGTTCTATCTCCTGCTCATTTGTTTAGTCTATTGCTGCCTTAATTTTGCTGGAAATTTAGACTCTGAATGGTTTGAAACCACAGGTCTCAGATTTGTTTTTACATGGTTTGTTGTAAAATGTGGCGGCCTTCTCTCTTCCAATAGCTCTAGCTTTTGGAAAATAATCAATAATGATAAAATTGGCCACCAAATCCCATCAGCTTTTTCTCTTAGGAAAACTTCCCAAATGTGGCCTCTGCTCTCAACTTCAGATGAGCTGTTTTTGTTGCGAGGAACAGTATTTAACTTGGTTTGTTTCAGGCAAAGAGGATTTGGGGGATGAGGAGACATGCAAGAATAAAGATGTTGGGAATCTTGACCATGTAGACGTGGCCACACAGAGAGGCTCCAAATGATTAGCACTTGCTGGGGGAACTTGGAGCTCATTCAGGATCTAATAAGACACTAGCAACCAAGGTATCTCGCTAGCAGGCATTTACGATCACAGCCCACGTTTTCCCATAGAGTGAGCCTGCTCCAGTCTGTGTCCTCAGCGTTCACTCTGACTTCTGACTATTTAACCCTTTCTGTTTCTCAAGTTCAAACAAGATCCAATTGTTCAACCACACACACTGGCCATAGCTTGTGCCAAACCATCCTACTAGCCACTAGTCAAGTCTGTAGATGGGCTATTCTTGGATCAAACACCTATTCTTGAGCCAACGAATAACAGCTCATATTAACATAATGACATGTGTGAAAGAAGAACCTTTCAACTTATGTTTAAAGGGTGGCAGGAACCCTTTAAAAGGGAAATGTAGTATTGCCCTATCCATTATGCCTATGGTCTCAACTGAGTTCAAACCCACATCATCATCTACCTAAACCTTTGCAATAATTTCCTTACTGGGACCCCAGTGCCTAAAGTCTATACCATTTAATCCATTCTCAATAGTGGTAATGACTTTGAGTAAGTCTTTAATATCTCTGAGCCTTAGTTTCTCCATCTATCTCATCTATTAAATGGGTATAATAGTTGAGAAGATTTGAGGAGAGAATACATGTAAAGTACTTGGTCATTTTTATTACTGTTTTAATGAATATCTATTCCTGGTTCTAAGGATTACATTTGTTTAAAAGAATATCTCTTCCACAGGAATGCGGGCTCCTTGAGGTCAGGGACTGAGTCTTCTTTCTCTCTTCAATCCCTCACCCCTGGACCAGAGCCCAGCACAATTAGCCACTCAAGGTGCGTTGAATGAAGGCATCATTCACATTCCAGAGAACATACCAAGCCTAAGATGAAAAGATAAGACCCATGCTTCTTTCTTTACTCAACTTTTCTTAATTTTCTTTATAATGAAGTCTCACCTCTCCATGAAAGATAGTCTAGAACTGAGAAGATTGGCTATGCACCCCTCCGTGCTAGGGGAGTGGAATGGGACCCTTCAGAAAGAGATTGCTCAGCTACAGGAAGTGTCACATGTCCTCTAACATCACAAAATGCCACACCCAGAGAAGGATCTAGAAATGACATCTTCCAACCTTTTATTTTAAAAATGAGAAAAACTTACCTATTAGGTGCAATGAACACTATTCTGGTGATGGACACACCAAAAGCCCTGACTTAAGCATTATACAATGTATCTATGTAACAAAAACATTTGTACCCCATTAGTATTTTGAAATTTAAAATATATATATATATATAAAATAAAAAGTCCGATGCTCAGAAAGTTAACATGACTAACATGACTTACTCTATCTACAATATTGTGATGCTCGAAAACAAGTCATGTGCATGGATTCCCAGGAATGTGCTCTACCAATGTCTGGCCATTCCCCTGCCTCCAATATGGTGTGATCCAACACAGAGTGACCATTT
Source organism: Indri indri (assembly GCA_004363605.1). Lineage (NCBI taxonomy): Eukaryota > Metazoa > Chordata > Mammalia > Primates > Indriidae > Indri > Indri indri. The sequence continues at coordinate 183,107 of RJWJ010000045.1, forward strand.
ACTCAACAAGTTTTAAATGGGCCCAAAGAACAACCCCTGGAAAGACATAATTCCACTCCTACCCTATTCACATCCAGGTAAGTAAAGATACCACATTTTCCCTCTCAGAAAAGGTGAGTCTGGAGTCAAGACAGGTTTCCTCCTTCCACCAGTGACCTAGGAGCAAGAAAATCTGTTAGAGTTGGGGCTCAATTGCCTTATTTTGGTCCTAGAGGGTTGGGTTTGGTCACCAGTTTTCAAACTAGGTTTCCCAGAGCCCTTGAATTCCACAGAAGTGCCTCAGGTCCAGCTTGGGGTGAGAGGAAGGAGTCCCAGTCAGGGCTCCAGGATTTCCCATCCATTTTTGCATTTTGTTTATTTTTCAAATTTGGACATTTAAAAATGTATAACTCATTCTTGATCAAATATTATATCTCCACTGCTTTGGAAATGTTTTATTATTTAATGCTTATCTATGGCTCAAATTTAATTTCTCAACAGGAATAGAGCAAAAGTCATAGTTTCAGTGCTACTAATCACTGGATTATTTATTGATAATTTTACTGTCATAAAAAAGGATTTTAAATCTGCAACACAAAGTTATAAGAATTCTTCAAGGTGCACAAAACAGATCCCTAAACCCTGAAAAATTTTGAATATGGATAATAATGCTTTAAATTGTATATATAATATTGAAATATTATGTACATGGTACACAAAAACATAATAAGTAAAACATCAATGAATTGAAGTTTTAATATATTGTTCACATGGTCATTTTTAAGCAATTTGTTACTTTGTCTAGTGTGTTTTCAGCTAACCCATTTTTTAACAAACTGTCTCCTTCTGGAGAGCCATGGAGTCTTTTTCTTCTTGTCCTAGAGAAAAACTCACATGGAATTAATGGAAGCTGAGCCAGGACTCAAGGCTTCCTTCTGCCTTACAATTCTCACTCCATCACTAAGAGGCCATCAAGATAGCCAGACTTAACTGGTGTACTACCTTAGTTTATTCATGCCTGTATGCATTGATTAATCTATTCAGGGGCTTGAATGGGCCAGGCTTCTGGGTACAGAGTTGAAGAAGGCAAGGTCTTTGTTCTGTATACAGACAGGCACATAAATAATTAAAATATCCTATAACTGCTAGTCGAGATATATTCTACCAGGAACTATGGGTGAAGCAAATAGCATGACATAAGGAGAGAGTCAAAACAACACAGGGGAGATAATCATCTAAGACTTGCAGGTCGCATAGGAATTCACAGAGAGATGGGCAATGCCCCAGTGGGATCAGGTGAGCAGGGAAGTTATGTCTGCAGAAGAAAGGAAGAAGGGAGAGCTAGAAGGAATGTCAGGCAGACAGACAGCCTGTCCGGAGGCATGAAAGGGCATGGTATTTCCAGGAAACCTCGCATAATTCAGAATGACAGGAGCATGGTTCCCATTGAGAAAAGAAGGATGAGAAGGATATGGTAATAAGGGGAAAACATGGTCAGCAGTCAGGTAAATGAAAAAGGTTCCTGACAGGGCCACGAGAGAGACCTTGTGAGAAGACTAACAGGGAAGGAAGTGGTCTGGAGAATTATATTCCACAGAAGAGACAGGGCGTACTAGAGAAATCCTTTAAAGACAGATGATTCTATACATCAAAATAAAAGATGTCGCTATAAAGCGTGCAAGAATAAAAACGCCAACACAGTAGGTCACTCTGGAATCAGAGTTACGGATGACAGAAAGGAGAGCTGGGAATGAAGGAAAGGGCAGGGAAATGTCAAGTCCGCGAATAGAGATCGTGAACTCCCTCCAGAAGGCAAGGCCCAGAGTAGGTAACAAAATAACTCAAACTCTAAAATAAACTGACTATGCTCAGGGTACTTGGCTAGCTCTGTCTTAGACCTAATCAAGTGCTCCTCGACCTGCCCTAGTAAACATCGTGATCCCAGAAAGAACAAGACAGTAAGAAGCTGAAGATGGCTGTCTAAGGAAGGGGGTCGAGTGGGAAGCAAAGGCTGCAGGCTTTCTTTAGTATCCCGGGAAAGAAAAATAATCACAGATACCAAAGAAAGACTCTACCCTGTGTTTCCCATTCGATCCCTTACTTAGACAGCAAAAAGTCAAGAAACTTTAATTGCAAGGGATGAAAGGAAAGCAAATACATGATCCAAAAGGGAAACATTTCTGAGTATCTTGTCAGAGGAAGTGGTCACCTACAGGTATAAATTCAGAGGTGGCAGGAAGTTCCCCTTTCCCGATCTCCCTGTGCAGCTGCTTCTCCCCCACCCGACACACACACACACACACACACACACACACACACACACACCATTGCTGATTCTGAAATTTCCATAATTATTACTCTATTCCTTTGCCTGAACTTAACAGGATCTTTTTCACCAGTTAAAATGTGAACTTCCTGAAGGAGGGAAGGGCACATAATGAATTTTATCTATCACTGGACATTATTAGAAGTGTGTATCTGACTGTTTCTTAGGACAGGCAGAGATGGACAGAAAGGAGGTTGCAAGAGCACATTCTTCACTGGACAGAAGTAAACCCCCTGCACAAATGGGATGAACAGTTCTGTTCCAGGAAAGAAGAGCTCCTCCAGGGATGGCTGGTGACTAAAGAGGTAATGCAACACCTTCGTGGTTTGCCTTGGGGCACCTTTGGGCCTGTCTTTATAGCAAGGATGATCAAATGTCCTGACCTAAGCTAAACCTCCAGGTGAGCCCAGCCTCCATGAGACATTGGATCAGGCAAAGTTGGTGAGACAAAGAAGGCAGGGTCCGTGCTCTTCAAGAGCTTAGAATCTCGTTGTGAAGATAAGACATTAATGTCTTGGGGGAAATCCACCAGACTAGGTAGTTAATGCTAAGTGAAGTATGGAGACTTAAGCTCCAAGGTCGGGGAAGGGAATGGTCACTTCCACCAAGTATATTGGTTCAAGACAAGGGACTAATTTTACCTAGAAAACAATTGGAAATGTAGCTAAGAACTCCAAATGGCTGTTTCCCAGGTCATTTAACTTTACAAAAAAGTATGTGGTAGGCATATGCTGGAGAATCCAGCTGAGGATTGGAGATAGATGGATAGACAGACAGACAGATGGAGGGACAGTGGGGAGTGAAAGAGAAGCCATGAAAAGGAACACTGGAAAATATTTCCTTATCTTCTCTGACTGAGAAGCAATGATCTTCAAGTGTTCTCCCATCCCCCATTGTGACAATTGTGGAATCATTAGCACAATTATGGAGCTTTTCAATGAAAGCCTATTGAAGAGGTTTACATCACTCGTGGATCTTTACAATGGTTCACTTTTATGGTATTTCCTCTTTAATTTGGAGGACCGGATTAATGATCTGTCTTTTGCTGCAGTAGATACACAGTTGCTCTACAACAGAGGAGATTTCCCCACATCACTAACAGCAGTGTTGAAATCTTGTCACAGATGAGTCTGTAGGGAAATGGTGTAGATTAGAGGAAGCTCTGGGCTGGGAGTCAGAAGACCTCGTCCACAGTTTCTGATTCTTGCTCTGCCTCCACCTCAATCATCTCAAGTGTTTCTCTAGGTTCTGTTCTATGATTGTGCTCAATGCCCCATTTTTGACAGTAATATAAATAGCCACTGTTTACTGAGCACTTACTATATGCTGAGTAAATAAGCACTTAACGTATATTCTCACATTTAAGTCTCATAATGACCTCATAAAGTCAGATTAAGAACCTGATGCTCAGAAGTGGTGCCCAAGATCAGAGAGCCAGTAAAGGGCAAAGACAGGATCCAGATCAGAGCCCTTGTGTGGGATCCCGCCTGCCTAAACAGCTGGCCAAGTAACGGGGGCTGGGTTGAGGCAGCGTGAGAAGCTACAGACAGAAAAGACCTTCAGCTTGGCCTAGCCCATGGTCTCAAATTTGACCTACCTTCATGCTAAGGAATACAGGTAAATTAAAGCCTCTTATAGAATTTGGTATAAGAATAAACTATCAAAAGAACATACATGCTACTTTTTAAAAAGAAAGAAAATAGATGGATAGTACAGAAATTCAAGCTATCTCCCTTGCAAGAGTCTTCTCTAATGTACATAAAATAGTGCTCCACAGGAGCTTAAGTAAATAAATGGACAAGTAAATTAACAAATGAACAAATGAACCCGGTGGTATGATGGGGAAGAAGGGAAGAAACATCCAAGTAGCAATAACATGACCACAAATTAGATGGTTGGCTTGGACAGCACAGCAATTAGTTTTCATTAATGTCCTCGACACTGTCCAGCCCTTGTGGCTCACAGTCGTCTGATACCATCTCACCTTTCTGGGTTTCTTTATCCCTGAAGCACTAGATAAACTTTCCTTCCACTCCATCCCAATAAACTCCTCACTATCCTTGTACTTTATCTTCTCTGTGTTGTTTTGTTTATACATTTCACCTAAAGAGCCTGTCTTTCCATTTTTCACCCTCTGTCAAAATCCCTACTTACCCTCCACAGTCTATTGAGGCCACATGTGTCCCTCCAGTTTCCCAAGTGTGGCCCTTTGACCAAATCCAAACTTCACAGAACAAATCCCTTTTAATAAATAAATAAAATTTGGACTCGGTCCAAAAGCCACACTCAAGGATCCAGAAGGCCGCATGTGGCCCCAAGGCCTACTGAAATCCTGCATTCCTTCTCTGCCACACCAAGAACAGGGCAGTGGGGCTTCCAGGAGCCTGCCAGCGATCAGAGCAGTCAATGGAGACTTTGACAGAAATTGCTCCCACATCCACATGAGTGGTTTCTGTTAATCTGTGACGGGCAAATAAAAGCCCCCCCATGCAGACTCAGTCTGTCTCACCAACTCATCTGGATTTGAAAGGCTTTCACGTGTTACTAATAAAATGTTGGTGTCTTGGTCTCAGGCTGAGCATGAGCCAAGAGAGGGTGAACACACCATTAACAATAAAAACAGATTTTCCCTGCTGCCAAGATGAGGTCACTTAACCCTCTATGTCTTATGAGTCTTGCTTCCAGAACACCTCACATTCACTCCATGCTGTTGTTGCTTCTGCTTATGTTGGCTCCCCTGTCTGCAACGGCCTCGTCCTCCCTCCCTGCTACTTTCCCTTCCTCTCTATGGCTGGATCTCTCTCATTCTGTAAGACAAACCACTCAGGCATCACCCCTCTAGGAAACCATCTGTGACTCTCGGGGTTATGTGTGACATCTACATGCTCCCACAATTTACGTACATCTCTATAACTGCCCTCTCTATATGGATTTTTATTTATTTGTTTAGGTGCCTGCCTTCCCCAATAACAGTCAGCTGCTGTACAAAGGCTGTATTTCATTTATCGTTATGTCTTTTGCGTGCCTGGCACATAGCAGGATTTAATACTTTTGCTGAATAATTGAACGAATGAATGAGTGAGCAGGCAAACAAACTGGAGAGCTCTCTGTCAGGCCAGAAGATGTGGCCCCTTTCCTCTATGATGGAGCTCTCAGTGAGAGTAATTCCCTGAAGACAAGCACTCGTCTTGTATAAACAAAGAGTCTGGCATAAAACCTCTTTAACAATCAGGATGAGGATGGCTCCGCAGAGGAAGCTGCCAGGAGACCCACACCCGGGAGCTGTCCAGGGTACTAGCTGGCTGGGCTGTTTCCATGCCTAACCCAAAACAGCTCTCTGCACTGGCTGTGTCAGATCTGCTGTCTCAGCCCAACTCAAGCCTTGGCCTCTAACAATCACTCCCATCCCTGCACCAACTGCCTCTGCTCTCTTGAGTCCTTCTTGGCATTGGCCATTCTCCCGATCAATTACTGCCCTGACTTAACTGCATGAGTTCACTGGCTCCAGGCTGGGTCCCTGCCTCAGACTTTTCCTCACCTGACCCCTAACACCTGCTGAATCCTCTGCTGTTCCATAATCCAAAAGCCAGTTCTCTAGTAAGTTTCAAATCAAGCCCCTGACTGTGTGTGCTGAACAGCAGGGCCACAGCCTCAGGCTGGACACGAGAATGCATGGGAGGGAGGAACTGTCAGCTCGGAAATAGCAGCCTCCCTGCAAAGGGCACCCTCATCCTGCCTAAGGTGGAGTGTGACATAGGCGGCTTTCATGATGTGCCATCTACTATACTCCACCCCTCAGCAGCCACGCAGTGGGCAGAGAATGGAAGGGAGCTCAGCACTCCCGGACCATGGGGGCAAAGGTGAAAGGAATCCAGCCGTTGGGATACAGGTCAGACCTCCTGCCTCTCATCAGCTGTGAGTCAGTCCAAGGTGTATCTTGTGTATAGGATAAGAATTAAATTGCATCTTGTATCACAGCTATATATACATAATTACTTAAAAATAAAAAGAAGACCAGCCTGAGCAAGAGCGAGACCCCGTCTCTACCAAAAATAGAAATTAATTGGACAGCTGAAAATATATAGAGAAAAAATCAGCCGGGCATGGTGGCGCATGCCTGTAGTCCCTGCTACTCAGGAGGCTGAGGCAGTAGGATTGCTCAAGCCCAGGAGTTTGAGGTTGCTGTGAGCTAGGCTGACGCCACGGCACTCGCCCCAGGCAAGAGAGTGAGACTCTGTCTCAAAAAAAAAAAAAAAAAGAAGAAGAAGGAGAAATTAAAAGTTTGATTGAAAAAATTTATTTCATATCTCTTGCTTGAACTGCCTACAACTTAAGCCAAATTACTCTCAGTAGATTAAGTATCTTGAAACCCTAATTCAAATTAATTTAAATGTTCCAGGCTTTGTCTTATGATCATGTTAAACATGATTCACATGATACTCACTAGTCATAGTTTACTGCTGATGTAGTATAGTTTTCTATATACAATGTTCAAATAGGGGACCGTGCTCCATCCTAGTGAAGTTTTCCGAGTGTTTTCCTTATCTACCACACTGCCTCTGTGAGGGGCTCCCGCTGACACAGACTTTCCAGACCTGTGCACCCACCCATCATTGCCTCATGTCAAGTGGCTTGGATATGGAGTAGAAAGGACACCTCTCCTCTCTCACCCACTGAAGTTGAAGCTCCACAAATGCCAGACCAGTGAATTCTCAGGAACTGAAACCCCTTCAAAAGCAGATTGCAAGGCTACCTGTATTTCTCAGCCTCCTCACATTCACCCCTCCCTTAGATCCAGCCATGACAAAAGTCTCCGACAGACAACCCCTCCCACTTCAACAGTGCTCACTCCCCTTGTAAGTGTCATTTGAACTGGGGCATTGGGCTTTCCCAGAAAAGTCCTGCTGCAACCCTAGAAGCCTTAGCATGCAAATATCCTTCCCTTTTTCTATCTCATGAGTCTAAATACATACGTGTGCATGTGTTAGTGTGTATGTATATGTGTGTGTGTGTGTGTGTGTATGTGTGTGCGTGTGTGTATGTTATCTGGAAGCAACTACTGGTTTATAGGTTAGAAAAGATAAAAGAATCCTCTGTCCTTCGCCTAAGGTCTTAATGGCCGGGTAAGTGAGTACTCAGGGGCCAGCAAAATTTGCTGGTTTCTCTCACTCTCAGCTTAGCTTTGGAAGTGTAACAACCACTGAGTTCAAAGGACACCCTGGCCCCAGAGGAATTAAGGGGTGCCGCTAGAAAGCCGATGACCTCGGCAGCTGTCAGAGCTGAAAATTGGCAGCCTTGTGCCTCTTGGCCAGGCCCTTCACGTCTGTGAAAGAAACCAGTCACGCTTGAATCACTTCTCTTTTGTTTTCATGGATTTTAATCTTTCCTCCCAGCCTAGGGGTGTCGATCAGGACATCAGAGAAAGGGAAGGAAAATATGATCTGTATCCCCGTGCCCGCACATCTTGCTGCCACATTCTCCTATCGAACAAGCCAGCCAGGGCTTGCAGCTAGAATCAGGTATTTTCTATGTCTAGAGTCTGTCGCCCTCAAAACGTCAACTTACCTGTAAAAAGGTATTGCTGCTGATAGTCAAGAATCTCTCTAATCCAAAATTTAGAGCAGGGACAGCTCGTTTTAAGAAGAATGCTTTGCTTCACTGGATAATTCGAAGCAGCCTCTTTCCACCCCTTTCTGCAGCCCTGGGCCCCTGCTTGTCCCATGTAAACCACCTGGTGTTCCCTTCACCTGCACGTCCCAGGCTCCTGCTGAGCATTCCTCACTACGACTGCTTTCCCTTCCATTCTTAAACCCTCTTCTTTTCACTCTTAAGCAGCTTCAGAAAACTCACCTGTACCATAGCCTTCCCAGGTGCATTAGGAGAGACTGCCCCACAAGCCTGCGAGAGAAGGAGGCCAGGACTCAAAGGCAGGTGCAGGAGTTGGCTCTGCCATTAACTATCTGTGCCCCTTCCACAGGTCAATCAGTGCCACCACCCACAAAATAACAAGCTTGGACCCCAAAGGCTTTTCTAACCCTGAGGCCCCAGGCCCCATCACCCCACTCTAAATGTGCGTTTCCTATTCACTATCCTATAAATTTCAAAAATCTCTACCTAGTGCTCATACCTAGCATACACACCCTTTGCTTGCCTTGTTTTTAGTCTTTTCTTTCTGTGGACTTTTAAAATGCTATTGTCATATAATTTTAAAAGAATTTAATTATATTAAATTATACATCACAATTAAACAAGAATATGACTAAAGGAGCTTCTTGCACTTACATTTATATGGTGTCCAGATGAAGTCTGAAAATTTTAGCCTGATAATCTCTGTTTATAATGCTGAGCATGTAGATATGTAGAAATATCTGGATATTTTAGTATGGATAAGCAGAACATTCACAGCATGACTCATGTGGAGTTTTTACCATCAAGGAGGCATACTCTGATTGAGCTTTGAACATCTACCCACCCCAGGATTTGTTGCTGCTGAAATAACTTTGAATGCAAATATTCTTGATGATGATGAATTTTATCCCTTTACCTCGAGAGAGGGTTCAGTTTTGAAAATCCATCAAGATTCTACTGAAATACAGAACTTAATGTTTCCATCACTTTTGTCTTCCAGACCCTGAAACTGAAATTTTCCAAGCTTTATTCTATGATGTTAGCACATCCTCAAAAGCGCCATTTTTTTCCATAAAGGCAAAGCTTATCTTTGCTGGTGAAAATTAAACAAGATTAATAATCAGCTGAGTTTAGGCAAGAAAGCAAACTAAATACCAAGTACAAAATGTTTAAAAGCAGTACTTCTTTCAGATGTCTAAAATTGTATTTCCAATTTTTATTTATGTTATCCTTTCTCATTGACAGAGATGCTAAGCAAATAATATTAAACAAAGCTATGTATTAAATTAACTACCATGTTTGCTTTTAGAATTCAGAATCCATAACTTGGTTTTAAAAAATTCTGTTGGCTTTTTCTGCTACCCTGCCTTCTGTCCCTGTAGGATAGGAAAATCTTAGGCAAGCATCCTGAAATTGCCAGAGGGTAGACAGCAGAATGAGCTTCTGACCACTGAAATACTCTCACTGTTCACACACTAGCCACACCACTGAGAGAGTGACCTCTTTCCAACACTGACAAGGGAATACGAACAGCCCTGCCGACTCTGATTGTCAGTTCTCTGGGTCTCTGACCTTGAATGACATTGCCGGCAGATTTTGATTGGCAGTCTGCAGCACTGCTGACCACCTCCAATACACATGCCCTCTCTTCAGAAATTAGCCCTTATCTTTTCAAAAACACTCTTGGTTCCTGAAACACGAAACCAAAATGTGACTGTGGGCATCAAATGCAGTCAGGAAAAAAAATGCATGATCTTTAATTTACAACTCTCAGATCCCACTGTAATTGACACGTCCAGTGATACAGTCGGTCAGCCTTTGGCTGCATCTCCATGAGGGCAAACAGCAAAATTTAGTGAGAGAAATTCTGACAGTCATATAGATGTGTTGTCAATAGAGCACCAAACATTCAGATACTTGGAGCTTGTTGACATGCAGACAAAACATCTGGGTGACTGATCAAAGGTTTTATTCTCCTCTGAATGCTTAGGAATACTGAAGGAAAGCCTCAGTCCCTGCCCAGGGACTGTGTGTGCTTGGGTGAGACAGGGGTTGATGGTGCTTTCCCACTATTCTGGTGTATGAAAATATGCTGACTTTAACCAGCACTCTGCATAGCTTCCAATTTTTTCCCTATTAAGTAAAGATATATTTTCAAATAGAATGCCATACATGTTTAAAAAAACCATTCCCTTATTTTTAAAATAAAATCAAAATACTCCAAAGCCAGCAACAAAACATGACCCTCCCAAGCTCCTGGTATGGGAGTATGGCATATTGTACACCTGCACTCAATCTTGGTCCCTCCAGAAATCCCACCAAAATAAGAGTAAAAGACTACAGAAAGGGCAAATCTTCAAGTGTAAAGAAAATGGGAAGAAGACAACAGCAAGTGGGAGATAGCAGCAAGGTTTTGGGAGCTGGAAAGTAGTTGGAGAAATCAACAGGGTGAAAAATTTGGCAACTAAATAACTACTGAGAAGAATAAGAACTAAGCCAGTTCCTGCAACAGCATCCTGGAAAGGCTCAGGAATCAGGGACTCCCAGGGCCATAAAGGAAAGGGAAATGGGACTGAACACAGCACAAGTGGATGGATGTCATCGTAGGAGGCATTCAGATTTCCTGGCTCTGTCCCAAGCAGCCACACAAGGAGGCCTTTCTTGTTCCACCAAGAGGTTTAGTCGATGGAAAAATGAACCAAAGAAACGAAGCAAAGAAAATCCAAACTTGTAAGAGGTGAGGCAAGAGTGCTGTAGTGAAAACAGAGGAGAATAAAAAAAAGTTTACACTCTGAACTGTAAACCCCCAGCCTCCTTCCGCCACTCAGCTCAGGTACTGCTGGCAGCCAGGCGTGGACCTCCCTGTCATGAGTCAGGGAGATAAGGGGAGGTGAAGATCTGTGTGCAGAAAGTGCATTAGAAGGCTCTCCGGATTAACACCTGTGAGGAAGGAGCGTGGCCGGGCAGAGGAGGTGAGGCAGCGACAACACAGGACTCAGTCAATCCCCTGGGGAGCTCTGGAGCTAGGGTGGCTCTTCAGAGTTGTCCATATTGAAGCGAGGGGCTGGACCTTTGTACCCCGACACCCACCAGTCGCTGGATATGGGCTGCTCTCTTTAGCTAGAGGCAATTCGAGAAGAGGGACTTAGCCGAGAGCTGTCCGCCACAAACACCCACAGCAATAGGGGAAAGGACCGATTTGGTCTTCAAAGAGAGAGGAGATTTGGAGGTGTAATTTTCGAATGAGTAGGATACCACCACTGTCCTTGTCAAACTGACACTTGTCAACAGTCACAATGAAACGTATTCTAGCAAGAAAGACAGGCTGGTAACTAAATATTAAATAACCCTAATTAAATGAGTTACATGCTCACCAAGGTTATGGGGCCAAGGTTTAGTTCTGTGAGTGAGGAAAAGAAAGTGTGGAGTTCCTGGGCTGTTTTTCCAGGTTGCAGACATATGAACCGGATACGGAAGGATGCATTGAATTGTATCTGCTGGGATAGACAGGGACGATACACCAGAGGGAAGGGAGAGTAAGTCAAGGGATGGAAGTTTGTACCAAAAAATCAAATAAGTCCAAAGAGGGGAAGGAGTGAGGCAGAAAGGGATGAGGAGTCTCTAAGGAAGCCTTGAATAGAATGAATTTCTTCTCCCCATAAAAGTAATGGGGAGGATTTTAAGAAGGGAAAGAAACTGACAAATGTCATGTTTCCAGATTTTACCGTCAGTGATTATAGAAAAGACTGGAACTGGGAACGGCTCCAAGTAGGAACACGAGTAGGAAGAAACTTTGTAAAGTTCAGGGAGGCCATATGAAAGGGTTTTTAAGATTGCATGCTGAGGATTCAGATAGGCCTGGGATTTAATCCTCACTCTGCTACTTCCCAGCTAGGGAACCTTAAACTTCTTAACCTCACTTAACCTCCCTAAGCCTTAATTTTTCATCTGCAAAATATGGGATATAGAATAATATCTGCTTTAAAGGATTTCGGAGGCAAACAATTGAGATAATATATATTATATGTAAAGTGCTTAGCACAGCACCTAGCACAGAAGAAGTGTTTATGAAATGCAATCTGCTAGGTAGCAGCAGCAAAGCCAGGGGCTGTGGGCTAGGATTACCATGTAGGCAGAAGGAACGGGAAGGAAGGTAGGACGGGTGCACTGTGAGAGAAACTTTTAAAGAAGAATCGAGAGAGTTGGGTTTTGTGTATGAAAAGGAAAGAAAATGGGCAGATTCGATGACAGCTTCATGGTTTTGACCTGGAACAATGGCAACACCACTGCCAGAATTACGGACATTTAAGGGTAGGAAATTTGATACGATTTTGAGATGTTCGATTTTAATTGGGCCCAGATATTTAGTCAGACATTATTCTGGGAGTGTTTGTGAGGGTGTTTCTGGATGTGATCAGCATTTGAATCAGCAGACAGAGTAAAGCAGATTGCTCTCCCCAATGTGGGTGGGCCTCATGCAATCAGTTGAAGGCCTGAATAGCACAAAAAGGGTGACCTTCCCACAAGTAGGATGGAGCTCCTCCTGCCTGGCTGCCTTGAGCTGGGATGTCTCAGTGTCCTGCCTTTGGACTCAAACTGAAACATTGGCTCTTGCAGGGTCATGAGACTGTCGGCCTTCAGACTGGAACCACCCCATCGGCTACCCAAGTTCCAAAGAAGGAGCAGGTAAGCAATGTGTTGTCCATATAGACAAATGAAAATGAGGGTCACCAAGGAAAGCTAAGGTTGTGTGACCTTGATACAAAAAGTTTTAATAGATCAAGAAAACTGGATTGCTCCAAAGGCGGTTTTAGGCTCTCACTTTAATACAGCATATTTCATCAAATATTTTTAGACAACATCTCAGATGAAGGTTGAAAGCAAAATATCACATTAAAAATTATCCTTGAAAATGTAAGTATGGACAAATATTTGAGGAGGAGCATAGCTGGTGTCAATCCACCACACAGTGCATTTCTCAGAACCAGGCATTTAGTCCTGGCAGGAATGGTCTTGGTTAGTCTTTTAGTTTCTTGCGATTGTTGTAACAAATCACCGCAAATGTAATGCACCAGAATTTATTCTCTCACAGTTCTGGAGGCCATAAGCACTGGGCCAAAACCAAGGTGGTGACCTCCAGAGGCTTTTGGGGAGTAACTATTTTCCTATCTTTCCCGCCTGCTAGAGCTGCATCCCTTGGCTCATGGATCCTTCCTCAATCTTCAAAGCCAGTGGTCTAGCATCTTCTTTCTCTGACTTTTCTTCCCTCTGCTTCTTTTACGTGGCTTTCTTCTGGTGTGTCTGCATGAAATCTCCCTCTTATGAGGATCCATGTGCTTGCATCTAAAGCCCTCCTGAATAATCTCCCCATCTCAAGATCCTCAAGTTAATCACACCTGCCAAGGCTTTTTTTGCCATATAATTTAACTCACTGACTGCCACACTAGAAAAAAAATTTTCCCTGGGGTCATGGTGTCTTATTAGGAAAATAGAATAAAAACTTTGAAAACAAAATGATCCTTTCTAATTTAGTGAAAAATTTGTTATTTTTTTATTGTTTTCTGTGCATTAGCTATATGCAACCTGAAAAATAGTTCTCGTGGCTCCCAAGATGAAGAGATGTGTGAGTTACACATGCTTCATGAAGCCCCGAGCTCAAAAGTAGCATAAGTTCAATACAACTGACATGGCAGTTCATGTGATAACATTCACAGGTTTCAGGGATTAGGGTGGGTACATCTTTGGGGGGACCATTATGCAGCCTACCACAGTTGGTAATCCACAGTCTATGTCAAAACATTCACCCTAACAACCCAGTTGACTCATCACTCAGCATAGGTTCTAAACTCAAACATCCAAACTCAAGGATTTGAAAGAGAATACCCTAAAATCCAAGCCTAAACATAACCAGAAAAAAAACGCAGGCATTTTAAAGAGAGAACAGGAGATAAGATCTGTTTAAGAAAGATAACCCATAGTTGTGGAAGGCCTGTCACTTAGCAGGAGCTGGGAGCCAATCGGATGGTCTGTCAGAAGGCAAAGCAAGAGAAAGCCCTGCCTAATTGGATTGGCTGCCTTAATGGGCCAGAAGTCAACAAGTCAGAATGAAAAATATACTCAATTCAGCCACCTGAAATTGGTTGTAAAAAGGATGCAATAAAATAGGTCAATTTTCTGGGTCTAGTAAGAAGGTCCATACCCAAATGGACTGAACGCTTCTGTCTTTATGTGACTATTTGTCACTTTGTGACTATGGCCTTAAACCACTCAAGATGGGTGAATCTCTCTTGTTTTCAAAGGGTTAAAAATCAGTGAGTGAATTTATTCATTTTGAGTGTTCTTCCCAACTACTGCTAGTCAACAAAATATGTTATGAGTTTGACCAATTGTGCCAGTTCTCTGCCTGCCCCATGACACAACTCATCCTTTTTGATATGTTAATATCAAAGTGGAAACTTCCGAGAATGGCTTTAGTCTGGGTGTCCTTCCGTTGGTCCTGATCTGCCATCCGGAGTTTACTCTTTCAGAGAACATTTGCCAAGCATCCACCATCAAAGGTACTTTTTGTAAGTCCCTGCTCCTAAGCCTCTCACAGTAGAATGTAACAGAGGCAGGAAAGAAGAGATGGCCTGACACTGCCAGATTCTGCATTTTCATCACCTCCTGGAGCTGCATCGAGCCTAATGGCCATGAGTGTTGCAATGGCTTGAAAAGCATCTCCCCAGAATTCACATCCATCCAGAACTTCACAAAGTGACCTTATGTGGAAATAGGGTCTTTGCAGATGTAATTAGTTAAGGATCTCAGGATAAACTGATCCTAGATTTAAGGTGGTCCCTAAATCCAATGACCTACTGAGATTATTATTCCCCTTACTCATATAAAATAAGAGCATATCCTTTTATCCATACCTTATGGTAAACATATTTCCAGGGCATTTTTCTAGTTTTCCATTAGGCTTTTGCAAGTTGACAGTTTGCTCCTGTTTTAGTGGTGTTGACCTTATTCCTACAAGCCTTTGCTTTGTGCCTTTTATTTTCTTCCCTAGTTGACATGTTAGCGGCAGTCCCACATGGGTATCTGCTTATAAGACAAGTATTCCTCTTAATTTTTTTAACTAGTAGGTCTTTAGGTCTATTAAAGCTAACACTGTGTTTACAGAAAACTACCATTTGGACTGAATGGACCATATAGGTGATATGGCATTTCCCTACATCCACAACTGATTGCATGTTTGAGTAAAGAGACCAAGTTGAACAACTGTTTTGGCATCAGTTTAATTCAATGCCTTAAGTTCCCCATAAAACATATCCTTGACCAATTAGCCAGGTTTAGAAACTAAAAGTAAAAAAACAACGCTGTTGAGCCACGACAGGTTAATACATCTGCTAACTTAGGGTAGTTCGCTGATTTGTCCTCTAT
This sequence comes from Indri indri, assembly GCA_004363605.1. Taxonomy (NCBI): domain Eukaryota; kingdom Metazoa; phylum Chordata; class Mammalia; order Primates; family Indriidae; genus Indri; species Indri indri. The sequence continues at coordinate 198,462 of RJWJ010000045.1, forward strand.
CAGGCAGATCACAGGAGCATCTGGATGCGTAACTGAGTGGCAGATAGAGCAAGCAAGGAAATGCCAACACTGAGAAACAAACAGGGGCTGAAAAAAGAGGTGCATTAGCTGAATCTGAAGATAGAGGTGAGCTATGGTTTTCAGTATTACCAGACCCAAAATTCTACAGGCCAACGAAAGGCAAGAGAAACTCTATTCTGCAAAGCTGCACAAAGAGCCCACCCAGATGTGGGAGTGCCATGTCATGTCATTTAGGGCAGACAACTAAAGAGAAAGAGCAAAGGCTTGTAGGAATAAGGTCAATTTTATCTAAACAGGAAGGTACTTATAAGAGCATAGTCAGAGTAGCTGCAGTTCAGACAGGAAATCAACAACATACATGGCTGAGGAAGGAGGAGTCAAGACAAATTAATTCCGACAGTGTGTAAAATTCTCTGGAGTCCAAGAAGACAAATAAAATCAGAGAGGGGGGCTGGAGCACATACTAGATGTCAGGCACTGTGCTAAGAACTTTAGATATATTATTAGTTCACTGGTCCATTTTATAGTTGAGGCTCAGTGAGATTAAATTACTTGCCCATATAAATGTAACTGATAAGCGAATTCAAACCTAAGTCTGTCCATGTTCTTTCTACCACATTAATGTTTCTCAAAGTGAACTGAGACCATGTGCATCCAAGTCTCCTGAGATGCTTGTTAAAAACGCAGGCCCAGCACTCCTCCCTCAGGTTCTCCAGAGGTGATCCTAGGTCTATAAAAGTTTTTAAACCATTGTACTCACAATGCTTCCTCTCTGAGGGACGCCTGTCCTCTGAGAAAAGTATACAGGCTCCTGCCCCCATGCTGGCCCTGGTCTCAGGAGGGGTCCACTGAATTCAAAGTCAGATCTTAGGAGTAGGGACTAAGACCAGCCATCAGAACTGAAGGGACCAGAATGTAGGAATGAGTTGGAAGATCCACCACATTGCCCACGATTGGAATAATGAGGTTGCCACCCCCATGTTAAGTCCTATGAGGGTGTTAAGTACATTTGCATAAGGTTGAACGATGGTCTGAGTTTCTGGTTGGGGCTAAGCTTACAAGTGGGGTGAAGTGCCCCAACTGTACAAACGCAGGGAAAGAGAATCAGTCTGACTCTTCACAGAGCACAGGTGAGTTGAGCACCCTCACCCACCAGGCTCAGGTTTCACCCTAGGGCCTCCGCATCCCACACAACAGGGAACCAACAAAGTGGCCGAGGCCAAGTAGCCAGAATTGTGCCAGTGGTCAGGAGGCCCACTGCGGCACAAGATCCCAAATCCCTCATGTTGAAGCTTGGTTCTTTCTTTCTTCTCCTGTGTGAACTTCTCTATGCTTCTTAACCACCCGCTCCTCCAATTCTCACCTTCCTTGTCTATAATCACAACAATAGCTGGCATTTACTGAGAATTTCTAGTATGCCAGGCCCTATTCAGGACTTTTACATGTATTTATTTGTGTGATCCTACAACCCCTTGATGAAATAGATACAATTTCTATCCCCATTTTACAGATGAGAAAACCAAGGCACCAAGAGATTAAACAATGTATCCAGGGTCACAGAGCTGGCAAGTGCTAAAGCTGAGATTCTAATCTGGAAATACATATCTCCAGAGGCTGGTAGTCATGGCACTACTTCCTCTCTGACAATAGCTATTGTGCCACCTTCCACACTCCTAACACTTGGTAGGAAGCTTTAGGTGCCATCTCGGGACTCAGATTAGGACTCAAACAGTGCCCTGAGCACATGTGTCTGACCAGCTGTAATAAGGGAGACAGGGAGATCTCAGTGAATTTGGTCCAGTCACGTCGGATTCTGCAGTGACAGTGTGGATAGACATGATCTCAGACTATAAGCCAAGGGCAGAGGGGCCAAATCCCAGCAGATGTATGCATTTCTGTTTATTTACCATGAATCCAGGAAGCATCACAACTTCTCCTAGAAGCCTGATTTGGAAAAAAAAATTTTTTTAATTAAAAAAAATAAAAATCCTTGCCTTGGAAACAGAGAGATAAAATCGATAAGAAAATAGATCTTTCAAGAATTCCTAGGTATTAAAAAAAGAAGAAGACAGCAGCAGCAGAACATGCTGGAGGGTTGTCTTCCGTGGCTGAAGTGTCTACAACTGACCAACAAGGTAAATCAGATCTGCTGCCAATACATTCTTTTGCTGTCCAGATAAAACGGCAGACTAAGCTGGTGAACTTTCACCCTTCACCCGCGCTCTTCAAGCCAAAGTACAGATTAAAAAAAATCAATAACCCCAATCGATGAGAAAATATTTTTAGTCTCTAACTGAACGATATGTTTTGACAAGGCCAAAGAGGAGCACAAAAGAATGGCAAAAGATAAAAGACAGAAAATTAGGAATTTGCTTTATTGGGTGAGGTGGAATCACCAATCACTTTCTTTTTCCCTCGCTGACATTCGTCTAAATTATCTCACAGCAAGGAAATAAAGTGTAAGGAGATGAATTTATAAAACGGCATGATTCACCGCCAAGCACCTTAAAACCTATTATTGCAACCATTTTCCATTGCCATTTCCAAGAAAGCAATCTAGAGAAATGCCCATGTTCAGAACAGAGTCAGAGCAAAGAGCATTTCCCCAAAGTGGATAGAGTGAACAATGGAACTGCAGAGCCACCCACCCCCACCCCAAACTAGAGATCACATCCAATACCAAACACATCAGAAAGTGTTTAAAATCCCCAATTTAGCTCCATTTTCTCTCAAAATAACCATTGTTTTTCATAACCCAATACCCTTGAGGTCTTTTCATAACTGAGCAAATTAAACACATAATATCACCTTGTCTTCTGGCCCCTTAAGCAGTAATTTATTTTTGTACATAGACCCAAGCCTGCTATATTTCCAAAAATTATTTCATGTTTTTTTCCTATATTGAATAAAAGGGATAAAGAAACATGGGATTCTGAATAAAATAAGCAAAAACTACCTGGCAGTTTTGTTTGCTTCTTTTTATACAAGAAAATCTTGAACATAGAGAATAGTCTTATCAATCGATTAACATTTTCAATTGTTTATAGCAGTAACAACAATTGGTAAACAGATTTATGGGATTCAAAAATCTATATAAATCCAATAGACTAATAGTTGGAATAAAAGCAACCTATTTTACTTATTAATGCACTTCCTTCTCTTTTTTTCCCCATAATATCAATGCCCCGCCTATTATTCAATAAGCCTTTGGAGTGAATTTAATGACTGTCATTTTACCGCAAGTCTTTATTTTTCTCTCTACCAGAAGTTCAAATACACATTTCTTATATAAATACATCCCCAGGCTGATGGCTACATCTATGTGATAGCAGCCAATTTAACCCACAAAAATCAGTCGATTCAGTAAAAAGGATTGCCAACTTTGGTATCATACATTTTGGCAGTCAAATAATCCGTGCAATAGCTATTTAATTAGCCAACATTTTACACTGTTAGTAAGTTACTTTGTTGTAAAGATCAACATAAACTCTCTAATGTCAATCATTCCAGCAGGGTGAAGAAATCTCGACAGTTTATTTCCTTGGGACTCTTCCATAAGATCCCATGACTAGCCTTGTGCTCCTGGGTTCTATTTACCTAACTGGTGGAAACCTTCATGGACTATTACTACCCTCACTTTACAGACTCTCCAGTATACTTTGACCTACTGACAGTTTTGTAATAGGAACAATGTGCTTCTCTGTCTCTTACTAAAAATCATATAACACTTGCTTCTCTTTCCTGAGTATTTACTATATGCCAAGCTCTCTGCATTTAGCATTTTTACAAACTGATCTCATTTATCCTCAGAACAAACTTGCAACATAAGTGTCTTATCCCCAAATTACAGAAGACAGAAAAGCCTCAAGGAGATAAAGTAATTGCCCAAGGCCACAACAGTTAAGCGGTGGAGCCAGGGTGCAAACTCATTTCTTTCTGATCCTGATGTCTACATCACTACCTCACTCAGTGGATGGCACCACCACCTACTTGGAAGGGAGCTGATCAGATTCATCATCCATAGTAGTTGGAATGACCAGAAAATTACACTTGATGGAGTCTTTAGTTCACAAACCATTCTGCCATATTCAAATGAGCATGAAAGTCACTTTTAATTTGCAAAGTCATTAGTTATGATATATTTATTAAGCATCTTTAATTCTTGGATATTTATGTGGATACAGTTCATTAATAAATTCCCAGTGGGTCTCCTTATTGAGGAATACTTACCCTTGCACAGTGAACGATCAATGCATTATAAGCACATTATAAGTACATTCTGTACATACTTCATAAGCAGCTGGGATGCCAAAGCCAAGAGTGTAATATATGTTACCCAGGAAGACTCACTTCCTTAGAATTTTCCAAGATAATTTTTCAATATTGAATTGCCATATTTTACACATTTCCCCAAAACGACTCAAAAAAAACACCAGGCTTCATTTTGCCCATTTGTCGACTTCTCTTTTCAAATTGCACAGAGAACTTTGGACATGGCCTCCCCCTTTTTTAAAACTCCCTGGAAGTACTTACCATGGTGGTTGATTGTTAAAGCACTAAGCATTGAAATGAGTGGGTAATTATCATGTTCAAAGCTTACAAGGTGCCCAGGGAAGTGCAATGACTACTTGTATTAGCTAATGAAAACACGTCAAGTTACTGCCAAATGACCCATCACTAAAATCCATTATGTGCAATTGGGAAGTTACCAACAGTGTGAAAAACCAGAATGATCCTTTATAACTCTGACTAGATAGTGTGAGACTCCAGCTTTTGCGAGTAAAACTGGGTGTACATGTGAATCCCAGAGTGATTTCTACAATGGGAAGACATGGTAGATTCAGTGATTCACCAGCCATTACAATGCCCAAGTCATTCTATTTCCAATGGGGGCTGAACTTTCCTAGCAAAATTGATTTAGCTGGCTAACTCTAGTTCTGCCTCACCAGTTAAATCCTAAATTCCTGAGAGACACAGACTAATACAGAAAGTTGATACTACAAGTCTAGCCTCTAGTCTGTTTTGCTTAAATCTTCTGATACTTCTCACAGGACTGGAATAATATCCAGATTTCTTTCCATGGCCTGAGGGCCTTGGTAGCTGTGTGGCCACTGCCTGCAGTACACTATCCATAGACCTTTGTGTGGCCAGCAACTAGTCATCACTCAGGTCTCAGCTCAAACATCATTCCTCCAGAGAGTCCCTGCTTCTCCGCCACCCCTCATTCACTCTTTATCATTTTGTTTTCTCTCCTACATGACACTTACTATCAGAAGTTGTCAAAATGACTACAAGTTCCAGGTCCACCTCCATATCTCCACTGCCTGGATCACAGCCTGACAAAAGGGAGTGGTTGGCCGGGCGCGGTGGCTCACGCCTGTAATCCTAGCACTCTGGGAGGCCGAGGCGGGCGGATCGTTCTGAGCTCAGGAGTTCCAGACCAGCCTGAGCAAGAGCGAGACCCCGTCTCTACCAAAAAATAGAAAGAAATTAATTGGACAGCTAAAAATATATACAGAAAAAATTAGCCGGGCATGATGGCGCATGCCTGTAATCCCAGCTACTCGGGAGGCTGAGACAGTAGGATCGCTTAAGCCCAGGAGTTTGAGGTTGCTGTGAGCTAGGCTGACGCCATGGCACTCGCCCCAGGCAAGAGAGTGAGACTATGTCTCAAAAAAAAAAAAAGAAAAAGGGAGTGGTTACATATTTGTTCAATGAATGAATCTCCAGTGGTGCAATAATGGTCAACTTGAACTGAAGCAGATGTTATATTAAGCCATTTTGGTATTTGAGACGTACCGATTTCATTCCTCATGCAGTAATAAGATGATTCTTCAAATATTTGATTACCAAATTCTTCATTCCAGACCTTTTTAAGCCACAGGTATATGGACATGGTCTTAGAAGGACAGAGTCTCCCCTGACCTGGAGGAGGCTACTTCATGCCTCCTCTGTGCTGTAGTATATATTCCCTCTGCCTGGAATGCTTCTACCTGTCCACCTGATACCTTCTCAGCTTTCAGACTTGTCTAAAGCATTCCCTCCATATAGAAGGCACATGTGGGTGGGGTCTAACCCCTGTGTGCCTCTAAGACTTCATCTCCTGCATGTCGTCTCACATATTTTATTCTCTAGAACACTGAGATTTTCACCAGACTTTGTCACATGTCCATGTCCTATATATGCACTTCTCTCTATCAGAAATTGACTTTTCTACCATGCCTACCTGTGGAACTTCTATTCATTCTTCAAAACATTCTCCAGTGTTGCTGCCTCTGTGAAGCCTTCTATGAACCACCTCTAATCCAGAAAGAATTAATCACTTTCTCCTCTGCACAACATCTCCACTTTGAACACATCCATTTTTGTACTTTTTATACTCTTTTAAAATTACTTATTTTCAAATATAGAACTCTGTGTTTCCCACTAGATTAGTGCCTCTCAACCCAAGTGAATTTTCCTCCTAGGGAACATTTGGCTATGTCTGGAGATATTTCTGTTTGTTACAGCTGCAGGTAGGAGGCATAGTGCTACTGGTATCTAGTAAGTAGAGACCCAGGATATTGCTAAACATTCTACAATGCACAGGGCAGTATCTGCAACAAAAAAATCATTCAACCCAAAATGTTATTAGTGCCCAAGTTGAAAAATCCTACACCAGTCTGACATCCTTGAGAGCAGATTCTTTGTCTTCTTTGGTTAGCCTCCCAGCTCTCATCACAGACCCTAAGAACACTCAGAAAATGCAATGAACTACTATTTTTAAGCTCTGGGGTGCAGACCACTGCCCAACTCCCAGCTTCAAACAGAGCTGCATCCTGCCCTACGACGTGGTCTCCTTCAGCCTGAGAAGTGTATGTTCCTGGGAGTTGCTTGGCCATAGCAAAGAGCCAGAGAGGCAACTTTGCAATACCCGTCTGTCAGAAGCTCCTTCCAGAGGGAAAGTCTATTCACTGAAAGGTCCATATGGGTGTTATTGGTTAGTTGTTGAGTTATTATTTTGACTGTGCTTAGTGTATATACTCACGCCTCCATGTTCTGGGTAGCATGCCTGATCCTTAGCCATTCTTGCCTCAGGGACTTTTGTGAAAATCCCAAAATGCAGAAAAACAATGGCTCTTCCCTTCTATGGTAAAATCCTGAACTCATCAAAGTGATAAAGCACTGAGCATTTAAGGGTAAGCGAAGAAGAGAGAGAGATTTCCCCTCCAGGAGCAATGTTGGGAGGAGAAAACAGAGGCCCATACCCTGTCAGGGAGCTTCCCGGAAAGGTGGCAGGATCTCAGTGGTCTTGAAAGTACATATAAGGAGGTCAAACCACAAAGATGGGTACCTTAAACATGGCAGTGAATCAGAGAGTCATCTGACGTCAAGGCTTGCCCACTGTGGGGCTCAGTGGTAACTACGATGTAAAAGATGTTGGCCCTGTTGTCCACATGCCACATAAGCCCTTTGGGTTACTCAAGAAGGGAACAGGCCCAGGTCATTATTAAGGCTGAATTTCCCAGAAGCCCATCAAGATGGAAGTTCTGAGTCTGATTTCATCTGAGTTAAGGAAAATTAAGAGGTAGACATTTTCTTTCATACCTGAAAGTATGAACTAAGACTCCTCCCTGCCGCAAAGCCATTCACTGATCAGTGTGGTCTAAGCTGGGAATACCTTCAGCCTTCCCTTTCATCACTGCAAGGGAGAAACTGGCTGGAATAGGATTCTTCACCTTATTTTATTTTTATGGAAAAGGAGAGTTTATAGATGCACACAGGGTGCCACAAGCCTAGAATTCAGAAAACCTGGGTTTAAATCCTGGAGCTCTGTGGCCTTGGGCAACTCACTAAATCTCTCTGAGCCCAAATCAGTAAGATGCAAATAACATTACCTCTCAGGGCTGTGCAGAAGATGAAAGTCATGTGTATGGAAATGCTATGTGAACTAAAAGTCCTAACATCAACACTTTCTTCCCATGAAGGAGAGAAAAGAGCCAAAAAAAAAAAAAAACAGTTTCAATTTTATTTTCTAGCTCTGGCTTTAATACCAGTTCAGAGTAAGCCATCAAATTTTTTGTTTATCAATGTACATGCTCAATGTCATGATGGGATGGGAGCACCTTCTCATTATCCCTGTAGAAGGCAACTTGATCTTACACACCTGGGTCAAACCAACTCCAAACTACACCTCCCATCCTCTCACTCCCATTACTTCTTTATATGGCCTGTTTTGTAATGTAGACCAGCAGATGGGACCTACAAACCCCAAAGTTTCAGTGGATTAATACTGCAGAAGCTTGTTTCTTGATCACCTAACATCCAATGCAGGTCCAGGTTAGAGGAGGGAGTACTAGATGGGGCTCTGCTCTGTGCAGGCATTCTGGGACCTGGGATGTTGATGGCTCTGCCATCTTCAAAATGTAGCTTCCAAGCTCACTTGATTCTTAAACATGTCAACCTGGAAATGACATATATGTAACTTCTACTCACATTCCATAGGTGAGAACTAGTTATATGGTCCCACCTAAATGCAGTGGAGAGGAACTAAGATATGTAGTCCTAATTTCCCAGCCACTTCTTAGGAACAATTTTATATTATGAAAGGAGAACAGGGGAGCAAGATGTTTTGGTGGCTAACTACCTATCTCTGCCATACATTCTAAAGTATGATCCACTGATTAGAATGTAGTGGGTACTCAATACATGATGGCTAATGTGACTCTTCATGGGCATCAAGCCACATTTACATTTCACTTGCTTGAGGGAAGATCACTGCCTATGAAGAAGCGAGAGAACTGATTGTCTCTTCATTATTCCAGAAAGATAGCAAGAGAGGAAAGAAAGAAAGAAAGAAAAGTAGGAAGGAAGGAAAGAAGGAAGGAAGGAAGGAAGGAAGGAAGGAAGGGAGAGAGAGATGGAGGGAGGGAGAAAGGGAGGAAAGGAACTGCATATGTTGAACTGTGCAGGGATGGTTCAACATATGCAGATCCATAAATGTAATTCACCACATAAATGGAAGCAAAAATAGAGACCATATGATCCTCTCAGTAGATGCAGAAAAAGCATTCAACAAAAGTCAGCACCCTTTTATGATAAGAACGCTTAAGAAAACAGACAGAGACAGGACTTACCTAAAAATGATATAAGCCATATATGACAAACCCACAGCCAACATCATACCGAACGGGGAAAAATTGAAAGCATTCCCGCTTAGAACTGGAACCAGACAAGGTTGCCCTTGATCATCGCTTCTTTTCAGCATAGTTCTGGTAGTCCTAGCCAGGGCAATCTGATAAGAGAAGGAAATCAAGGGCATCCAAATGGGGACAGAAGAGGTCAAACTATCGCTCTTTGCTGATGATATGATTTTACATCTAGAAAACCCCAGAGATTCTGCCATGTTGGAAATGATAAACAAGTTCAGCAAAGTCTCGGGTTACAAAATCAACATACAGAAATCAGTAGCATTCCTATATGTCAATAACAGTCAAACCGAGAACCAAATCAAAGACACAATAGCCTTCACAATAGCAACAAAGAAAGAATATATTTAACTAAGGAGGTAAAAGACCTCTACAGGGAGAACTACAAAACACTGAGGAAGGAAACAGCAGAGGATGTAAACAGGTGGAAAAGCATACCATGCTCATGGGTCAGCAGAAGCACCATTGTTAAAATGTCTATACTACCCAAAGTGATCTGCAGATTTGAGGCAATTCCTATTAAAATACCAACATCATTTTTCACAGATCTAAAAAAAATAATTCTACACTTCACATGGAACCAGAGAAGGCCCCACATAGCAAAAGCAACCTTAAGCCAAAAGAACAAATGGGGAGGCATCTGTTTCCCAGACTTCAAGCTATACTGCAAGGCTGTAGTAACTAAAACAGCATGGTACTGGCACAAGAACAGAGACACAGACCAATGGAACAGAACTGAGAATCCAGATAGAAAACCATTCTCATATAGCCATCTAATATTTGACAAAGCAGACAAAAACATACATTGGGGAAAGGAATCCTTATTCAATAAATGGTGCTGGAAAAACTGGATAGCCACCTGTAGAAGACTGAAACAGGATCCACACCTTTCACCTCTCACAAAAATCAACTCACAGTGGGTAAAAGACTTAAACCAAAGTGTAAAACTATTAGAATTCTAGAAGAAAATGTTGGAAAAACTCCTATAGACATTGGCATAGGCAAAGAATTTATGAAGAAGACCCCAAAGGCAATCACAGCAACAACAAAAATAAATAAATGAGACCTGATCAAATTAAAAAGCTTATGCACAGCCAAAGAAACTGTCATGAGAGCAAACAGACAACCTACAGAATGGGAGAAAATTTTCACATGCTGCATATCCGATAAAGGGCTGATAACTAGAATCTATTTAGAACTCAGAAAATCAGCAAGAAAAAATCAAACGACCCTATCGAAGAGTGGCCAAAGGACATGAACAGAAACTTTTGAAAAGAAGACAGACTAATGGCCAACAAACATATGGAAAAATGTTCAACATCTCTAATCATCAGGAAAATGCAAATCGAAACCACAATGAGACATCACTTATCTCCAGTGAGAATGGCCTTTATCACAAAGTCCCCAAACAATAAATGTTGGCATGGATGAGGAGAGATAGAAATATTCGTACACTGCTGGTGGGACTGCAAACTAGTACAACTTCTGTGGAAAATAATACGGAGATACCTCAAAGAGCTACAAGTAGAACCACCCTTTGATCCAGCAATCCCATTACTAGGTATCTACCCGAAAGAACAAAAGGCATTCTATAAAAAAGACATCTGCACTAGAAGGTTTATAGCAGCACAATTCACACTTGCAAAGATGTGGAAACAGCCCAAGTGCCCATCAGTACATGAGTGGATTAATAAACTGTGGTGTGTGTGTATGTGTGTGTGTGTGTGTGTGTGTGTGTGTGTGTATACCACGGAGTTCTACTCAGCCACAAAAAACAATGGTGAGCTAGTACCTCTTATATTATCCTGGATAGAGCTGGAGCCCATTCTACTAAGTGAAGTATCACAAGAATGGAAAAACAAGCTCCACATGTACTCACCACCAAGTTGGTATTAACCGATCAACACTTAAGAGCACATATAGCAATAACATTCATCCGGTGTCAGGCAGATGGGAGGGGGGAGGAGGGGATAGGTATATACACAGCTAATGGGTGCGGTGCGCACCATCTGGGGGATGGACACGCTTGAAGCTCTGACTCAGGTGGGGCAAAGGCAATATACATAACCTAAACATTTGCAGCTCGTAATATGCTGAAATAAAAAATTAAAAAGAATTAATTGTGACTTAATTAATTAATAATTAATTAATTGAATTCATTGTGATTGTGTGTTTAATTGTGTGTTTAATTGTGATTCTGTGTTCATCGAGCCACTGGATAGGTGAAAACACAGAATCACAGATAGGCTGGCCTTTGTTTCTCCTGACTGATGCGGCTTCCCCAGCCTGTGTTTGTCAGAAGAATCTCGAAGCAAATATACCAGCTGCAGCCACCTGTGGCAAAGGATAAAGGTCAGGGCAAGCAGAGATGGGAAATCCTGGGAAGGAAGAGGCTGAGGAGGGAGATACATGGGGGAGTGAAGGCTGGGAAAAGCTCCTGTGCACAGCAGGGAATTAGAAGGCCATGATGTGCCCAGGGCTGGACACACACTCAGAGAAGACCTGAGAAGACCCTAAGCTTTCACTTCGGGCTGACCTTAGGTTCCCTGCAAACAGGAAGTGAAGGCTAAGGCAGAATTGCAAATGGCCTGACTAAGTGTTGAAGGAGTGCGCCAACACAGAGCCAATAGGCAAATACTCAGAGAATAGTTTCATTTTTCTCTCCTTTTTTTTTTCTTGGCTCCAGATGTTTAGGGATGTCTCTGTCAAATCTTACAAGCAAGAAGAGACTGGGTCCCATTCTCACTCTTCTCAAACAGAATAATGCCCGGCCTAGAATCTTGTACCCTGCAAATCTAAGTTTCATATACAAAGGAGAAATAAAGACCTTCTCAGACAAGCAAAGACCGAGGGAATTCATCCAGACAATACCTGCCCTCCAGGAAGTACTCAAAACAGTGTTACACATGGATCAGCACAATAAACACCCACCAATGCAAAAATCATCCAAAAGCTAAACGTCAAAGGCCAAACGACACAATGGCTCGAGGGAGAAAGCAAGGCAACAAAGTTGAACTCAATGGGATGAACAGAAATAGCTACATATGGCTGTGGATCAGGCTCACAGGACTCAGAGACCTGTCCTTCTAATACCCTGGAGCCTGGGTCCCTTAGCCAAGAGGGACCAAAACTGGGAAACATTTGACAGGCCAATAGAAAGTTGTGGTAGGTTCAGGACACAAGAGAGGGCTAGGTTGGCCAAACACAAGGGGACCCGAGGCCTGAGTGAGTTTGGAGGGGCTGACAGACAGGAAGTCGGATCTGCTGTCAAACTCCAATCATAACCTTTGGTGTTTGGGGGTGACATGTCTCCTGTACAGGTCCTTGAGCAGGACCAGGGGAGAAATGGGTCCTGGAGAAAATGGTAAAGGGGCATTGCTGGGCATGCTGAGGAGGGCAGTGGTCTCCTGTAAAATGGGGAATACCATCACTTCTTGGAGTTTTTCACCTCCACTTCCCAGGAGCCTCAAGAGGAACTGGTCAGTAAGTACGTACGATAGTGGTGCCCCAGAGGGAGGAAAATATGGTAACCAGGAACATGTTTAAGGAAAGCTGACATAAATGATGAAGTAAAAGAAGGCACTGAAGTAAAAGAATTCACGGACAAAGAGCTGAGGAAATGTCAAGACACAGATCTGAGGGTGCCGACTGACAGAGGCTCAGGATGAGACAGTCCCTCAGTTTCATCATCTCGTGTCTGTGAGTGGTCTGAGGAGGGAGAGGTGGGACATGTGAGAGTCTCAGGTCTCAGATTCTAAAGACCTCAGATCTAATGATAGCTAAGGTTAGACTAGATGTTATGTTCAACTTTTTCTTTTTTACATTTGCAAACAATATTTAATGAGATAGATCATGAAATAATGCTGCTTTAAAAGGATACTTAACAAAAGCAATAATATGATCCCATTCCTGTTAAAACTATGAAAAAAATATGTTATATGCACAAAATAATCAGAAAAAATCACTAAAATGTATATACTGTTTATCTCTGGGTTTTGAGAAAATGAGAGCCTTTACATTTTTTTATTGAGCTTTCTTGAGTTATAATTGATAGAGAAAGACTTGCAAATTTTAAAGTGTAAAATTTGATGAGTTTGGACACATGCAAACACCCATGATATCATCACCACAGACAATGTAAAACAAGATGATACACATATCCAACACCTCCCAAAGTTTCCTTGCATCCTTTTGTATGTGACTGTGAAAAATGAAATTTACCCTCGACAAATTTTGAAGTGCACATATCATGTTGTTAACTACAGGTGCTATGTTGTACAGCAGATCTCTAGAACATATTCATGTGGCAGAACTGAATCAGGAGTGGGGAACCTTTTCGTGTTGGAAGGCTGCATTAATTTAGCTGTAATCAAATGAGTCCACATTAAAGAAACTTCAATTAGATATACTTTAAAATTACATTATTTTGTAAAAATCCAACTACTATGTACTTGATAATTTCAAAAATGAAAACTATTTGTTAATTTCAAAGTTAAGTAACCTCTTATGACTTTGTTGTGTCTGCTTTTTGTTGGAAAGCATTTGAATATTTGGTTGCAGCACAGAGGTCCGCAGTTTCAGATGATCCTCTAGACAGGTATCAGTCATTTGTGACCTTAAGGGTGTCTTGATTTGGGTTAGGTAGGAGAATGTAGATTCACAGCAATAAGTGGCTGAAAAGAAAGAAAGCATTATTCAGGCATGTTGCCAAATGCGTGGGTATTCTACTACATTTTTCCATATTTCAATTGGATCTTTCTTAGCATCAAACAATGACTTTAAAATGTCATCTACCGGCCTGGCACGGTGGCTCACACCTGTAATCCTAGCACTCTGGGAGGCCAAGGAGGGTGGATCGCTCAAGGTCAGGAGTTCAAGACCAGCCTGAGCAAGAGCGAGACCCCCGTCTCTACTAAAAAATAGAAAGAAATGATCTGGACAACTAAAAATACATATACATAAAAATTATCCAGGCATGGTGGCACATGCCTGTAGTCCCAGCTACTTGGGAGGCTGAGGCAGAAGGATCGCTTCAGCCCAGGAGTTTGAGGTGGCTGTGAGCTAGGCTGATGCCACGGCACTCTAGCTCAGGCAACAGAGCAAGACTCTGTCTCAAAAATAAATAAATAAATAAATAAATAAATAAATAATGAAATGTCATCTACCGAGAGTTCCATCAATTCCATCTGTAGTTCTTTAGGTGCCTTGGTGATATCAACTAGGTGAGGCTGAAATGCTAATTTGAGTGTGATGACATGATTTTCAAAGTCAGTAGACCTTTCCTTGTATTCTCCAATTAATAGGTCTTTAACAGCTGTGTATTCTTCAGATGGTTCATATATATCATCCTGCTCATCAATGACCTTTGCTAACTGGGGAAAATGTTCATCTGAAATTTCCTTTTGAAGAAGAAATGTTTTGAAGAAAGATAGCTTTATTTGAAATGCTTGGATTTTTTTTTTTTTTTTTTTTTTTGCCACATAACATATAGACTTAGTTTCACCTTGCAAAGAAATATTCGAGTCATTTTGATTTGACACGATATCACACAGAAATGCTGCATTCCTGTAGAAATCTTGTTTCAATAATTCACGCTGCTAATTTTGTTCTTCATAAAATTCAACTACCTGTTCTTGCAGAGATAAAGTTTTGACTAACACCTGTCGCCACAATAGCCAACACACTTTAGAATGACACCACAAATCCACACTGAATACCTCATCACTCAACTTTAGCATGTTACAAAACTGATGATGCCATGCTGCATTTGCAGGAATATGGTTAAGAATACTTATAACTTGTTGCAAAGTGTCACTTAAAATAGTAGCTTTAGCACACAGATTTTGCTGACACAAGATACAATGAAAAGAAATAAGAGCATCTGGATCTGTTAAAACTTTTTTTATCTGTGCAATAAACCCTTCGTGTTTTCCTGTCATGGAAGGTGCACCATCTCTACATACACTCACTAAACTTACCAAATTCAGTCCAACTTCACGACATTTATTTTGAAAGTTGCTGAAGGTATCTATTCCCCATGCTCTATTCCCAAGAGTGCCCAAAGCGAGTAACTCTTCATAACAAAGAAAATCTGTTATGACCTGAATGAAGTATAAAACCTGTGCCAAGTCAGTAGTATCAGTTGATTCATCCAAAGTGATCAAATAATATATATGTTTTTTCCTTTTGAAGTATTGTATGAAGTTGTTCTGTTAAATTGAAGGCTAGGGGAAGTTAGAACTAAATTATGAGTATAGTAGCCCTTAATTTAGCCCTATGGCTCACTAATGTTCTAATTGTGCTGGTCAATCTGGGAGGACTACTTTGTTAAAATTTATTTTATTCGTTGATATTTTAAATATGTTCATTTTAAAAATAAAATAAAAACATAAAAGATGAAAAAAATATATAAATAAAAATAAAAGGATTTGTTCTGTAAAATTTGGATTCAGTCAAAAGGCCTCACTTAAGGACCTAGAAGGCCACATCTGGGCTTAAGGCCACCAGTTCCCCACCCCTGCTTTACATCCATTGAACAAATCCCCATTTCTCCCTTCTTCCTGCCCCTGGCAACCACCATTTCTATTCTCTGCTTCTGTGAGTTTGATTATGTTAGATAGCTCATATAAGCAGAATCATGCAGTATTTGTCTTTCTGTGATTTATTTGGCTTAGCGTAGTATCCTCAAGGTTCATCCATGTTATTACAAATAGTAAGATTACTTTCTTTTTGAAGGCTAAATAATATTCCATTGTGTGTATATACATTATCTTTATGCACTCATCTGTCGATGAGTGCCTGGGTTTTTTCCATATCTTGGTTATTGTGAATAATGCTGAGATGAACATGGGTGTGCAAATATCTCTTCAAGGTCTTGTTTTCAATTCTTTTAAATATAACCACAAGTGGGATTGCTAGGTCATATGGTAGTTCTATTGGTAGTTTTTTGATGAGCCTCCATACTGTTTTCCACAGCTGCTGCAGCATTTTACATGCCCAACAGCAGTGTATAAGGGTTCCTTTTTCTCCACATCCTTGCCAACACGTGTCATCTTTTGTTTTGTTGATACTAGCCATCATAACAGTTTGAGTGATATCACATTGTAGTTTCAATTTGCATTTCCCTGACAATTAATGACATTGATCATCTTTTCATATACCGGTTGGCCATTGTGTGTCTTCTTTGAAGAAATGTCCATTCTGGTCCTTTGGCCATTTCTTAATTGGATTTTTTGTTTTGGTTGGTTTTTTGCCATTAAGTTGAAGGAGTTCTTTATATATTTTTGAAATTCACCCTTATTGGATATGTGGTTTGCAGATATTTTCTCCTATTGTATACATTGCCTTTTCATTTGGTTGGTTGTTTTCTTTGTTATACAGAAGTTTTTTAGCTTAATATAGTCCCATTTGTCCATTTTTGCTTTCATTGCCTGTGGTTTTGGTGTCAGATCCAAGAAATCACTGTGAAGACCAGTGTTCAAGATTTTCCCCTGTTTTCCTCCAGAAGTTTAATAGTTTGGGATCTTACATCTAAGTCTTTAATCCATTTTGAGTTGAGTTTTGTTTATGGGGTCCAATTTCATTTCTTTGCATGTGAATATCCAGTTTACCCAGCACTGTTTATTGAAGAGACTATTCTTTCTCTATTATATATTCTTGGCACACTTGCAAAAGATCAGTGTATGCCTGGGTTTAGTTCTGGCTCTTTGTTCTCTTCCTTTGGTCTACATGTCTATCTTTATGCCAGTATCAGACTGTTTTAATTACTTTAGCTTTGTAATATATTTTGAAATTAGGAAGAGTGCTGCCTCCAAACTCATTCCTCTTTCTCAAGATCACTGTGGCTATTCTGAGTGTTTTGTGATTCCGTATGAATTTTAAATTGTTTTTTCTACTTCTGGAAAAAGTGCCATTGGAATTTTGATGGGGATAGTCTTGAATCTGTAAATCGCTTTGGGTAATATGGACATTTTAACAATATTAATTCTTCCAGCCTATGAACATGGGATGTTTTATCATTTGTTTATTCATTTTTGTCTCCTTTAATTTCTTTCATCAATGTATTGTAGTTTTCAGTGTACAAGTCTTTCACCTCCTTGCTTAGGTTCATTCCTAAGTATTTTATTCTTTTTGATGTAATGGTAAAATTGACTGCTTTCTTAAATTCCTTTTCAGATTGTTAGTCGTTAGTATATAGAAACACAGATTTTTGTATGTTGATTTTGTATCCTGCAACTCTACTGAATTCATTTATTACTTCTAACAGTTTCTTGTGAAATCTTTCAAGTTTTCCACATATAGGATCATGTCATCCACAATAATGTTATATTAAACTTAAGTTACCATTATTGTTATTAATAACAAGAGTTAAAATCTCTTGAGTGTTTTTTATTTACCAGGATTTTTAAAGGCATCATCTTATTAAACTCTTACAACAATCCATTTTCTGGGTAAGGAAGTTGAGACTTAGAAAGATTAAAATCATCTTACTTGTGATCACAGAGTTAAAAAGTAGGGAATCAGAATTTGAGCCCCAGTCTCTGGAGAGCCAGAACCCGAATTCTGAAGCACTAGGCCTCTCCTGGGGGAGCAAGAAGGAAGTTTTAGCAAGGCCAAGAGGTGAGGGCTTTCCAGGTAATTATGTGATAATTCAGGAGCCTCCTTGCCAGGGGCATCTGCAACACTCAGGTTACCTAGATATAGACTTACAAGCAGTTTCTAAATCAGCTACAACTAAAAAGAGAAATCGATCAAAAGGCCCGTGTTTGGGAGAATAACTCTAGCAACATACCCTGCATCAAAGACAGCCCAGATTAAAAGGAGGAGATGTTTAAAGGGCTTCCCAGACATACCGAATGCTCCCACAAAGCCAGTCGGGACATGCTTCAAGGTGACTCCATTTATCACCCTTCTCAAGAGATCCTGGTGTAGACCTCCTAATATCATCATATCCTGGGGACTGGAGGTTTCTAGGTCGCCACCTTTAATATTGGTTGTGACTGGGAGTTATTTGGAGTTTGCGACACCTTGTATCAGCTGGGATTGGAGAAAAGCAGGAGAGACGGATAGGGGTTCAAAACAGCATTTTTCCAGCAGCTTCTCACACATGTGTACTCCCCACTTGTGAGTTTCCGCCCTACTGCTCTCCCTAACCAATATAGAGTAGCTGTCCCAATCTGAAAGACCTCTTTTTAGGACCAGGAGACCAGGATTTTGATCAGAGATGCAAACTGACATTTCATGCCAAGTAAACAAAGGCTATTACATGCCAAGGTTTGGTCTTGAATAAATGTGTCTCCATCTAAAGAGGAAGTAAGTAGAGATGGGTAAACATAACAGGATGAAACAAGGCAACAACACTGATATCTTCATGTAAATCTTTATGTGGATCAGCTCTGTCTTTAGCATACATAGAACAAATATTTATAATTTTTAAATTTCTTTTTAAAGACAGAGTCTTTCTTGCTCTGTCACTCAGGCTGGAGTGCAGTGGTATGATCCTCAAACTCCTGGGCTCAAGTGATCCTCCCACTTCAGCCTCACCAGTAGCTAGGACTATAGGCATGCACCACTGCGCCTGGCTAATTTTTTTACATTTTGTAGAGTCAGGGTCTCGCTATGCTGCCCAGGCTGGTCTCAAACTCCTGAGCTCAAGCAATTCTCCTGTCTCAGCCTCCCCAAGCCCTGGGATTACAAATGTGAGCCACCAGGCCCAGCGTTAAATTTTTAAATGCAACTTTTTTCTACACTTAGTTAAATAGCTCCATGAGGACAGAATCCAAGTCTGATTCATTTTCCCTCCCTCACCTACCCAGTACACAGTAGGTACTTAATACATTTTTGATAAATGAGAAATCTATTAGTATTTCTAAATGCAGCCTATAGCCTACTTTTTCCTCTTTCGTTTTTTTTTTCTTGTTGTTGTTGTTGTTGTTTGTTTACCAGAACTCAAAGTGTAGTCATAAAACCTCGTGTCTGAATCACACACAATCTAATCTCCCACAGTCTCTCTCCATGGCCGCATGAGCTGTTCAGACCAGGGCTCAGTCCACACTTTGGGGGCCATAATAAGGAGCCATGGTAAACAGCACCACCTAAATGTTGGAGACATGACGGATTTCACTGAGATTGCACAGCAACATCCAACAGCTCTGTATTCTTTTGGAAATAATCTGAATCATTCCTGAGAAGGCTATTGTCTGATGGACTTAGCCTTCATGCAGATAGACCCTTTTAAAGAATCATAATTCTTCAGAGCCAAAGGGTTTTATAAATAATCTAGTCTAACCCCCTTAACTGACAGATGGAAAAGCACAGGCCCAGGAAGACAGGGGTCTTGCCTGTGGTCACACATCTGGTTGGCGAAGGACCAGATTACAGGCCCAGCCTGTGTCCTCGCTTTTACCCACTCTAATTCCTGCTCCTTCAGCTCTCAACTTAAAGCTTCTCGGGCCTCCATCCTTATCTAAATTAGATCCTCATCCTCCTCACCCTCATAGCACTCTGTACCGTTGCACATTTGTCTGTAGCAGTACATGTTGAACGTCTGCTCTCCACCAGGGCTATACAATATCAATAGCTTGACAAGCACGCAATAGTCCATAAACATTTGTGGAATAAATGAGTGAATGAATGAATGATTCCTCTACAATTCCTTTCTCATTACATCATGCAGTCTTCATGTATTTATGTATCTAGTACATCTGTTTATTTTTCTATCCCCCAAAATTATCTTTTCTGTCCATCCAAAAAAAATTGATGAAAAACCTTAAAGTCCAAAAAAAAAAAAATTTGTAAAGAAAGAAATAAGAGCTTCTAAACATACTAGAAATAAAAGTTTTATAAATTCCTTTGGGGAGCCTTTAATTCCTCGAGGGCTAGGACCACATTTTCTCGGTTTCTCTGCCCAATGCCTAGCAATAGGAATGGCAAGTAGTGGGAAGTCAAACAAAAGAATGAAGCAAATGAGACATGGACACTGTGCCTGTGTCCAGACCATGGTAAATTATCTGAATGATAAGTTGAAATATCACCCAGAATTTTTTTGTTTACGTTTTCTCTAGGATGAGCCATTTACATCCTCCGTACAGAGCCACGTTCTGAGAATGAAGCAGGAGGTTGATAGTGCAGCGTTTGGACCCAAAGCGACAACTTGGTCTCAGTTACAAGAGGTTAGGAGCCCTGCCTCCTCAAAAGTGAGAATAAGTTGGGGGTCACAGAGAGGACAAGGAATACACCATCCCCTGCCCGCCTCAGCAGCAGGGACTCCGGAGCCAGGCTATTGCCCTGTTTGTGTGGAAACCCAGCCCCACTGCAGCATGCTGGCTGAGCAGCAGCTGAAGAGAAGCCACCCACCGCTCCAACAGAGCCTGCACACAGCCACAAGGGCAGCAGTGGCCGCCCCCACACAGCCAGCCTGGCCTGACCTAAAGGCCCTTCAAACAGAAAGCGCTATTCTGAATTTCAGAGAGACCGATCGTAGAGACCCCCATGGCAGCCTTAGGTTAAGTCCACGAAAGCAAGGGTTAACATACAGTGCTGTGCAGTGAAAGCACCGCCTGTATTATGTTAAACCCCTTTTATATAAAAGGAAAAATCCAACTGTTGTGCAGAAAATCCCTACCCTTTCCGATCGATGCTTCCTACCACTAGGGCATCTAGTAATTTCTGATTCAGTCTCCTGTAGCCTTTACTTCAATGACAAGGCACAGCAGCCCAGGGGCAGGCAGCAGCCAGGCTCCGCATGGCAACCCATCGGCCCTGCCAAGAGGTGCGAGTGTCAGGGGATGATGCACAAAGTGGAGGGGGATGTCCCTGTGGGTCGCACTGGGACTGTTTTAAGCTATGCCCCGGTCCTCAATCATAGACTCAGAGTTCAAAGGGCTGTTAGGTTGCTGGCCGCTGATCTCATCTCAAGGTGATAGTCACCTCTGGCCTCTCGGCAGACAGCAAGCCCACTGTCCATCCATCTTGCAGCAGCTTGACACTAGATTCTCTACCCATTTTACAGCCAGTGAACATTCCCCATTGATTTATTGATTGGTGTCTGCCTGTGGAGGGAGCTCAGAACAGACTCTGTGTGCACTCACAGCCTCCCGCATGGATTTTTTCCCCTCCTGTCTTTTCTCCTTTTTATCCAAGGCGTGTTAGCAGTCTGGGGTGCAGCAGGAATTAGAGCATGCAGGAGCCCAATTTACTGTCGCGAACGTGCCCAGCTCCCGTTGGTTGGCCAGGTCTGCTTGTCTTTTCTTCTCCCCTTTCTTTTTTCATTTTGTCCCACATTCTGAATACCTGTGCCTCACTCACTCTTGTTTTGTTGGTGAGTCCCTCCTTTCTCTTACCGTTAAGATAGTTCTTAAATCCAACATAGGACGAGCAGAGAGAAGGGAGTTGGGAGAACTAACATACTCTTTCTCTCCTTTTGTCTTTTTGCTCACACCCCGTTACAGGAGGAGAGTAGCTTGTTTCCCAAAACAAGAGCTTCTCCTCAACCTCTACTTTCGAATAAGCAGTGTTGGATTGCTTTGAATCATTTATAATTCAATTCTAAGTCATTCTCATTGCACTGGTTTCTCTTCTGAAAAACCATCTTTTTTTTCAGCACACTCATCCTTCCTGGAATTTCATGAATGAGCATTCAGAAGCCATGAAATCTGTGTGGTCCTTAAGCTTTTTAATCTGCAGAGCAAGGTTAAGAAAAGTGCCTATAAAGCAAATCCCTCCCTTCAAGGGAGAAACAAAAAGCACAAAATCCTTATAAACAACCACACATCTACTGGGTATAAAGTGTAACAAACAATAGAAATCACTGGAACGGTTGGTGTGTCTCATATGCAGACCACACGGCTATGCTTAGCGGTAATTACTTTCAAGCCATCTCAGATGGATCTACAAATCACACCTCTGGATCCCACGGATCTTCACTACCTTTGACGTGTTCAGAGAAAGGAATCATTTATCTCCTTATAGTAATTAGATGGAACAATGACTGTGCTGTCTTATGAGTAAAATATTGTATTGATCTGGACACTGGATACACAGGTCACATTTTATTCACAAATGCATTTTCTTAAAAAAAATAATAATTTGTTCTGCTTGAAAAAAACCGTTCTCCCAAAGCAAAATTTCCCAAATAGGCAAATGAGGGGGCGAGGCTGACTCAAATGCTGTTATTCAGCCTCAGTGTTCTAGAAATTCCCCTAAGTATATAGAGTGATGCCAGTCCCCTGTGGCTACAGAGTCCCATTTTAATTTCCCTCTGAAACACCTTTTCATTCCACTCGTCGCTACTCATTGTCCAAGAGACTAACTTGACCAATGTAAGCTAGTTTTCTGTGTTTCCAGCTGCTGATTGAATCATAGAAGGGTGTTACAGATTTTTAAGTGTTTTTATAATTACCTGTGTTTAATCTTTTTAAAAAATTTTAATTGGCTTCGAGATTCCAGTGGCAAACTATCAAAATGAGGAAAGACAATTATAAGCAAAATCAAAAAAAGCAAACTAAAACAGGTTACCATTTTTTACCTATCAATTAACAAAAAACAAATTTAATGACAATTCATAAAATTGATGAAATAAACATCTTGTAGGCAACGTAAATTGGTAAAACCATTTTGAAAAATAATAAAGCGGCATGTATCAATAGCCCTTAAAATGTAGACTATATATTAATATATCCTTTTGATCTAATCTAAAAAATCATTTTAAATAATGAAAAATACTTATGCTTAGATAGGTTCATAGCAGTGGTACATGAAAATAGCATAAAAGGGGGAAACAATCTAAATTTCAAAACTATGGAATGATTAAGTTATAGCATATTCACTTTACAATGAGCTATTATAAAGCATAGTTGGCTATAAAGAATAGGTAAGAAGGAGAAATTCCTCTACTGTAATACTAAACGGAGAGAACTACCAAATATTATCAATAATATAATTATAACTAGTTGGAAGAAAATGAGCACAGAGGAAATATACTAAAAAGACATTCTCTAAATGCCAGTAATAATGTCAGGTTGGAATTATGAAATTATACTGTAATCATTTTTTCTCTTACCCAAATGTTCTTTTGACATGTATGCATAATGTTTCTAATAAAAATAAACTAAAAAACTTGGACAAAGTAGAATAACTTACCTTTGAAATAATTTCAGATGGCTTTCAAACATGCAATAAACATTTAGTATTTTTGTCTTCCTTACTGAAAAGTCATCTGTGGAGCGGACGTAGGGAACTGAGCTATTTGCTTTAGCAAAATGGTTTTTAAAGCACTTAGAATTTTTCCCCATAAGCAGTAGAAAGCTTTTCAGCAGCAGACAGCAAGCAAACCAACAATAGGACAAGAATTACTATTAATAGATATCTGGAGATTGTGTGGGGTGGTAAAAAGGACTTTTAGTTAAACACTTGGATTCTATTAACAGACCCAGAACTGCCACTAATAGGAGAAAAAAAAAATTGAACTTCTTTGCACTTTAGTATTTTTTTCAATTCAATCATATAAAGTCATTTTAACTCATAAAACAAAAAATAATGATGAACCATTGGATAAATGGGCAAAATACCTGACATCACTCAGTTTCAGCTCTCACTCCTCCCTCTAGAATAATAATTATTGGTTGTTTTTTTTTTTTTCACTCTTCTTCTGGTTGCACTGGCTACTTTGTAAAACAGCCCTTCAGTTTAGTCATCCAGAATGGTGCCAGTGCAGATGTCACTCACCCCTGTGGCAGGATGATTATCCAGGCTGACGGTGAGCTCACTCCTTCTCAGGGAAGTGCCGGCCAATGGCACAGGCCCGCAAGGGGGTGTGGCAGGAGGGCATGCTGAGCCAGTCCATTGACCTGCATATATCTGGGAGTTGGGCTTCAAGAACAAACAGCCCAGATGTCCCAGCAAGAGAACAAAGGTCAAAGCTAGGCATATGTTTAACAAGGTTAAGTCAACAGTAGGACAGAATTTTTCACCTGAGAATCACTTATGATGGGAAGTCACAGTCGTCAGATCCAAGCATCACATGAATAATACTGTCCACAAAAAATGGCCAGGAGTCTAAATGACGTTACCAAAAAATAAATATCAATGCTTTTCCCTGAGCTACTTTTGGAAAAGTAGAATTATTTGGCTTTTAAATAATTAGCTTAAAAAAATTACCTATGCAGCAGAGGTAGGGAATGGAGCTTACTCTCTAAGAGTAAGTTACAAGTCACTTGTAGGAGCCACAAAAACAAGTCTTTGATTCCTCTATGCAGCTGGTATTGATCAAGCTCCCACAATGTGCTAAGGAAAAGGCATGGAAAGAATAGGCACAACCCTGGTCTCTGAGGAGTTTTCAGTCCACTAGAAATGACAACCTAAAGTTACACACTCAGCATCCGGTGCTTTCAGTTCAGCACTGCATGTAACCCCTCAGCAGCCCTATGAGGTCTTGCTATGCAAAAATACAGCCATCCGTGATTGGGCATAGGCTGGCAGACTGAAGAAAGGATCTGATTATTAACCAAAGAACTTTCCTCTGTCCGCGTTTGGGATAGCCAGATATCCCAAGAGAGAGGATAAAATGGGGAGAGAATGTGGCAGACCCACACAGTCAAAAGAGTATATGAGAATTTGGGTGGGTATATCAGAGCATGCTGCTCTCTTGTGCAGAGGAAGAAATATATTTCCATGTTCCCCACCACAGTGTGCCCTGAGGGTCCCAAGTAGGAGTGACAAAGAGAAGCAAAGTCCCTTGGGACCCTCAGTTCAGAAGGGAGGTGCCTGTACTTCCTAGCAGTACTTTTTGCTCAACTCCCCTGGCTTCAGGGTTTCAGTCTCGCCCTGAGGTCCAGAGAACCAGAGTTGGTAGGAGGAAGCTCCAGGAGGAGCCCCGGAGTTGACCCATCCAGCTGCAAACTTGATGCTTATTTTTCTCTTCAAGGAGTCCAGAGTTCACAGACCAGGAAACTATTTGTTCACAAAGTAGAAAGCCCTCAGCCACCTCCATTCAACTCAGACCAACCCCCTGCCCTGCTGCCTCAATTGTGCTCCTCTGAGCAAAACCCATGGTAAAAAACCATACAATGTCAGAGCTTGAATGGAGCTTAGAAATCATTTAGTCCAGTCCCTCACTTCAAAAACAGAAAAATGAGAGCCCATAAAGAGATCATACCTTGCCTACAGCCACTCAGCCAACCTCCAAACTCTTTAAGATACAGGTCAAGGTAGACCTATCTACTCACATACATCCATCATCCATGCTTCTGTTCATACATGCAATCTTAGAGCAAGCAAGTGGCACACTTAGAAGTCACTTGCCTAGACCATGTATTTGTCATTTTAAGACCCTCCTGTACTAGATGTAACTATGGTTTATACCTTAAAGGAAATACATTTGGACTAGGTGCTTCTCTCCCATTTTCATATTATGATGTCAACTTGGAGACAAAAGCAAACACAAATTGAGACACTAATGTTATCTTAAAATTATTTCACAAATATTAGTATTGGTATTTCTCATTGATTAGAGCTGCCTTGTCTTATTCATGGCTTAATGTTGCTTACTAAAGAAAATAAATCAAACTCCTAAGTATCCGACCCGCCTGAGGTATGATACTTGCAGCTCTCAACATGTACTGGTTAGACAAGGTGACCAGGATACAAAATCATTCATTCTGGCCACCTCTCTGCCAGACTATTCCTGTACCCGACTCCCATCCCTCTGGCCCCCTCTGGCTGGCCACTTGCTGATGCTATTTGCCAGGGAATGAAGGTGTCTGTGAGCTTTGAAAATTGGATCACAGGAACAACTCCACACTGGCCCCAGTCATGCTGACGGCAAGACTGATCAATCAATACCCTGTGTGACACTTTCAGAATTCATTGGAAATGATGCCCTTTTCAAATGACACCCACATTTTATCAAGGGCAGCTCTAGCAAAGAAAAAAAAGCACCACACCAATGTGTTTTTCTTAGATATATCTGGTTTCAGTAAACTTTGTTGGTTAGGACCAATAAGTCTGTATCTCCAGCCTCCCCCTACCCATCGCAAAGCCTTTGAACAAAGAGGAGATACAGTGTTTAGGCAGCTTTGCAAGCTGACATTTTTCTGAGCCCCTAAATCTCACATATAGAATAGAAAATGGCCACGTGTCGTTCAATGCAATGAGTCTTTTATAATTCTAGGTTTGTTGTGAACTTCCAGCACACTAGACTCATACAGAAAACAAAGGGAAATCTTCTTCCAGAAAGAAAGGCTTAAAATTGCCAAGTCGCTGTTCTAAATACTTGGAGAAGATTGACCCTTACCTGTCCAGTATGATGCCAGGAGACACAAAGGCAACAGTTTGCTTTCTTGACAGTAGGATGCATGAGGTAAAGGACGCATGTTCAGCTCCTTAGACCCAGACTAGGTTAGCGGTGCTGCTTAACAAAAACCAGGTGGGAAGCTCTGGTTTAACTGCTAAGTTCTGATGAGGTTAGAGTGTTTCCAGCATTTTCCAACATTAGGCAACCCACTCAGGCCCCAGGAGTGGCGGTTTCACAGGACCTTGAGAGACTAAGGAATGAGAGAAGGGACTCTCCTGACTGGAAGACTCGGGAAGAAAGAGACAGCATTAAGATCCCAGGTGTCACCGTTTGAATAAAATCCCAGCTACTAAGGTAAGAGCAGTGGTTCTCAACTTGAGCTTGCATGAGTATCACCCAGAGGGCTCGTTAAAACCCAGGTTGCTTGTCCTTACCCCTAGTTTCTGATTCAGTTGGTCCAGGTCTGGGGTGGGGCCCAGGACTTTGCATTTCTAACAACTTTCCATGCCATGCTGCTGCTAGTACTCTAGGACTGCAGTTTGAGGACCTGTGCTTTAAAGCACTTTTAAGTTACCTACAAACCAAAGAAACCCAGCTATGGAAATAGCACTAGGATTATTTTTATTTTATTGTGTTCATCAGGGTAGATACGCTACAGCATCTCTTTAATAGAACCAATTTCCTAACATATTGTGAGCAGAGGTTGTTTTTGTTTTTGTTTTGTTTGTCTTGTTCTGCCTGCTAGTATGAAAGAACAAAAGTGGACTGTGAGTTTTCGTCACTGACAATGACAATTCTGAAAACAAAGCAGGCGTGTGACTAGTCCTTGACAGTCCAAGCTCCCCTTAGGGTTCAGGGAGCAATCATCGGGCCTCGAGTATCCAGGTCAACTGAGTTAGCCAGGCACTGGTCAATCACGGAGCTCTGGGCTGTCACAATGAATAGGCAATCAATGGGCCATCCCACGCAGTTGTTGAAACGCTCAAACTCTAATGTCCGACCATTTCAGCATCTGGTTATCAGGAAATCCAAGTGAGCTATCTTTAAATGGTCAAGTTCTTAAATACGAAGCAATTTGATTGGTCTCTTAGCAATATCCTCCCTCAGCCAATCAAGTTAATTATCAAGAACTGCCAAAAGATCACTAAAATAAAATAATTAAGATAAATAATCTCCACCTTTGTAAGAGGAGTTCAAGAAGATTTTATAAGAAACTACTATTTTCCTTTTTTTTTTTTTTTTTCTGCAGAGTCAAACCTGGGAACACAAGAATATTAAACTTGACTACGGAGTATCCCTCCCCAGCTATGCCTCCCCCTTTATACAGAATTCCCACGTGTGGATTTGCTTCCATGCAGCTTTTCAGCAACTGCAAGAATTTCACTTTCAGTTACAGTGTATGAGATTTATGAGCCCCTCCAACTGGGGATAATTAGAAAAAGAGAAAGTGGCGTAGGGAATAGGAAAGGGAGCAAAACAGACAGAACAGCAAAACAGAACATGGGCTGGAGTTTTTGCAATGTTTTCTCTCTCCCCCTCTGTCTCCCTCTCTCTCCCTCTCTCTTCCTCTCTCTCTCTCTCTATCAGGATGTTGAAAGAAGGTAAAACCCGGCCTCAAAACTGCACTCCTGTGCCTGTTGGAAGGCAGGAAATGGAGGTATGAGTGTGGAAGCTGAGCGTGCTCTGGCATGAAGTTTCTCAGTCTCCGTGTATTAGGGAGAAGGGGTGAGAAATACCTACTCAGTGAGAGGAAAAATGTTTAAAAAAAAATTTCTCCAAAGGTTTGGAGTTTGCTTGTTTGTTAGTTTTTGTTTCCTTTACTTTTCTCCATCTTTAATATGCAAGTCGCTCTGCATTTTTTTAATACGAATAGGACCTGAGAAATAAGAGGCAACAACTCTATGCCATGAGAAAAGGCACTAAATGCATTAATAGCAGAGAAGACACAAATAAAAGCCCTTCCAACATCCATGTTATCTGGAAAAAAAGAAGAGAGAGATGAATTCATTTTTCGAAAGTGTTAAAACAATGGTAGAGGGAATCCGAAAATTGTTTTCGGTACCAAGGAATGGCAAATAGAAATTAACTGTCATGTCGTTTTTATAACCAACTAATAATGAGTAGCATATGTCATTGGTGTTCTCTTTAGTGTGTTCATTTTACTGTTTTATTTTCATCTCATAAAATAGTTAAAAATACTTTTGTGTGTCTATCCGCTTCCTCATTTCCCCCATGCTTTTACCTATAACATCAACCAATTCTCATCTATGAATCCTCCTAACTGAGGCCTTTCAAATCCTTGTGGATTTGGAAGCAACTGTTATGTATATGCAAGTCAATAAGCTCAAATCAATTACTGGAGCTGTGCACAGCACTAAATGAGACAGGAGGTGGAAGAATAGGGAAAGACAGGAAAAATAGCAAAACAGGTTCCTTTACCTTAAATTGCTCACAAGATAGTAGTGAGGATGGGTTAACGAACACCAAACTATAGTACAAATGGGAAGTAAAGTATCCAAAGTGTTTCAGAATCACTGTTTGTGCAAGGCTGGCAAGGAGGAATGTTCTAGAAGTTTTCACAATGGAAGACATATTTAAACTGAACCTTGAAAAACATAAGAGTTTGTCATGCTAAAGATGGGGACAGAGGAAGGGAGTATTTTAGTCAAGGTTTATGACCTATTCAAGAAACTTCCCAGTGTCAGTCAGGGTTCCTAACCATCATTAGTATTATGGGGAAAAGGGATTTATGTTAGGAATTAGACTGTACACAAATGTTGGAGGAGCTGGGGAAGTGAAGGTCAGGGGGTCAGAGGAAAAGTCCTAGAACACTGGCAAGGGAGGACAAGTCAGAGTCTGCAACGAAATCCAAAAACCAATTCATCTAGCCGCCAAAGCAAAACCACAAAGGAGGAGCTTGTGGGAAGAACTAGAGAAGGCCACTGTCTCTAAAGGGTCACCACTGCTGCTCATGCTCAGTCAAGAGTCTTGCAGTGGCTTGAAGCCCCTACTAGTCAGTGGGGCAGCAACTGGGAAGATGAGCTAAACGCTTGAGTGGAGGTGAGCAAGGACCAGCTAGGAAATAAAGCAACAACAAAAATAAATAAATGGGACTTAATTAAACTAAAAAGTTTCTGCATAGGAAAGGAAAAATCAACAGAGTAAACAGACAACCTACAGAATGGAAGAAAATATTCACAAACTATATATCCAACAAAGGATTAATAATCAGAATCTACAAAGAACTCAAACAAATCAGCAAGAAAAAAAAAAACACTAAAAAGTAGGCAAAAGACATGAATAGATTTTTCTCAAAAGAAGATAGAGAAATGGCCAATAAATATATGAAAAAAATGTTCAACATCACTAATTACCAGGGAAATGCAAATTAAAACCACAATGAGATACCATCTTATCCCTGTCAGAATTGCTATTATTAAAAAGTCAAAAAACAATCGATGTTGGTATGGTTACAGTGAAAAGGGAATGCTTATGCACTGTTGGTGAAAATGCAAATGAGTACAACCACTATGGACGGCAATACGGAGACTGCTCAAAGAATTAAAAGGAGACCTACCATTCTATCCAGTGATCCCACTACTATCTACCCAAAGGAAAAGAAGTTATTTTATAAAGATAACTGCACCTGAATGTTTATTGCAGCACAATTCACAATTGCAAAGACATGGAACCAACTTCAGTGCCCATCAACTGATGAGTGGATAAAGAAAATGCGGTGTGTATACACACACACACACACACATACACACACACATACCATGGAGTACTACTCAGCCATAAAAAGGATTGAAATAATGTCTTTTACAGCAACTTGGATAGAACTGGAGACCACTATCCTAAGTGAAGTATCTCAGGAACAGAAAAACAAATATCACATTTTCTCACTTATAAGTGGGAGCTAAATGAGGAATATACATAGTCCTAAAGAGATGTAATAGACATTGGAAACTAAAAAGGGGGGAAGGTGGGAAGGGGTAAGGGATGAAAATCTACCCATTGGGTATAATGTACACTATTCTTGTGACAGGGGCATCAAAAGCCCTGATTTCACCATGATGAAATTCACCCATGTAACAAAATGCACTTGTACCCCATAAACTTTTTGAAATAATAAATAAATAAATAAATAAAAATAGAATGGTTAGAATTTGTTTGGTACCAATTGGATATGGAAGATATGGGAGACAGACTCTGATAAAAGCTAAAAATGAAAAAAATAATAAAGTATAAGTTTATATTAATAGAAAGAATTATAGGAAGTCTCATTAAAGAGATAGAATTGTTATAACATTAATAAAATTATATGGCCATAAAGTAAAATATAGTCAAAGCACTTTCCAACAAAAGAGAAGTGAATAATATTGTGAGGATTCTCTACAAGAAATCTTAATTTCTAAGCTTCTGCCTCTATTTTTATTCTGCTTCATTTGGCAGTTGTCACTGAGCAACTTGAATGGAATCAAAAGAACTACAAAAACACATAATGATTTTAATGCCATTTTAGCACAAGGTGTCATTGGTATCGTTGGCTTATTACAGGTTTTCAAAATGGGCCCACACTAAGCTTAGTAAGATCAGGGTCAGAGAGCTCCTTTTTTTTTTTCAGGGCTGGATCTCCTTTCACACAGAATGGTTTGAATTCCAGCTCCACCTCTTGTTCACTGAATGATCTCAGACAAGTCTTTTAGCTTTCTAAGCCTCAGTTTCTCTGTCTGGAAAATTGCGATAAATATTAATCATTGTATTTTATATGCTATGTGCTTAGCAAAATATCTGACCAGTGGGGCAATTCTTGTTTGCTTATTTTTACAATATTTTTTGTATCTCAAAAAGTTTGAAACTAAGTTTATATAGAGAGAGAGAGAGAGAGGGAGAGAGAGAACAAAATTCTTCCCCTCCTGTCTTCTAGCCACATAGTTCTCTCTCCAAAGGAAATTACTATTATTAGTTTTAGAAATATACCGTGCATTTCATACACATAAATGTTGCATACATACTATTCTGAGCCCTGTCTTTTCATTCACCTAGTACTGAAGAGCTTCCCAGATAAGTATACATTGAGCTGTGTCATTCTCTTTTTTAACAGCTGTTTTATATTTTATTGTATGGATCTTTCATAAATTATTTGACTGATCTGTACTAAAGAACATTTCAGCTGATGCTAATCTTTTGATATTGCAAACAATGTTGCCATGAGTATCTTAGTACACATATCATTTCACTCACATATAATTGTATCTATGAAATAAACAAATAAAAGTGGAAATGTTAGATCAAAGGATACATATATGCATATTTTTTCTATTCTTTTAAAATCATTTTCAGAGAAGTGCACAAAATAAAAAAAAAAAGGACATTTCAATTGACTGTCACAGTGACATCCCATGCAAGCACTGTCCTGGCCAAGAAACAGAATGTTTCTAGAATCCCAGAAGCCCCCTGCTCCTGATCACCAACCTTTATATGCCCCCAAAGACAACCTCTGTCCTGGCTTCCATGACAATACCTCCTTACCAAGTCTCACTGCCAAGAATGCTTCGCCCACGCCTGCCGCTCACTGACGTCAGTGGAGTCACAGTGCAGGCATGTTTTTAAAACCAACTTCATTCACTCAGCAGTGTGCTTGCGATAGGCATCCATGCTGTTGCATTTGCATGTAGTTCATTTACTTTTATGACTGTACAGTATCTTATTACATGAATACATCACAATTTATGTATCCAGTCTAGATAGGACATTTGGGTTGTTTCAACTATAATAATGCTTCTGTGAACATTATTGTGCATGTATCCCCATTTACGTGGGGCATACATCTAGGACTGTAATTGTGAAGTCATAGAATACATGCATCTTCTACCTTAACAGATAATACTTTACTGTTTTCCAGAGTACTGTTTTCCATACCAATATACACTTCAGTGAACATGAGCTCCCCTTGTTCCACATCCTCAACAATGTTAGGCATTTTTCAGTCCTATTGATTTTTGCCTTCCAGGAAGATGGCAAATAGTATGTTCTTATGGTTTTAATTTTTATCTCTCTCATTACAAAAGAAATTAGGCAAATTTTCATCTATGTTTTGGCCATTTTAATTTTATATTTTGAGGAGTGTCTGTTCAACTCTCTTATACATTTATTAAGTTGTTTAATATTTTTCTTTCTCTTCTCAAATTTTGAAGACAAAACCTTTGTAAATACATTGCAAATATGTAATACTTGTTGCAAATACTTTCCCCCTTTTTGTTTTGCTTTTTCTCTCTCGTTTGATGAAAAGAAGTTCTTATTGTTCATGTATCCATATTTGTCCTTCTTTTCTTTTATAGTTAATGCTTTTCTCACCTTGGACCACAGAGATTTTTCTCCTAAGTTATCTTCTAGAACTGCAGTCCCCAACCCCAAGGCTGCAGACCAGTACCGGTCCATAGCCTGTTAGGGCACACAGGGCACACAGCAGGAGGTGAGCCGTGGGTGAGGGAGTGAAGCTTCATCTGTATTTACAGCCACTCCCCATCGCTGGCATCTTGGCCTGAGCTCTGCCCCCTCCCCCCACCCCCACCCCATCCGTGAAAAAGTTGTCTTCCATGAAACCAGTCCCTGGTGCCAGAAAGGTTGGGGACCACTGTTCTAGAATATAATTGTTTTACCTCTCACATTCATATCTACCTAGAATTGATTTTTGTGTGTGGTGTGATGAAGGGGTCAAATTTCCTTTATTCCACAGTTTTTTATCCATTTGTCCTAGGATAATTTATTGATAAGAGCCATCTTTCCCAGCCATTTAGGAGTGCCACCTGTGTCACAAATTTAGTGTTCGTATATGTGTGTGTCTATTTCTGAACTTTCTATTATATTCCACTCTTCTATTTACTTATACCACATTCTGACTTGTACTTTTTCAAGAGTGCCTAATTATTCATGACCTTTTGAATTTTCACATAAATTTTTTTATTATTATTATTTTTAGACAAGGTCTTCCTCTATTGCCCAGGGTGGAGTGCAGTGGTGCAATCATAGTTCGCTGCAGCCTCAAACTCTCGGACTCAAGCGATCTTCCTGCTTCAGTCAGTGGCTGGTACTACAGGCACACGCCACCGCACCTGGCTAATTTTTCTATTTTTTGTAGCAATGGGTTCTCGCTATGTTGCCCAGGCTCATCTCAAACTTCTGGGCTCAAGCAATTGTCCCACTTTGGTCCCCCAAAGTGCTAGCATTATAGACATGAGCCACTGTGCTGGCCTCATATAAATTTTGGGATCAGCTTATTTCTACCAAAAGAAAATGGACTTTTTTTGTTGAGATGGGACTTTTTATTGGGATTGAATTAAAAAGATCAGTTTTTGCAACATTAACACTTTTATTATATTGAATCTTCAAATCTATTTTTTATTCCACTAATTTATATTTTATTTTTAATTTTTAAGTCATGCTTTGTAGTTTTCTGTATAGATGTCTTACATGTTATTTCTTACATGTGTTCCTAGATACTTAATATTTTATGCTATTTTAAATTATATATTAATATTTCTGTTCATTTTCTGGCTGTTTATTGAAAGTATATAGACATACAATTAATGTTTCAATTTTTACCTTATAATCAGTAACCTTACCAAAGTCATTTATTAATTATAAAAAGTTATGTGTAGATTGTTTTGGATTTTCTATATGAAATTATATCATCGTTGCATAACACCTTTATTTCTCCCTTTCCAATATTTACACCTTTTTTTCTTGTTTTCTTCTGCTTTTTTGTACTAGATAGCATTTCCAGTACGATGTTGAAGAGGGTGATGAGACTGAGGATCTTTATATTATTCCTGATCTCAAGGGAAGAGTATCAACCATTAAGTATAGATTTATAGTAGATTTTTTATAGATATCCTTTATCATATTAGGAAAATCTTCCTCTATTTCCAATTTACTAAAAAGTTCTTATCATGAGCCAATATTAAATTTTATTGGATGCAATTTCTGAACCTATTGAAATGGTCAGATTTTTTATCATTTATTCTAAGTTAATTACATTGATTTCAAATGCTAAAGCAATCTTTCAGTTCCTTTATATATTGCTAGATTTGATTTGTAATGTTTCGATGAGGTCTTTTTCACACTTCTCTGGATGAGTGAGATAGGCTTTATACTTGACTTATAAAATATTTATGGAATGTTCTCTCTTTTGTGTAAGATTGGAGTCATTTTGTTCCTAAATGTTTGATAGAATTTCTGATCAGATCTGGAGTTTTCTTTACGAGAAAACCTTTAATTATGAGTTCAATTGCCTTACTAGTTAAAAGATTATTCAGATTTTCTCTTTCTTCTGATGTCTTTTTGATAAATTGTATTTCTTTGAGACCGTGTCCCTTTCAATTAAATTTTCAAATGTTTTGCTATAAAGTTATTCATAACAGTTTCTTATTACCATTTTAATATCTAGAATCTGAGATGATCACTTTTTTATTTTGTTGTTCAGATCAGAAACTATTTCTCCCACTCTAACTGCACTAACAAATGATTTCCTAGAGCCAGGTCAAAAACCCCAGCAGGGAGGCACTAAAATCATATACTCAAACAGACCCCTAGGTGCAGGGCACGACTCCATAGGCAACCACCATGTAGTATAGCTATGCAGATGATGCCTCCCGGCATTATGCGTGACCACACGCAGCAGCCCTGCTCACTTTAGCCAGACGAAATCCTGTTCCTAAGCTAAAATACCAGCCGAGGCAGGTCAGAAACCTTGTATATTCGCCCTTATATCTCCTGTGACATCTAGCTCAATGCCTAGCATCTGTGTTCAATAAATGTCTGTTGCTAGATGAAGTAGAGGATGACTATCTGGACAGAGGGACAGAAGACAGAAGAAACTGGGCAACTTTATTTTCTCCTACAAGGGCCTGGGGTAATTTTTTAAATAGAGGTGGAATAAATATAAACTTAAATCTAAGTTTCAAGTAATATAGAGAGCCAGCATCTATGAAAAGGGCAAATAACAGGACAGTCATCATCTGAAATAATAGGGCTTAAACCTATAAAGGCAAACATAAAGGGTGAAACTATTAAAAACTAAACTTTGGTTGAGAAGGCAGTTGGATTCAAGCAAATTTAAAATGATGACATTTGGGGCTACACCCATGAGTACACAAACAGTTGCTTGGGTAATTTAGTAGTAAACATCAGGCAGCCTGGGTGTTTTCATTCAACATTTTCCTAAACTCTTTGACATTTTTTTATAGTACTGGGTTTTGGGGAATTTTTTTTAAATGAAAGTCCTTTCTGAAAACATCTAAAGTTTTTGAGTAAGGCATTAACATTCCTTCCAAGGTTTCTCAATGTATGTATGTGTGCATACACATACGTGTATATGCACATGTATATGTGTATTCATGTTATAAGAGATGTTAATAAGTTTTTTTTAAAAGTGATGTCCAAATAAGTTTGGGAAACACTAGGCTTAAATGCAGCTAGACAAGCTTCTTTATTGTTCTAAAGTGCATTGCAACTCTACCAGAAGCAGACATGTTATGTGGTGTTTATATGACCACAGGACTCTATAACATCTTGCAGGACTAATGTCCCACAGAACATACTTTGGGAAATGGTGGTTCAATACATAGAATTTCAGGTTTCTGTTGAATGTGTGGCCTAAGAATAAAAAGGGAAGATGTCCCTGAATCTTAGAATAAACAAATTAAGAAAGATCCTAGAATAATGATTAGAAGAAACCAACACTGGAACATTTAAAAGTAGATATGAATTCTCAAGAATTACTGATAAGAACAGCCCATGGAGGACAAATTGGCAAGTAATCCTACAGATACATATGCACTTGTGTTAAATGATGTTTACATATGATTATTCATTTCAGCATTATTTAAAATGACTAAACATTAGAAACAATCTAAGTATCTATAAGACATTTGCTAAACTATGGCACATACACATAAGGAATTCTATGCAGCTAACCAGGTCAATTAAGATACCGGTCAATTCTATGTATTGAAACCCTCAAAAACTGAATGTTTCTCACCGACTCTTTATCTCAAGGATCTAGCACAGATCCTGAAACATTATAGATGTTCCATAAATATTTAATGAATAAAAAAGTAAATAAAACAATTAAATGAATGACAACTAAAATCATAGCCTTTTATACCAATGAACTTAATTTCTGAATTTTCTTTTCTTGGGAACCCTAGTAATTGACCATCAAAAATGTGTTGAGTACCTATTATATTAGGTAGCACCCATTATGCTATACACATAGAGACAAGTCAGAACAAATCTTGCCCTTCAAGAACTTTAAGATAAAAGAAAATAAAGCCTGATGGGATTTCGGAAGAAGGAGCTATTACTTGATCTGTTCAATGATTACCAACTTACAAATACACAATTAAAGAATTAGGGAGGATTCTCAAGAGGCACTATCTTCTTGAAATACTTTTCTACTTCTAAGTGACTGATCGTAGCCCCTACCATCATAAACAGGAACTTGTATCCAATTATCAGCATGCTGCTCAGGGACCTGGAAGAGGAAAAGGAAGTCTGACTTCCAGTAGTATCCTGTTTTGGTATGATTGCTTTTGTATTAGCAAATCACTTTCCCATCTCCTGGTATTTTTCCATTTCTTATTCTATCACTCCTTGCACAAAATCCAGCAGCTAGACTGCTCTTTACATATTGTCTCAGAGTAAATTTTGTAAAAAGGGGTCTTTCTAGCTCAGAACTCCAAAAGACTAAACTTTTAGAGAGTTGAAGAGGACTCTAGGCATGAAAAAATATGTTGGAGAGAAGTGGGATATGAGGAATATGGCATCTTCCAAAGTGATGAAGCTGAATGTTGTTCTTTACTAGAAACCAGGGCCCTGGCAAAGCTCAGGGAGCAAAGAGGGCAGGAAGCACAGTGATTCCAGGCAGCCAGCACTTTAGGGAGCCCCAAAGAGATCTCCATGCTCCTAGACATCAAGAAAGAGTGGAATAATGACCATGCACAAGAATAGCAGAGAGCCAGTAGGCTTAAAGAAGCCATGAAAGGAAAAAGAAAGATCTCAGAGGCACCCATGTGGGGACCAGATGTAAAAAATGGGTATCTCAGGAGATAAATATGTTGAGCAAGGTCAGAGTCCACAGGTAACCCTATCATGCCTGGGTACCACAAAACCATGCCCCCCAAACTTACACCCCATTACAAGAAAGGGAAGGGGGATTGTTTCTTGCAACCCAGAAAAATGAAGGCTCAAAATAGAAATTAAGTTGAGTTACAAGAAAAATAAATGAAGAAAGCTATGTTTTCTGCTGACTTAGGCTGCAGCCAGCTCCACATGCCTTAGAATTCCTGCAACAACCATGCTGTACATTTACACAGAGACTCTAAAATTTCTGGCTTCAAACCAGTCACAGAGATACCCCTGTGAAAGGTCTCAAACATCACGTGGGCCCCAATATAGCGGCCTTGCTAAAGTTGTCTGGCTTTCACCAGTGGAGGGGGGGTCTCCTTCCTCAGAGCAGCTAAGATACAATGAGTTGAGACTCAAAGCCACTCACTCTCCAAGAATGTGGTCATTAGAGCTATATCATCCGTCACCTTTGGGTGGTAATTAGAAAAGGGAAGTCAATAACAATAGTACATAACACTACTTTACCAAGATTTAAGCAAGTTGTAATATTGTTGAACATCTATTGATGAGTCCAAATGTGCCACAGGCTATTGAGCACAAGGAAGGCTTTGATGGGAGGCTTTTCATTATTAATTTGATGGGGCGAGGTTTACAGACATCACAGCATGCATTTCATTTGTTACATGAGCTCTGGCCTCTCACAGCCATCAAATCTTATCAGCATCTCATGGGGTGACACCCAAGGAAAGTGGGGTGCCTCAGAAGTCTGTACCTGAAACTTGTAACCCCATGAAAGGAAAAGAGCCAAGCCTTGTTGCCTTTGTAAGACTCTTTCCCAAGTGTAGGAAATACTCCAGAAGAGCAAAAGGAAAGAAACCTGGGATCCTTGAAAAGAAGAATTTCTGAGTTGAGAATCAAAAAGCCTGGGTTTTAGTTAAGCTCTGCTGATAACTACATCTGTGCCCTTAGGTACATGCTTAATACCACTTTGCCTCTTTGGACTGGAGTTTCTTCATATATAAAATAACAATCCATTAAGGTAACTTCCAGGCCCAGTATTCTATTATTTGTCTATCTTGGGGTATCTCTTCTAGTCTCATGGTTTAAATAGCATTTATATGCTGATATTTTCTATTTTTAACTCCATCCTGAACCTCTCTCCTGAACTATAGACTTATACAACTCCTCCCTTGACAAACTCACCAGGATGGCATCTCAAATTTTACATATCCAAAGCCAAACTCTTGATTTCTCCACAAGGCCTGCTTCTCCCCACCCCAACCCATCCCTACCCCAGTCTTCCTGTCATAGTAAATGGGCTGCATTCCAGAGCTTTCATTTAAACACTTATCCTGCCACACTCTAAATCAAATCCTTTAGTAAAGTTTGTTGGTTCTACCTTCGAATTAAGTCCATAATCTGATGC
Source organism: Indri indri (assembly GCA_004363605.1). NCBI lineage: Eukaryota > Metazoa > Chordata > Mammalia > Primates > Indriidae > Indri > Indri indri. Next base: position 237,520 of record RJWJ010000045.1, read on the forward strand.
CCTCCTCCAGCATACCCTTGTCGAAGTGTCCATCTTCTCTCAATTTAACTGGTGCCTCCCTCTCCAATCTTGCCCATTCCTGGGCCGTTCCACACACCCAGCAAGAATAATCACTCCTCTGCTCCTCCCCCAGGAGTCCCTATGGTATTCTCCTCACTTCCCTCACATCTCCGCTCAAGCTCCTTATTAGAGAGGCCTTTCCTGACCATCCTGTGTAAAATAGTATTTGTATTAGTTTTCTATACAAATTTGCTATGCTTTTCTGGTATAGCAAATTACCAGAAACTCAGTGTCTTAAAACTGCTTGCACCTATTTGCTCAGTTTCTGTGTGTCAGCAGAGCTTAGCTAGGTTCTCTGCTCAGGGTTTCTCAAGGATGTGATCAAGGTGTTAGCTGTGCTGCATTCTCATCAGAAGGCTTGACTGGGGAAGAACAACTTCCAAACTCATTCATGTTTTTGAAGAAATTCACCTCCTGTGGCTCTATGACTGTGATCCCTGTTTTCTCGCTAGCTGAAAGCCGGGGCTGCTCTCAGCTCTCAGAGGCTGCTCTCAGGTCCTTGAAATGTGGTTCTTTCCACAGGCAGTTTACAATACAGCCATTTGCTTCTTCAAGGCCAGCAGGAGAATTCTAACTTCAAGAAGGTTCTGGCTCCTCTTTCATAGGATTTTACCTGATTAAGTCAGGCATATCCAGGATAATCTCCCTTCTGATTAACTCAAAACCAGCTGATTTGAGACTTTAATTACATCTTCAAAACTCTTTCACCTTTGCCACATAACATAAGCTAATCATAGGAGTGGCCTCTCATTATAATCACAGGTCCCTTTCACATTCGGGGGGAGCAAGGTGTCATTAGATAGGTGGTGTGACCAGGGACAGGAATCTTGGGGACCCTCTTAGAATTCTGCCTACCAAAGCATTTCCACCATAGACTTCACCCCATGTCTTTCTGTATCCTTTGTCTCCTGACAAATGGTTTGTTTGCTTATTTATTGTTCTATTTCCCCTGAGTAGAATGAAAGATTCCTGAGAACAAGGAATATTGTGCACAGTTATTTCCCCAGCAACTAGAACAGTGTCTAGCATATAATCCAAGCTCAATAAATATTTATTGAATGAAAAAATGAATGAATTAATTTTAACACAAATCTCTTTGACCCCCTTCTCATCACAGGAAGTCCAGTATATTATTTCTCATGGTTCTTTATGCCTCTAGCAGACCCTGGTCACATGGAAGCGAGCTTCAGTGAATATTTATTGAGCACTTACTCCTCACCAGCCACTTGAACACACTATGGTTAATCCTCACAATAATCCCCTTTAAATCATGCAATCTCTTCTAAGCCTGGCTGGTAGGCTGGTAGGCCTACTTTTAGGAGTCCTACATTCCTGTAGTGGGAGCTAAGGATTTCTCTATTCTCTTCTTCTTCTGTTTAGTAACTAAAGCTCTCAGTTTTAGCTGGGCCCATGGCCATCTGATTACAGGCCCCCTCACCCAGTTTCTCTTGAAGCAAGGAATGGCCACAGGACTAGGTTCAAGCCAATGGAATGTGAGAAGAAATAATGGGCATGATGTCACCTCCATAAAGATGAGATTGCTTGCCCTGGACTTCTCTGTTAGGGCTAGAACACAGACACGGAGGTGATCCAGCTTCAACATTCCAGGACAGGGTCCTTAAAGTGGGGTTGACACATCTTCAGAGGGTCCATGAATAGAACTCAGAGAGTCCAGAAACTTGGGTGCAAAAAATTACATCTTTATTTTCAGTAACCTCTCAATAAAATTCAGCATCTTCTTTAATTATGAATGTAGGCAACAAACCACAGCATCACCGATTCACAGTATCTATGACCTTGTCACCAACAGAAATAATATTTTCATATCATATTACATGAAATAATAATTTATACTCATCGCTATTTTGAAACTAAAGTACTTACTGGACACACCACTGGATCTTGTTAATAATTAATAAAGAAGCATAATTATATCACAAATTTGTCTTTTTAATATTGTGATATTTATATTTTATTATAATTTACTTATTTTATAATTCTCCTATGTATTTTAATGCATTTAAAACCATTTTTCTAAGACAAAGTCCACACACTTCACCAGATTGCTCAAGAAGGTCATGACATAAGAGTTAATAATCCTGTTCTAGCAGATGGTAAGATATCAGTATGGAAGAAACATGGATTTCTAAATGACTTTGTCGTATAGAGTTGCTTACTAGGTGTGGACAGTTAACTTACATCCAGACTGTTATGAAAGAAAGAAAAAAAAAAACTTCTGCCTTGTTCGAGCCTCTGTATTTTGGGGTCTCTGTGTTACAGCAAGTGAGCCTATGCACTAGGTAACATCAAACCACAGTCCTGGGCGCCCCATTCCCTGTACAAAGCATTTAGGGAAGGACTCTCCATGCTTCGGACTGCCTGTTACAACTAATAGTGAGCTCATTGTCCAAGCTCGCATGCTCCCTAAAAGACAGGCAACCTGGGCAGTGGGACCTTTTGATGCCTACTGATCCTAAAGCAATAGCTCTTAAGGTTTAACCCATCCATCACCCCAGCATCACCCATCAGAAATCCCAGTAACTCCACTGAAAGGAAGCAGAGTGACATTCCTGACTATACAGAACTAACTAAACCTCACACTCTTTCTTGTCTCCAAAGGAATTCTCTAAAGAATCTCCCTCCTCTTTAGCTTGACCCACTTCTACCTCCCAAATGTAATCATTCACCTTTATCTCCCCTACTCCTCTGGAATGACCTGAATCATTCTCCTCTATGAGTTTCGGCTTTTTAAAACAATATCCTGGTTGGAGGTTACTTGGAAACTTCTCTTTTTGCATATTCACTCCCCTTCACAAAAGTTCCAGAGGCAGAGAACACAAAAATTAGGTTTCCACCTTGTTAATGGGGGAAAGAAAAACTCCTATAGCAGTGCGAAAAAAGTTTTTATCTCAGTAAATTATATTACAGCTACTGCAACAATCCAAATATGAGGTCTTGAGAGCCCATTTTGAGAGGTGGCTACAGTAGAGAGTGGAAGGACAGTGGAGATTGTAGAGAATTTCTGGAAGTGGAATAAAAACAATAGTGACTGGTTGGATATGGAAAATCCACAGAAAAGGAGCAGCCAAAGTTGGCTGCAAGACTGACGTTTAAGTGAGCAAGAGAATGGTAAAGATAAATATAGGCAAGAACACCAGTTTGGAGTAGAAGACAACAGATTTTAGATAAGTTTGAAATCTGATTGAAAACTCAAGTAGAAATTCCGAAGAGGTATAGACTGAGAGCTCTGAAACCAGCACGTAGATAAAGATGTTGATAGAGGCTGAGACAATGAAGGAGCTCACCAAGGCAGAGAATTAAGAAGGAAAAAGGCAGAAGACCACCCCAATCCTTGAGGAACACTCACATTTAGGGAATAGAAGAAAGCATCAAAGGAGCAAAGAAGCAACGATTAGAAAAGGAGGGATAAATTTAGGATAGCTGTGTAATTTCACAGCATGGGAGGAAACGGCTTCAAACAAAATGCATAGGGAAAATAAGGATAAGAACTAAGCAAGACCAGTGGGTTTTGCAATTAAAAAATGGTTTATAGATAGCTTACTAATAACATGTATCCACATATATAAGACACCTCAAGGTGTAGATATTACCAGGGACAGAGGCTGTCAAGATTCTTCTCAGGGCTGTAATGGAGCCACAATCTTCCCTTAACACCTTTTTCACAATTTCTGGCAAATTTCACTACAACAAAAGATATCTACTTGCTATTTACAGTCATAAAAATGTCCCTGGTTTGAAAAATATCTACATCCCAGAAGGCATCATTCAAAGGCAAATGGACTTGGAATTATAAAATGTATTCCATTGGATCAATATCATGGAGAATACTTATTTTCATTTCACTCATCAGAAAACTACATGTATTACATATAGCAGCTCTTAATATATGAAACATTTGCCCCCCCAAGCTGTTCAAATGAAGATATTTCCGTCCATTTTCATCCTCTGTTGAAGGAATAATGTAAGTCCTATTTAGGGCACTAGCTAGTGCTTGCCTAAACCCAGTAAATGTTCACCCGCAATGGAATCAATAGATGGAATATAGAATTCATCTCACAGATGAATGACACCTAATGGACCCCAGATTTTAATTCTGAGACATGAGCCCAAACTGAAAGCTAAAAAAATTTTACAAAGGAAGAAAGAAATGAAAGAAAGAAACAACAAGTTCAAGTCTGAAACAAACAGGGGTGTCCATATTTGAACAAAGGAAAAATCATGCAATTAACAATGCCCTCATAACCTCTCTGGTGAGCATGAATAAAACATTACTAGGAATTGTACAGATTAAATATTGAGGTGTTGGATGTTGGCACTCACCACAGACAATGAGAGCCTTTTACACTGATCAGTTATTTCCTTATTAAAAGATTTGTGAAGCTCAGAAAGAGCCGCAATCAGGGAGAGATTAAAGAAGCATCTTTTCCCCGCCATCAGCCCCAAAAGAAAAGGAAAACAACAAATTCAGGTTATGCTCAACTTGCCTAACCCTTGCTAATTTAAAGCATTCATATGGTTGCATGAATATTTCAATTTCTCTCCAGATGTCTGGTAGCATTTGAATGCAGGCTTGTGTTCAGTCTTCCGTGTTCTGTTTCCATTAAAATCAAGTGTGTCGTAGCTGCCTTTGGGGTCAGACCTGCCGCAGTAGATGGCACTGAGCAGGCTCTGATCTGATCCAAGCTTTAGGAAGCTGAAGTGAGGGGATCTTGGTGACGTCCCTATCACAGTGTTTGTGATGGTCATTCTCCATTCTTCTTTCAGTCCAATTCCAGAATATCCTCCACCCTCTCAGCCACTGATCTGCTTTGCTGAGGTTGGAGTAGAGCTACCCAGCACACACATCCTCAGCAACCTTGCCCCGTCTATCTTCGCACCTCTTCCCTCCAGTCTCGAGATAAAACGATCCTCCCTTTTCCCTATAGCTAACCCTCTCACCACTCAACTCCTACTTTTTCCTTTGTCAATTTCTAAGAAATGTTGGCTATGAACTCATCTATCCTTTTCAAGCATCTCTGTTGGCTCCCTACCCTCTGCCGTCAAATACCCATTGACTTCTCCCGTCTTAGTGTTAGGGAAGGAAAGACCCACCTTAATTTTCAGGGAGGATTCATTCATCAATGCATATTTCTATAGATCTCCTTTTCTTCTCCTCCAACCTTTTCCAATAGGTAATCTACAGTGGAGAGCAAAATAAACACACAGCGGTTTACAGTTAAAAAATAAAAAGGAAGAAGATCCCATTCACAAATCAAGGAAAATATTGAATATATAGGGAAAAGATTGAACAAGAAAAATGTGCCTATAGGAAGAATATTACAAAATTTCACTGACGAACGACTTTTAATAAATGAACGTGTTCTGGATAGGAAAACTGAATATCAAAAACTATTCCCCAAAATGATGGAATGCAGATTGGAATACATTTTGTTTATGCCCATCATGAACCTTAAAAAATTGTTCATATCTTTTTGACTTGGTATATCTAGGAATCTATCTGACAGAAATAATCAGAGCTATAGACATAGACCAAAATGTCTTCCCATTTTGTATGTTCATAGGTATATTCATTTCAGTTTTATTTATGATAGTGAAAAAACTAGACACATTCTCAAGTTCCAAAAAAAAGATGAATGATTAAGAAAATATGGTACATCCAAGCAAAGAAATATTTACACCTATTAAAACTCAGGTTGACTAAGTGCAGAAGGAAATGCTTATTTTATATCATTAAGGAAAACAATGCTATGAATTAGTATAAATTCAACTGTACAAAACACTGTCCAAAGTATTAGGTTATTAAGTGTGAAATGTCTGATTTCCTTAAGTACTGTTAGACAGTTGAGATCTCTGACATTTCACTTTGACACTTCCTGTTTTATTTTTATTGTGAAGGTACATCCTCATTCTTTTCAACGCATGGTTTGGCTTGTGATTATCTTTCAAATTCCAACAATATTGGACTATTTAAAACAAATCAGTGGGGTAAAGGAGCTGGATAGATGGATTCCACATGAATTAAATGAGCGTCAGAAGAGAAATCGTCTCAAAGCTTGCATTTCTTTGCTGTCACGACATAAAGGTGAACCATTTCTACCCCCTATCGTTATGTGTGATGAAAAATGGATTCTTTTGGACAATCACAAGCATTCGGCACAATGAAGTGCTGAAACATAGTCCAAAACCAAATATTCATCCAAAAAAGCTAATGGTGTCTGTTTGGTGTCCCAGTGCTGGTATTATCCACTACAGCTTCATGAAAACTGGTCCATCGATTACAGCGGATGTCTACTGCAACCAATTGGATGAAATGATGAAGCTGCTTGTGATTAAGTAGCGAGATTAGTCAATAGAGACAGGCCAATCCTCTTGCAAAACGACATTCAACCACGTGTCGCACAAACAACACTGCTCTAACTACAGAGACTAGATTTGGAAACTCTTGTCATCCACTGTATTCACCAGACCTTGCCCCAGCTGACTACCACTTCTTCCAGGCTTTGGACCACTTCTCGCAAGGAAAAATATTCAATTCTCAACAAGCTGTGGAAAACGCCATTTGCACTTTCATCGCCACTCGCCCTCCAGGCTTCTTCTCTGCTGGTATAAACAAGCTACCGTTAAGATGGCAAAACTGTGTCAATAGTTTAGGTGCATACTTTGATTAATGGTCCTGCTTCTTGTTTGAGATATAATAAACTACACTTTTGATTCAAAATAGTACATTTCATATTTAATGACCTAATATTAGAGGAATATATGCCAACATTTAAACAGGAATGGCCTCTGGGTAATGGCTTTATGGTAACAATTTTTTTTCTGTTTCTTTATACCCTTCTGTACTTTCCAACTTGTCTAAAATGAGCATATTCAGGCTGGGATTAATAAAATCTGTTTCATGGATAATTTCTCTTTTCTTTAATTTCCCACTTCCAAGGGAATACAGGAGTAGGCCACCTTCTCTTCCATTTTTCATTCCAACAAAGAATCAGAACACCGGTGCAGAGAGAATGCCCCTTCTTTTTGCGACCTACAGCCCCACAGTGGCTGCCTTGAATTATAGCAGACTGTATGGATTTTTAGTTTTGAATCTGTAGTATATACAGTCTCATCTCTCAGAAACCAGACATTGATCCCTGTCTCACTGGGTCTACACAAACTGGATTGCCTGAACTCATGGATTTTTTTAAGGAACAAATTCAATAAATTAAATGAAGTGGATTTTTTTCCTACACTATGCCAAAAAGTTAAACTGTGTCCTTTTGCTTTTTATCTAGCTATTTTGGTGACACAGAAATCTGCATTGCAAAACAATACATAGGAAAGCCTTTTTTTGATGGTTCATCAGGTCAACTTTGACATAGGTATAACTGTGCCCCAAGCAAGCCCAGAAATCGGGGTCCACATACACCAAGAGAAAGGTTAAGGAGGAAGACAACCAACCTGGTAACCGATTCACAGATCAGCAACAAAACATCAAGGATGTTGCCTCCATGGTCAGCCAGTCATAGAGTCTACAAATATTTTTTGAGCATCCCATAATGTTCCAGGTGCAGGAAACAAGATGTGGTACCTGTCCTCAGAGGCTTTCTGTCTACTGTGAAAGACAGACCTTTAACTAGTCACTCTGGCTGTGCTGGAGGAGCCTAGGAGAATTAAAAAGTGCTGTAGACACTGAGCCAGACCCAACCTAACCTAGAGAGCAGTCCTTAAGGACTTGTCACTTGAACTAAACCCCAAAAGATGAGTAGGAGTCGACTAGGTTAAGTGGGACCAGAAGGAGGGTGGGTGTTAAGAAGGGAGATAGAACAGACAGAGGGAACAGCAAGCACTGAGGTCCTGGGATTAAAGAGAGCATGGCCTGTTTGAGAAACAGAGAGAAATCCTAGATGAGTGAATGAAACAAAACAAGAAGAGGCCACAAGAGTCAAGCCAGAGGGCCTAGAGGGCCAGGTAAAGATTCCGAGCTTTCTCCTAAAGGCAATGAGAGGGCATTTGTGAGCTTTAAGTTTGGTTGCTTTGGCTGCAATAAAGAGAATGGTTTGGGCCAGGCGTGGTGGCTCACGCCTGTAATCCTAGCACTCTGGGAGCCCAAGGCAGGCAGATCGTTTGAGCTCGGGAGTTCGAGACCAGCCTGAGTAAGAGCGAGACCCGTCTCTACTAAAAATAGAAAGAAATTAATTGTACAGCTAAAAATAAATAGAAAAAATTAGCCGGGCATGATGGCACATGCCTGTAGTCCCAGCTACTCGGTAGGCTGAGGCAGTAGGATTGCTTGAGCCTAGGAGTTTGAGGTTGCTGTGAGCTAGGCTGATGCCACGGCACTCACTCTAGCCAGGGCAACAGACTGAGACTCTGTCTCAAAAAAAAAAAAAAGAGAATGGTTTGGAGGGGGCAGTGGGATCAGGGGCATGACTCAGGAAGTTATCACTGAAGCCCAACAAGAGATGATGGTGGCCCAGATGGCACAGTGACAGTGGGCACAGAGAAGAGAGGATAGGTTTAAGGAAGAGTCCCTGAGCACAGCCAATCCTCAGGACCACATGGATTCAACAGCCCAGCTGACTCCTCCCAAACTCCTATGCCCCACCATCCACTCATATCCTGAGAAGATGAAAATGAGGAGAAAACGGGCCCTTCCATCAGCCATGAAGCATTTTGAGAACATATCTATCTCATTTGAATATCAACTGGAAAAGAGGCCCTCTGCCAGTAAATGTGCCCATCACCAGGTCCATATAGAATTAGCTAAGAGGTGCCCTTGGTGTTTTAGAAGGAAAGAGTTCAGTCTCAGCACAGGCACGAGGAACCAGAAGTGAGCCTGCAAACTGAGATCTCCATCTCCTCCCAGTACAGGGTTCTGTCCGCTTGGCCATCCAGAGAGAAAACAGTAGTCAGCATCAGGTCAGAGTTGGGAGACTCACTGCTCTTCCCTTTCTGCTTTCATAAGGCTCCAACCACTTCAGAACCAAAATGGGATGTTGATTATGGATTCTTAAGAGGATTTTTAAAAGAAAACAAGTAATATGTTCCCTCCTCTATTGTACATTTTCCCTAGAAACCTTCTATGAAAGGTTTGCATTATCCAAGGTAGCTTTTTAGATGTCGCGCCAGCCCTAAGTGTATTTGCATTAAGATGCAGCTTATTTCTTGCGTCTCTGGGAAACTTGCCCTTTCGCTATTAGTACATTCACAACCCCTCACACTCACAACGGAACAAGAGAAGTCAAAGTAGATGAAAGGGACCAGATCCATTTGCTCCTAACCAGGCCCCTGAAGAGCCTCTTAGAGGAGCCCAGGTACAAATATGTTCGTCTTTTCTATTCACGAATACCTTTTTGAAGGCAAAGATGGGTCTATAAAATGGGAAAAGAATAAAGTCTGTCTTTTCCATTGCCCCTTCTAGAATCCTTCCTTTAAAATGTTTTTATCTGCTGGCCACGAGGCTGGCTTTATATGTATACTATATGCTCCCAAATGAGTTTTAAACATAGACATGTTTCCCAGGGTTATGAGGTTCCACGGCATCTTTCTTTCTGCTGAAAGTTGTGAACAAGGGACAAAATTGATACTCTTGTTTTGAGGGACGGAGAGCAAAGCCAGGGCTTTATGATCACATCTCCGCCTGCAGAACTGCATGTACTTTAGCAGAAACTTTGTATTGACTTGAAAGCCTTCGCAGGAGCAACTGCTGGTTTCCGTGCCAACCACTTCTACTGCATCCAGTTTTCCCCTTGCACATTGGTGATACAAGACAGGGCAAGGCTACATGTGATGGGTTCATTTATGCATCAGTCGCAGCAATGGAAATTCTAGAAAGACCACAACTTACCCCATACCTTGAGAGTTTAAGATGTTATGTGGCTGACCCTTTAAAACAGACATGATGCTGTGGCCAAAGGATGAGGACAGGTAAAAACACAGAGCTTCTATAAGCTCACCTGTGAGCCTTGAATGCAGCTGAAGTTGTTTCTCACATCGGAATGCATTTTTCAGTGAGCCCTGGTGCCTGGATGCAAAATACAAAAGAAGTGTTTAATTTCCCTTGATTTTCTTCCCTTCTTTCTCTCAAAGACCTTTTTTTTCATTTTTAGAATGAAGTAATGCTGAAAAATACATTAAATATAAGGACAAAATTCTGAACTATTCTTCCAGTCATCTTAATTGAAATACTCTATGAATTAGAGAATTCTCCATGAAAAACATCCTTATGAGAAGCACAAATAGATTCCAGGAAAAGTATTCTCTCCCAGGGGTTTGAGTGTTGATTTTTTCCCTCTTCATACAGAAAGTTTTGTTCGGTGGTTAAGGACAGACACTCTTGAGTTTAGCAGATTTGGGTTCAATCCTGGTTCTGCATGTCATTTATAACTGTGAGGGCTTGGACAAGTTACTTACCATCTGAGTTCCAGTTTCTTTTTCTGTAATCTGGAAACAATAACTACTTCACAGGATTGTTGGGCTTAATATACTATACATAACAAGTTCAGCATTATGCCTGGGAGATGTATTATTCATATTCATAATAACTGTATTGTATATATCATACTTCAGTTTAGTACAAGAAGCCATCTTCATTTTTTTTAGGATAGCATGATGAAATGTTAAGTTATAAATACCATACCCCTAATCCAGTTTCAAAAGACCTAATGATTTATGAAACTTAGGAATTGAATGAAACATTTTTAATCAAATCAAAAATATTATTTCGATTGAATCATAATTAAATTAAAATATGGGGGAATTTTGGATAATTCCTCAAAATCATATTTTTCTTAAATTGCCCAAATAATGGCTTTAGTTATACACATCGCATTGCAAGAGACATTAGATGTGTCAATGACATCCTTAACGATTGCTTTAAATTGGTATTTTTTAAAATTGGTCTATTTGGATAGACTTTGGCAGAGCCATACCTAGACTTCTACTAATCCTGGAGAAATGTTGATTATCCATCCCTCAAAGACCCTTTAGGCTTCTTTTATGAATTTGAAAATGTTTTTAATGCCATAAAAGTAAAATAGGGATCTAATTCAATAATTTCTTTCCTTAAAACATATACCTGTTATTGAAAGACAATCCTCTGTCCATCTCAAACACCATGAATTGTATTTGATAAATTCAATAACTGGGGAGATTTCACTAGACTACCTGTGAATGCAAACTAATACTGCTAACTATGGCCTATTCCCTCTGGCTAGAATTAAGACTGAATAGCTAGGCAATCAAGCCTAGATCTCAACCTCTGTTTAAAGCAGTGTCTGTCACCAAACCAGTTGTTTGGGAAAATCTGAGCTTCCATTGATTCACTTTAACCATCGAAATTATGCCTGCCAAAGTTCAGCTGACAGCAATGCAAGGCCTCCCTCAACTCTGCATTCTTGGTTGCCTTGGAATATCCAGAAATCCCTTCTGCCTCTGTCTGGAGCACCTGGGTGCTCTGACTTTGCTGAGAGAGTCACTACTTTCTCTATCAGTCAAAGCAGGGTAACTGAGATAGTTTAGCGAAGGGACAATTTACAAGGGTGCAGGCAACTTAAGGGAAGCCATCAGGGGCTTGTAAAGCACCCATGGGTAGACCATTAATACCCCAAGGCCTGAAGGATTGAGGAGAGGTCACCATTTCCGGAATGGGAGCTATAGCTGTAGCTTCGAAATGCCCGCCTGATAGCAGCTCGATACTTCAATAGAGAAAAGCAAGAACTGTCAACCATGGCCCCAGCAAAGAGGGAGCAGACTAGTAATACTCAGACCTTTCTCTTAGACCCTCTCATCTCCTGCTAGTGTCTTTCATTGGCCAGATTCAACCAGAAGCCACAGGACAAGAGACCCACATGGATGCAGCCTGTGGAGGTCAGCCTTTTGGAATAAAGTTAAGGGAGAAGAAAAGTGAAGTGTATACCTGAAAGGGCAAATGAAAAATTCCAGCACAAATCTTTTGGGATCCTCCCTGGCTGTCCACCTTCCCATGAGAACATCATTTGCAAGTAAACCAGTTTTTCAGAATCCAAACCAATTTTGCAAGCACCTATAAGGCAGATGTAATAAGTTACAGACACCCTACTCCTGCATTAGTGAAGGTGAACTTCTCTAATTTTGTGTTTGAAACCAGGTACCAAAACCCATAATAAAGGTGCCTACTTCATACTTCAGCCCAATTATTCAGATAAGAAAGATGAAATTCAGACAGGTGGAAAAGGCAGGGGCAGTGATGAAACTGAAGAACCAAGCAGGTGCATTGCTGAAAGTGAGCAAAAGAAGCCAAAGGGGAAGGTGCTTCCAGCAGAGAAAGAGGACAAAGATAACGTGCAATCTGCCAAGTTTCCAGGAAATCTGGGTGAGTCTAGTAGCAGAGGACACCCAGGACTAGGACAGGTCACAAGAGCAGGGCTACCAGGACAACAATCTGGGTAGATGAGATGGCTCAGTGAGCAATAATCAAGTACTGGGGAGGGGAATATGTTTCTTTTTATGTAACCAGCCAGCACTTTTAATGCAATATAGATCAAGTGATGGATATAACCAAGCCATTTAAATATGCCATGGGAAATAAGACTTGCTGTCAGTTTTGGAGTGCCTACCATGTGTTATTTGCTATATTGGACAAATTATATGCATATCTCATTTAGCCCTCACAGAACTCACACAAGATTATTCTAACTTTATATTATGGATGATGATGCAGAGTCAGAAAGATTAAGTAGCATGACCAAGGATATGCTGATAATAAATACTGGCACTTGGATAATTCAGGCTTGATGACTCCAAGCCCTACGCTCTTTCTATACACTTTCAACAATCTTGGTAAAATGTATCACTCTATATTAACTTCCTGTACTCTCTATATTGCAAGTTTCTTTCCTTTAAATTTGATGTGATAAAAGAATATCTTTTATAATACTATGATAGCTAATATCTAGTCCTTTAGAATATGGCCAGCTAATGTCCACAGCAAAAGAAAGTAATTATCAATTTACTAACTGTGCTTTTGTTGAATAATTTCCCTCAAAGTTAATTATTTCTTTAATTAACCAAACTCCCCATTTGCTACATTCATTAGACATATTAGCACATGAAAATGTGTTGATACAGGAGAAACTCTCTCATCTGAGGCAAGCAACTTTCTACAGAGATCTGTCTATTTCTGTCCCCATAAGTGTGTAGGAAACACGCATGTCTTTCAGGAAATTCTGAGTCATTTAACCGAAAGTTTCATCCCATTTCATGTGGGACTTTCAAAGTACTTAGGAAAGCAATATACATATGCCCCTAGATCTGGGGAAGAAATATCATGATCCAAAAATGAATGCAGTCAAATATTTAGGATAAAATGCAAAAAGGAAAATAAAATGAAACTCATACCTATGGATCTCCCAAGGAACAGCCAGGCCTGCTCTGAAGAGAACTGAGATCATCATGCATACGCAGAAAGATTTATAAGAGAGAATACAGTCATCATTTTTATAAAGGGAACCAAACTGATGTGACCTTTTATTTTTCCTTTAAAACTAGGTTTTAACTGGTTTAAACTTAGAAGTAACCAACTGGACATGTGCAAATGAGTGACAGGTGAGCCCAATCATGCTCCAGAAGTTCCTTGTGGAGGGAATGAATGACTGTTCAAATACAGTCCATATTTTAATCTAGCTCCAAACTCGGAACCATCTCTCTCCATCCCACTGCCTCCCCACCCCAGACTATTTATTGGGTTACCATTTCTTAATCCAGGCCTCTGGAAAGTATGAGGCTTGTGTTAAATCTTTGCAACCCACAATTGTCTCTTCAATTTAAAAAAATGTGCTTGTCTGAAAATAGAAACACAACATACCAAAAATCTATGGGATACAGTAAAAGCAGTTCTAAGAAGGAATTTTATAGCAATAAATGCCTACATCATAAAAGTAGAAAAATCTCAAACAAACAACCTAATGATACACTTCAAGGAACTAGAAACATGAAAACAAACTAAATCTAAAATTAGTAGAAGTAAGAAATAACAAAGATCAGAACAGAAATAAACAAAATAGAGATCTTTAAAAATACTAAATCTGGTTTTTTTGCCTTTTTGATAATAACCATTTGAGATGGTGCGATGGTATCTCATTGTGCTTAAAATGGCTGGAGAAGATGCAGAGAAAAGGGAACACTCCTACATTGTTGGTGAGACTCTTAAGCAGCATAGCCCCTCTGGAAAACAGTATGGAGGTTTCTCAAAAAAATAAAAGTAGAACTACCATATAATCCATCAATCCCACTGCTGAGTATATATCCAAAACAGAAGAAATCAGTATATCAAAGAGATATCTACACTCCCATATTTATTGCAGCACTATCCACAATAGACAAGATATGGAATCAACCTAACTGTTTCTCAACAGATAAATGGATAAAGAAAATGTAGTGTGTGCATACGGTATAATATTATTTAACCATAAAAAATGGAAATCCTGTCATTCGCAGCAACATGGATGGAGCTAACGTTATTACGTTAAGTGAAATAAGCCAGGCACAAAAAGACAAATATCACATGTTCCCACTCATATGTGGGAGCTAAAAAAGTGGATCTCATGGAGTTAGAGAGTAGAATGGTGGTTAGCAGAGGCTGAGAAGTATAGGGAAAGAGGAGATGAAGAGATATTAGTTAACAGGTATAAAAATACAGTTAATAGAAGGAATAAGTCCTAGTATTTGATAGTATAGTAGGGAGACTATAGATAATATTTTTAAAAACTTTTTAAAAATTATTATGGGTACATAACAGTCGTATATATTTATAGGGTATGCATGATGTTTTGATACAGGCATACAATGTGTATTAATTAAATCAGGGTAATTGGAGTATCCATCATCTCAGGTATTTATCATTTCTTTGTGTTAGGAATGTTCCAATTCTATTCCTTTAGTTATTTTAATGTATTGATTATAGTCACTTTATTGTGTTATCAAATATTGTTCATTCTATCTAACTATATTGTTGCACCCATTAACCATCCTCACATTATCCCCCCTTCCTACTGTCCTTCCTAGCCTCCAATAACCATCATTCTACTCTCTGTCTCCATGAGATCAATTGTTGTAATACTTAGCTGCCACCTATGACTGAAAGCACGTGAGATTTGCTTTTCTGTGCTTAGCTTATTTCACTTAACATAATGTTCTCCAATTCCATCCATGTCGTCGCAAATGACAGGATTTGATTCTTTTTATGGCCATATAATATTCCATTATATATATTCACCACAATTTCTTTATACATTCATCCATTGATGAACACCTAAGTCGATTCCAAATCTTGGCTACTGTGAATAGTGCTGTAATAAACATGGGAGTGCAGATATCTTTTTGATGTCGCTTCTATTGATTATATATCTAGCAGTGGGATTGCTGGATCCTAAGGTAGTTCTATTTTTACCTTTTTGAGGAACCTCCATACTGTTCTCCATAGTAGTTGCACTAATTTACATTCCCACTAACAGCACATGAAGGTTACCCTTTCTCCATGTCCTCACCAGCATTTGTTGTTGTCTGTCTTTTTGATAAAAGCCATTTTAACTGGGATGAGATAATATCTTAGTGTAGTTTTGATTTACATTTCTCTGATGACTAATGATGTGGAGCATTTTTTCTTACACCTATTGACCATTTGTATGCCTTCTTTTGAGCTATGTCTGTTCAGATCCTTTGCCCATTTTTTAACTGGATTATTTGATTTTCTCCTATTGAGTAGCTGGAGTTCCTTATGTATTCTAGTTATTAATTCCTTGTTGGATGGGTAGTTTGCAAATATCTTCTCCAAATATCTTCTTCTGTGGGTTGTCTCTTCACTTTTTTGGTTGTTTCCTTTGTTGTGCAGAAGACTTTTAGCTTGATATGATCCCATTTGTCCAATTTTGCTTTGGTTGCCTGTGTTTTGGGGGTATTACTCAAGAAGTCCTTGCTCAGATCAATGTCCTGAAGCATTTCCCTAATGTAGTCTTCTAGTAGTTTTATAGTTTCAGGTCTTAGATTTAAGTCTTTAATCCATTTTTATTTTATTTTTATATATTGTGGGAGATGAGGGTCTAGTTTCATTCTTCTGCCTATGGACATCCAGTTTTCCCATCACCATTTAATGAAAAGACTCTCTTTCCCCAATGTGTGTTCTTGACGCCATTGTTGAAGGTAAGTTCACTATAGATATGTAGCTTTTTATTTCTGGGTTCTCTATTCTGTTCCATTAGTTTTATGTGTCTATTTTTATGCCAGTATTGTGCTGTTTTGGTCATTAGAGCTCTGTAGTATAATTTGAAGTCAGGTAATATGACTCCCCCAGTTTTGTTCTTTTTGCTCAGGGTGGCTTTGGCTATTCTGCATCTTTTGTGGTTCTACATAAGTTTTAGGATTATTTTTTCTATTTCTGTGAAGATTGTCTTTGGTATTTTGATGGGGACTGCATTGAATCTATAGATTGCTTTGGGTAGTATGAACATTTTAACAGTATTGACTCTTCCAATCCATAGGCATGGAATATCCTTCCATGTTTTGTGTCCTTTTCAATTTCTTTGATCAATGTTTTATAGTTTTCATTGCAGAGATCTTTCACTTCTTTGGTTAAGTTTATTCCTAGGTATTTTGTTTTATTTATAGCTATTATAAATGGGATTACTTTCTTGGTTTATTTTTCTGATTGTATACTGATGGCATATAGAAATGCTACTGATTTTTTGTTATGTTGATTATGTATCCTGCAACTTTACTGAATTTATCAGTACTAATAGCTTTTTTGTGTGGTGCTTAAGTTTCTCCAGATACAAGACCATGTCATCTGCAAACAAGGATTATTTGACTTCTTTCTTTCCAATTTGGATGCCCTTTATTTCCTTTGATTGTCCGATTGCTCTAGCTAGAACGTCCAGTACTATGTTGAATAACAGCGGTGAAATTGGGCATCCTTGTCTTGTTCCAGATCTTAGAGGAAAGGCTTTTAGTTTTTCCCCATTCAGTATGATACTAGCTGTGGGCCTGTCATATATGGCTTTTACCGTGTTGAGGTATATTCCTTCTATATCTAGTTTTTTGAGTGTTTTTATCATGAAGGGATGTTGAATTTTATCAAATGCTTTTTTGGCATCAATTAAAATGATCATATGGGTTTTGTCCTTCGTTCTGTTGATATGATGTGTCACATTGATTGATTTGTGTATGTTGAGCCATCCTTGCATCCCTGGGATGAATCCCACTTGATCGCGATGAATAATCTTTTTAATGTGTTGTTGAATTCAGTTTGCTAGTATTTTCTTAAGGATTTTTACATCTATATTCATCAGAGATATTGGCCTATAGTTTTCTTTTTTGTTATATCTTTGTTGGGTTTTGGTATTAGGGTGATACAGGCCCTGTAGAATGAGTTTGTGAGTATTCCCTCCTCAATTTTCTGGAATTATTTAAGTAGGATTGGTATTAGTTCTTCTTCGATGAATGTTTGGTAAAATCTTTGGTACATGAGATGTTTTATCCCATATTTGGGATGATTGTAATTTTTATTTTTATTTTATTGTATATATTTTTATAAGCCAGATTAAAATCTCTAAAAAGTGAAGTAAAAAGTAGGAAAGACAAGAAGAAAGAGAAAAATAACCAATATTATTAACCAATATTTATTAAACACCTTTAGTGTAAAGGCAAGTGTGATGAGCTTATACCAACAGAAGAATTGTCACTCCGGCTCTCCACAGCCATCCACATAACCCTAAAAGTAAGAGCACTCTGAAACAGAAAACCAGATACTTAACTCTTCCTATATCTTAATTTTTATAGTTATAAAGGCATAAGGTAAACTTTACTGGAAGACACCCTCATTCAGCAGCATTTACTGAGCATATATCATTTACAGTGTGAGTAGCGCAAAGAATGAAAAGACAGTAGAGTGTTTCAGAACACTCTGGAACCAGACTGCTTGCTAGAGTCTGAATTCTGGTCCACCACTAACAAGCTCTGTGATCTTGAGCAAGTTATTCAACCTCCCTGTTCTTCATTTTCCTCATCTGTGTAATGGGCTTAATAATAGTACCCATCTCACAGGGTTGTCGTGAGGGTCAAGTGAGTTATCTGTGGAAGAGTGTCTGTAAATCATTATAAAAAACTAAAAAGAAGACATCGCTTTTAGTCCCAATAATCTCAATGTCTAGCAGAAAGACTGACACATAAACAGTTCCGGGGGCTTTTGGGGAGGAGGGAGGGTTAGTGGGTTAGTGTAATAAATAAGTGCTATTTGAAGTCAAGTGCAAACTACCAAGTGTGCAAAGGATATCATCATTTTTACTGTGTTTGACACCCAGCTCATCCCTTTTATTTATATTCTTGTCATTTTCTATATGTTATACGTATCCAAGAGAATTCTCTTCTTCAACTTCCCATCTAACTACATGTGGTAGTTAATATTTCACTGACATTTAATCAAATTGCCCATATGTAATAGCAACAATTATAGTGTTCTGTCCCTGACATTTATGTCATCTGACCACTATGTGGCCTAAACTGGCCCACAAGCTATAACTGTCTTCAATTGTTGTCTTCTATTTTTCTGAGTTGAGAACAAAATGCTAGCACCAGAACAGACACACTCTTTTACACACTCTTTTACATGCAAGTAAACCTACACACAGAAGGAAGCATACACACAAAGGCAGTGTCTAGGTGCCATAACTGACTTCACCCCTGCCCAGTCAATCTGCTATTTTTTTTTTCATCATTTCAATCTATTACGCAGCAATCAACTGAACTGACCATGTGGCAACCCGACCTGGTCATTAAGACGGCTGCAATAATCAGATCAGCTGGGAGACATTCCAGTTCCTTTTTCATCTAAAGATGGCAGGAGTCTCCCATGTCAAAAAATTTTGCAACCGGGGCCAGATAAACTTCATTGTTTTAAGCCAGCATTCCTTTTTCAGGCTACTTACATAATTCGGATCTAATTGTCAAGTTGCCTTTAAGCCTCACTCTTTGAAACAAGCGCACAGGACATGCAGTCAAAACTTGGGATGTAGATGCTGCATCTATAGAGACTCTCCTGTTAAATAATGCAGTTGGAAACAGACACCACTGAGACAATGAGGCTTCTTAGCTCCTGCAGAAGGGCTGAATTCTGATGGTGCTTAATTTCCCAATTCATAATTCCAAAGTCTGTGCAGCAGCGATGTCTAGTTAGCTATGTCTTCATGTCCTGCAGGGTGGTGGGGGCAGCTGGGCAGCAGCAGGCTGCTGGTTCGGGTTGATTGTGCGGCCTGGCCTGAAGAGCCTCCTGGGACCAGCAGTGTTCTGCAAATTAAAGTCGGCCTGGCCTGAAGGTCAGCATCCATCCCCCAGCAGTCACTGGCCGTCCCAGCCCACTGCCCTTGAGAAATTGGTGCACTGCAAAACATATTTGCTCAGATACGAAGAGAAAGCAATTCTTCACCTAATTACATCCATTTGGCTCGAACAGATAGATCTCTTTGTGGGGCGAACAAAGCAAGAAGGAAAGGAATGTTTATGTTTATTTATTTCTTAAATCTCTCCAAAAGTTTTATAGGGAAGCTGTGTGGCTAAAATAAGATAATGAACGTGTATGCTTTGTGAATTGCGCACACTATATAACAAGGGAAAGAGGGTGAGTGAAGGATGGGGAGAGAGAGAAGGTATGCACCCCACTGCAAGATTGTCTTACACAAATGGCCTCAGCAAATCCCCGTCTACAAATAGCTTCCAACCACAGACGCCTTCTCTCTAGTCCCCGCCAAAACAACAGTCATTCTCTGTCATTTGAGGGTTTCGCTGAGTGCTGCTGTTCAGTCTTCCTCAGCTCTTGGCAACATCTTTACTTGTTTGTGGAGAGAGCTGAGTTTTAGCCAGGCATTTTACGTGAAAGCTACTTTGTTAACTAAGGGTTAAATCAGTGGACAGAGAAGCCCTGAAGAATTTCTAGAAGTACTCATGCAGTAGCTTGAGAACATACAACACCGGCCTGCCAGCCTACGGAGGCAGGGCCAATTGACCTCAAGTCTATTTGAGCAAAATTGCAAAGTAGGTAAATTTCTCTTCTGCCGAAGGGGCTTCCAGAGCCTTTACCCCCTAACCTTTCTTTCAGCTGTTGTTCAGATGAGTTCCTTCACTCTTTGTCTGTTCCTTCCCACCCCATCCTCACCATCCTCACTCCCCTAATTTCGTCCTCTTAGAACATTCGTTCACACTGAAATATATGACAGTTCTCTTGGGTTCGGTTACATTTTAATAAGGATCAACATTAAAGAGATGAAACTCTTCATGGAATTTCAGGCCTTGGTCGTGGAAGGGTATAGAGTCATGTGAGCCTTTCTCATATCCCTAAACATCCTACTGTGGTGTCAGAGGTTGCCACTTTTTCTGCTGTGTGCTGTGCCCCCAAAATCATTCCCTCAGGGCTGAAGCCTTTTCAGCACAGCCATGCAAAGGGCTTACTTAGAAATTATCTTGAGCATGATATTTGATCCAGGAGCCCTGTGAAAACATGGCCCTGGAGAAATAAGGAGGATGAAAGAGCTGAGAGTGAGAGCCAGCTCTAACCCCCAACTCCACCAAATTCATCTGAAAAGCGAGGTGTTCATTACCATCTATTTACCACACAGCACCGTGTGGAAGGCAGTGGAAGTCTGTCTCAGAAAGGGTTTGAAATCCTCAGATTAAAGGGATTGTGCAGTTTGAGAACAAAGGGATACAAAGCCATAATATACAGTTTAAAACATTATCACCATCCTAGTGTCTGGTCTTTAAGAGAGAACCACAGCTTTTCTAGTTATTTTCTCATAATTTGCAAGCAGTCCTAGCTGAATCGTTCATTTATTTCCAAGATCATGTTGTTAGTTACAAGGTTAAGATTCGAGTGGGCAGGGGAGAAGAAAGAAAAGCATGCTAGTGGAAGAAAAATAGACCCTTTGACCTTTAGGAAGCATTTTGTTTGCAAAGCACGCATTTCATTCTCGCTAATAGTGAAAACAAACAGATATGGTGAATGGTCTCTTCACCTCCAGCCCCACGGGTTTAGAATTTGTCCTACCTTCCCGCTTGGTTTGGGCTGAACACCTTGGGGCCCCGTTCTGGACATACTATCTCTTCCGTTAGCCTGACTTGGTGAGTCCATAGTAAGCCCCTGAAAACACAGTTTGGTCTGGTTGGAGAGTCATGAATTTGGGGTTAATTAAAAAAAAAATTGATTCAAATAACAAACTATACTTATATTCAGCTCAGAAAACTCAATACTAAGAAGGAAAAAACAGGAAAGAAGGAAGGCAGGCAGGCAGAGAAGCAGACAATGTGGAGGTGTGTGATGTGAATTACCACTTAATATACTTAGTTGAAGCATATTAACCAATCTCTTGCACCATGTTCTACTGGCGGATCCATTCCTAGCTCAATCCAAAGTCGTATTCAATTTTTAAGAAGAAAAAAGAAAGAAAAGAGTAAGACCGACTTTTTGGATTCTATCATTAACTGTGGCAAAGGGATGGTTTTTCAGCCCCTAGATAGCTAAGGGCACTTCATAATGGAATCCAGCGCCTTTCGCCCCTAAATCACTGATTTGAATCCAACCCAGGTCACTATTGACAGAATGTTATTACCTCTAGGTGCCGTCTGGTTGCCCATGTGGAATGAGTTGATGGTCTCTGTCCTGTTCCATGTGGACAGTTGCCCACGTCACCTTGTTGTCAGTTTCAAACGAGAAGCCAAGGAGTTAATGGATGTGGAGCCTGAGCCCCGTCACACTGCGAGCTGGTGCCCTCCAGGTCAGAGTGGAGGACACTGGCCGCGATGTGTGAAGCTGGGCTTGCTCTCCCTCGTCGCTTTCCGGGACATCAATCCGTCTCGTTGTTCCACAATCACCTTTGCTAGGGACAAAGAATAAAAAACATGGCTGGGGTTTTAGCCGGGATTTGCTTCCATCTTTCCTAGCATGGGAGGCTCCCAGTGATGCGTTCAGCTTACATGAAACATTCAGTTCACCATCCTAATTAGAAAAACAGCAATTTGTAACACCAGAACAAAGCCGTATGAATATTCAGTTTGCAAATAAAATGTTATTGGATTACATTTTCTACTAGCTTTGATGTAATAGATTTTGCTGCAGAATAAATGATCTGAATTCAGCCAGAGGCACAGGAACAATACTGAAATTTCTATTCAAGAAGACAAAGACGCACATGTTTGAGAATGACGCTTGTGCTCCATGACTGCATATTCCTACCTGGGTAAAACTTTAGAGATCATGTAATTCAAACCCCTGCTCTTTTTTTTCCCATGAGAAAAATGACATCCACCAGGCAAAGTGTCTTGTTCAAGGTCACACAGTGAGAAAAAAGCACAACTAAGACTAATTCCGAAGTTCCCTAATTCTGAATTCAGAATTCCGAAGTTCTGCAAGGCTCTTGCGCAGAGGCGTTTCATTTCCTTTCATTTAGCAGGTGATTACTGAGCACTTCCTGTGAGCCAGGTCCTGTGGGGTGGTGGTGGTGGTGATGGGGGCCGTGGGAGGGGGTACGAGAAGAAAGTGAAACTCTCTCTGCTCAGCATCTAGCACAAAGCCTGGTATAGTGAGATGTCAATAAACAAGAACGAATGAATGGATGAACAAAAGTTTGCAAATAAGGATTATTTTCTGTTAGGTTTTACCAGAAACATCCTGAGACAAAGATTGGAGTGCAAATAGTTTATCTGGGAGGTGAAGCCAGGAAGCAGCAGTAGAGGAGCATGGAAGCGAGAGGGGGAAAGGGAGGATGGTGTGCAGAGTGCGTTAGCGAGCACAGATGGCTGCTGAGCGCGACTGGAGCTCAATCCCACTGGGGACTTCTGGGAGACGGTGAGAAAATTCCTTGGGGTTAGAACGCCATACAAGGTGAGAACACTGGGATATCTATTCACCAATCCCATCAATCATTGGCTGAGGGTTACACAAGCAGGGTGTTAGCTCCCCAGTGCTCCTGGCCTGCCTGTGTGGCAGCCAAGCCCACTCCTGCAGCCACAGACAGAGGGTGGCAGGTGCTTACAGTAGGAAGCCACCAGCCTTTCCAGAGCCTGAGTGTGGAGGGGCTGTGGGTGGGGCACACCTCCTGCTATAAGGATTTATGACCTTGCTAAGAATAGATCTAACATTTAGAAGACATCTTTGTTATTACTGTGAGGAGCAAAGATGGAGGGTTCAGAGAAGACATGCAACATGGGAAGCATTTGCTGTGTGTGCTCAGTACAGGGGTAAGTATAGGAGAAGGCACGGCTCATGTGGCCTGGCTCTCACCATTGTCTGTTCTCTCCGCTTCCCATTTGCAACAAGTAAGTCGGTGCGCTTCCCTCCCACCTCTTCACCTCCCCGCTCTGCTACCTCCTCCGTAATGGCTCCTCTGCAGAATTTCTTCCTGCAAATGCCCCTTCCTGATCACTTTCCAGTCCCCCTTTCTGTTGCCACCAAAGCAGAGCCCCCAGCACTGCAGTTTCTCCCTCACATCCTATCCTCCAAGTATCTCCCTATATTTCCATCTCCTCCCCAACATTCATGGTAATAAATTGGAATTTGTTTCTAAATAACAACAGACAATAGCTGCTCAAGAGAGTAAGTGAATAAATGAATCACCATATTACTAAGTCAAGCTGCTAGCAGTGCACCTAGGAGAACAGGCCAGACATTGCACTGAGAATTTTATAGCAACTTTCAGTCCAATTCCTAAAGAAAATTAGTCCACAGCCCTCAGGAATCAGCTGAGTTCCAATGATGTTTGCTGGTAAAACTAGAGAAAAAGCCCCTTGGAATTCTCTTGCCCAAGCACTGCACAATTCCTGGAGTCTTCCACTGGCCCCAATTTCACTCAAAGAAACTATCGCAGTAATGTACACAGTGCAGCAAGATTGCTAACTGTACAGTTGCACAGACATTAAAATAAGGTGCAGGGAGGGAAATCTGTCTCAGAAGATGTCAGAGGAAATGAGGAATCATCTTCCGCTTCCCTGTTGGGCAAACCATACAGATTTTGGAGGGGAAAGGTCATGTGGAAATGATTAGAAGAATTTTTTACATTATCTTCTATTTTGGGGCAGGGTAGGAGGCGCCCAATAGTTAAGAAGTGCCTATTGTGTGCAAGGAGCTTTTCCAAGTGCTTTATATATTAGGTCATTTAATACTAATGAAAACAGGAATAATAATAAGTGGCAATATTTACTGAATTTACTGATGCAGTATTCTGGGCACCGTGCTAACTACTTAATATAATCTCTTGCTCAATCCTCACAACACCATGTGAGATAGGTACAATTATTATTCTCATTTTGCCCATGCATAAACTGAGGCTTTGCTATGTTCTATAATCTGCCCAAAGTTGCACAGCTCACTTGGAACTGCTGGCTCTGGGATCCACACGCCAGTTGTCTGCCCAACTCTACAAACTATTCTGTTTCTACTGGACCACACTGTCATGGGGGCAGCCCAGTGTTCTTTCACCCAAGAATCTTCCTTAGACAGTTCAACCAGTGTCATGAGTTAAAGGATCATCTGGTTACCTTTGGGGATATCAACTTGAGAAAGTTTGGGACATATGCCCCCAAAGACTTCGCTCCTTTATTAATCCATGGATCTGGCATTCGTGAATATAAAAGGCTTTGAGACTGCACACACTGGAGGGTCAGTTTTGGTCTTTACTGTCACTTTTGCAACCCCACAAAAGCCAAGAATCAGTGAAAGGAAATATTTTCCTCCACTTCTGCAAATGCAACGTCCTGAGGGAGGGAGGCAGAGGTCTGCAGAGCCTGCAGGAGCGGCTGTGTGCCTACCTCTCAGCACTGGGCCCACATCCGCAGAGAAATGAGAGCAGCACAAGAAGGCACAAGAGAAGACCCAAGATGCACATCCATCTCAAGACAGACACACACATTTGTTCCTCTGCCGGACGGATGGCTAACGCTACTTTGTGCTGACCTCTGAGAAAGCCCTGACTCTAATCAGTAGAACCCACAAATGCTGTAAGTTAAGAATGTAGCAAACAACTTTAGAAACAAACCAAAATGGTGTTTTGGGGTCAAAAACTCAAAAACAAAGTTGTCTGGATCCTTGCAAGTCTCATGGTCTCAACTGTGGTGGTCATCACCAGCCCACAATCCCAGTCAGATGAATCACTCTCTGCTTTTAATTTAAAATACACACAGACCGCAAGTTACAATCTGGCTGGATTCCAAAGCACCTCAAAAGGTGATTTGAACTTGCATTTCCCAAAGACACAGCACTGTTAAGAGTAAAGGTTACCGGGGCTTCCTATGAAAGCCACCGTAACCCACTGGTACTGTGCCCAGCCTCTTTGGTGCAGAGCAGAGATGCAGTGAGCTGAGATTGCACCCCAGACGGAGGGTTCACCAGCAGGAGCATCAACAGCACCTCCTGCCCCAGCAGACTCTGGGTTCCAGATGCAAAGCTGCAGGTGGAGGTGGCAGGAAGCAGCTGCCTCCGGCACATGGTGAGGAGGCACCTGAGGGGACGCAGGAAGAGTTCTGAGTTCAGAGACAAACTGCGGGAACTGGATGACTTCAGCTCTCATCTGCAAAGTATGGGTGATGACTAATACCTTGTCTATGGGACTGCCATGAAGATTAAATGAGAATGTGGATCAAAAAGTGTCTAGCATGGCACATGGCACTTGGTATTCAGCAAACACATTTGTTAAGAACATATTAGCATTGTCAAAGGAAAGCTTTATATTATAATCATAATCATAACTCTTCATATTTGTACAGTATTTCTCCTTTCATAAACAGTTCTGAGTATCTGAACTCTGATCCTTGCAACACTTGTAAGGGTGGGTGTTAACATTATTCCCATTTTGCAAATGAGGCTCAAGATGGTACTCGTATACCAAGTGCCATATGCCACGCTAGACACTTTTTGATCCAATTTCTCATTTAATCTTCATGACAGTCCTGTAGACAGGGTATTAGTCATCACCCACATTTTGCAGATGATAGCTGAAGTCACCCGGTTCCCACCGTTTATGGGAACTGATGTCTCAGATGGCTCAGTGCCTCTCTGCTCTAGGGGAGGCGTCAGCGGAAGGCATGTTCTCATGATCCCAGATGGAATCTTGAAACCTGCTTTGCCACCAAGGAGGCTGGGTGCAATACATGATGGGTTAAAGTGGCTTTCATGGGGGGGCCCTGGTAACCTTGACTCGTACCAATGCTATGTCCCTGGGAAATGCAAATTGACACAGAGGTTCAAGATGGCACAGTGACTTTCCCAAGGTAGCACATGGAGAAAGTGATGGAATAAGGCCTTGGTCCCAGGGACTCCTGACTCTACCCTTCAAGGCAGTCAGTCATAAACTCCTTGGCTTCCCACTCTAATGATTAGAAACTGTGCCATGTGACCACTCAGCATCAAAGCAAGGATGGGGTGGGCAGTCACTGTCCTCCCAAGTTCTCTAAATTTGCCTTGTGGACAAAGCAGACTTAAGGAAGAACAATGATGAAGTGGAACAAAGGCATCTGCTAGAACTTGCGCCTCTGACGTTTTCTTCTACTCCCAATTTCCTACACAGCAGTAAAGACGGCTGACCCCAACACACCCCTCACTGGCCTCCCGTCTACTGCCAGGCACAACCCAGCTCATTATCTGAGCATCCATACCCCTTTCTTCAATTTCCCGGCAAGCTAAAGCTTCAGAAAAAGGGCCATTTGCTAATCCAATCTCTCCCCACTTTCCAGAAGTCAGCAAAGCCTGCAAATTTCTCCAAGAGGATACTCCCATCTTTACTTTCTCTGGCATCTTCCTGGCGTTGCCACAGGCAGACAGGGTTGGTTGGGGATGGGCATCGGGGATGAGCAGAGCCTGCAGTCGTCATTCCAGTCCACGGAACACAGCTCTGTCGCTGTCTCCAGTCATGCTCCTATTTTAAAGCCAAGGCTCTTTTATCTGTTGACATTTCTTTTCCCATCAGCCTCTGACCATTACCATGCCTGGCCACACGTTTACAGAGGAGGGAAGCAAGAACCTCTTTTGTCTGTTTGCTTTATCAAACCATAGTCACAAAAAAGTCTACTGAGAACAAAGATGTTTTCTGTACCCTTCACCTGGCTCATGACCCTGGCAAGAAAAAAGAGTATTTAATGGCAAGGTAGGAAGAAGCAGAGCTGAAAGATGGAGCCCCCAGATGAACCCCACACAGCTCCCCTCTCTGACTCCTCGCCACAAGCCGCCCTGAATGGTTGACAAGATAGACAAAGGGGAAAAAATTATTTCGGGGGCCAAACATTAAAACAAAGGCAGCCTAGAGCTGGTTAATTCTTTGAACGAGACAAACATAAATGGTGCATGGATGTGCAGTAAGGTGTAAAAGAGGAAGTGAGATGCATTAGAACCGAGAGTGCGTAATGTATTATCAACAGCTCTGCGGCTTTGATGGGCGAAGGCTTTTATACAGACACTGTATTGATAGGCATTTCACCCAGCAGTAAAAAACCGTTCTTGACATTCATCTATAGGGAAAAATATCCATGTACTCTTGGCTGTAGGACCAATTAGTCTGTGAAAGCAGCAGGGTGGGGGGACAGAATATAAATGCAGGATGCATCCGCACTTGATTACTCTAATGAAATGTCCATTGATTCCTATAGATTAATGTGAGAAGAACAGCAGCTGCAGAGTGGCTAACACCTCCAGGTCAGCAGCTGCGTGTGAGCGTGTGTGCACGTGTGCGTGTGTGCACACCCCCACGAGTTCGTGCCTCGCAGAAGAAATTAGAAGGGAAGAGTGTGTGGGTGGGTGAGACAGATTCTACCGGACGGAATCAAGGAAAGGAAGGGTCTGGCTTCTCTCGAGAAGGGGGTGAGTGTGTCAGTGGACAATAGAAATCTGGCCCTGCCACTTCCTGGGAGCAGGACTGAGAGCTCCATTTCCCTCCCTTCTTCCCTCTCCCCACCCACATTTGACTTTGCTGTGAGGGGGACAGAGAGCTCACAGGTCACCTAGTTTGGTTCCATTAATTTCATAGAGCCTTTAATCACCCAGAGCAAATGTGGAGCTCAAAGATGGCTCTCCGCCAACTCACTGGTGCTCACCCTCCACCCCAGAGCCGACACCGTGCTGTGTGCCCAAGCCAATATTGTGCCTCGGGTAAACGTGCCAAACAAGTGATACATTCGCTGAGCTTAAAGGACCCAACCCCTCCCCACATAATTACTGGAGCACTATTCTATCCCTCTTGAACTTGGCATCAGTTTAAACTCTAGATCTCAAGAGCAAGAATGTTTAAGAGTGCTTTCCTCATTACCAAGTAAACAGCTCTCCCGTGGCTACAAGGGCCTCCTTTGGTAAATGCTATTCCCCACAGCCTTGCAGCAGAAGGCCTGAGAGCTGCCCAGGATTTTACCTACAGTCTCTCCTGGCAGTATGTGTGCATAAAAGTCATTTACATAAAAATGTCAATTAACTAGTATGTCTTTGCTCTACCTGGTTCATAGCAATTTCCACTTACAGAAAAGGAAGTGGTGGAAAAATCTGAGGAGAACCCTGTGCTTGCAGGCACTCAGCAGCTGCAAAGGTGCTTTGTAAAAAAAAAAAACAAAGAAATCTGCTGCGTTAGCCCCAGAAAGAAGAACAATGAGGCTCCTGGGGACACTGACAGGGTTGTCTGCAGGACAGTGAAGATAGGAAAACCAGCAGCCGGCCCTGCAATCTTTTCACGTCCAGAGAAGAACTTCCGCACCAGCCAGCGAATTCAATACCCAACACAGATGAGACCCTCCTAAGCCCAGTAAGGTAGGAATTGGCAGGCTCAGTGTTCAAAGGCATTTTCCTCTTACTTCCTCAGAGGACTCTAGTGGCTACTCAGAACGTGCTGATCACTCTTAGTTCTGTTTCTCTGAATCACTATTTGTGAAAGACCAACAGGAAAGGAGCTCTTCCCAAGAGCTGGGAAAATGGATGACTAGGGCAGAATGCATTAGCAAAGCTGCTAGTTAGGTATTGAAGATGGAGAGTTCCCTGCACATTTTATCGCAAAATACACACATTCCACACCTGTGTGTTTGTTCAGCTTATTATCATTAACTTGGTTTTAGATATGGTTAGAGACAGATCCTTAAACTGGAATTTTATGCAGATAGATAGATGATGGTATCAGTAGATGGCAAAACTCTATGTGTGTGCCAGATCCGATTGATAATTTTAAATGTAAATAGGCCACAGTCTTCTGATTGTTCCCCAGCTAAGATGACTCTTTCCAGTTTTCCAAGTCTTCTTCACCTGTCGGCACATATAAGTCTGTGTTTTCAGGAGGACTGGCCCAATGTTCTTTTTTTTATTGAGAAGCTGCAGAACTCTAACCAGTAGTTCAATAAATTGTATTACATCCCCCTTGCACTGAATGCCCTACACACTATGCCTTTCCATGTGTAATTGCAAGCTGTTATTAGCCCTGAGCTGTGTCCGTTACTGGCCACACTCTTGCTGAGCGGTCAATTTTTTCCCCTGCCATTTCCTTTGCTCACACCATGCTGACCACGTTGGCCAGAGGCGGCCTGAGGTTTATAGTGCAGCATTGATTTTTCTTTTCTCTCAATACTGACAGAATCATAGATCCAAGGCAAATAAAAAAATGCATTCTGGGGTGATGAAATGTCTTTCATTCAGGCTGGATTGAATCAAAGCCCATCGCAGAAATGTAGGGCTCTGAAATGCTAGGGAGGCTCATGCCTCAAATTGCGGAAAAATAAATTTTATGTTTTCTCCACTTTCCTTTAGATTCATAAATTACTGGGAACACAGACAGTCCTGTCAGTGACCAAACTTGGACAATAAGGACATTGTATACAAAGAGTCTCTTTTACCACCCTCATTCATTAAGGCATTGCTTGTGATTCTGTTTTGAAGCATAGTCATTTATTAGCTTAAGTAACACCCGAGTCTTCCATAGAACTGTCCTGCTATAAAAATATTGACAGAGGCTCAGCCTTTGCTAAGAAACGCAAGATGGCAATTCACATAGACTTGTGAAATTCAAGCTCATTGCCTATTGCCGAGGGGCAGCGATGACTGA
This sequence comes from Indri indri, assembly GCA_004363605.1. NCBI lineage: Eukaryota > Metazoa > Chordata > Mammalia > Primates > Indriidae > Indri > Indri indri. The sequence goes on from RJWJ010000045.1 coordinate 267,660, forward strand.
CTGCAATAAATTAAGGAAATCTTCATTCAAACAAATAACTTGGGTTGACACTTGGCAAAGTGTAAATATGACCTTCACTAATTAATTTGGTGATATTCATACTTTGTTTATCGACATTAATCCAAGTTTGATCTTTAGCACACACGAGAGTACATGTTCACAGAGACGGTGGGGCATTTGACGGAAAGACTGCTGGAGTGAGAAGTCAGGAGACCTGGATTTTCATCCTTGCTCTCCTGATAACGACAAACCATTAACCTGAAAATGTTACTACAGCTTTCTTGACCTTTGTTTCCTCATCTGCAAAATGGAGATGGTAATATTGACCGTGGGTGGTTTCGATGGTTCAGTGGGATAAAGTCTGCGAAGTGTCCGATAAGAAGCCTGGCACATGCCATTCATTTGTGCATCATTAAGTCATTCGTGCTAACTCTGTGTAGGCACTAAGCATACAGCAGTCAACAGAGTTGCTTCCTGCCTCATGGAGACTGTAGCCTGGTGGACATCACAGTCATAGCAGGCACTTGAAATGACTGCTATAGTACAATTACTGTCATTAGTTGTAATAGTATGTTTTAGAAATGAAGGAATTGGGCTGTATGACCTTAGGCCCTTTCCAGCTCTCAGCCCCTTTAATCCATGATCAATAATAACTATCTGTGTGTCTATGTGTGTGTATGCGTATCTGATTATATGTATAATTAGTATGCAGGAATGGTTTGCACTTACAAAGATCTGTCTGCCAAATGGCTCACTTTTCCATGTCCAAGTGTAGGACCATTCAAAATTCATGTATGTATTTATTTGTTTTCCACTCTGCCTCATTCCAAAAAATATCTTGAGGAGTATCATTTTAAATGCAAACTGAAGCCTTTTTAGAGTGCACAAAAAAGTACCCATGTTATTTTAATCCATCCAACACATTAAATTCAGGTCCCCAAAACCTGAAAATATTACAGGTATAGCCATTAAGTTTGACATATTAAAGGTATGAGGAGATACCAAGTAATATGAGGACGTCTTTGGTTTCTGGTGGCCTTAAAGACTAGACATCTCTCTCTGACATTTAAGTTTTGGAGAGGAGAAACATTCTTTTATTTTTCATTCATCCCAGGTACCTGGTATATAATAGGTGCTTAATGACTGCGGGTCACCCAGTCAATTAGTGCCCCAACCAGTCAGGCTATGTTTCAGGCACATCCGTAAGCAAATCGTTTTCATTTGTGAACGACCACAGCTAAGAGCTGGCTACTCAGGACGTACTTTGGTTTACAGTACTCAAGGTATCTGTAATTTGAAATTCAAAGGCCCTACCCCCAAACCAGGAAAAATCTGTATCGTTCCTTGGGCTTTGGAAAACATGAATGCAGAAACCCATGGGAGAGGAGAAACTCTGCAAGTTAGAAATGACTATCATCTCCTCCCTGTTCTACCTGGGAATGGAGAAGCAAGGCTTTTTATCTTTGCTTCCGGCAGATTCTCTGACTCAAATTGTCGTCTATGAAGAATGGCCTCTTTATTTTGTTTATTTGTTTTTTAAACCTCAAATGACTACCTCTTTCAAAGTTCATTGACACTACGTTGGTTTTTAATGGCCCTTACCATTTTCCTGCATTTGGACAACCACTCTTCTGACCATCTATTTGACTTTCCACATATGACATAATTTCAATGACTGAGGTGGAATTATAAGCTTAAATGGTGATGTTTATAAAATGCTAATGTATATAAAATGCACTCCTGCTGTTTTTCAGAAAAGGATCTAGTCAACTTATAAAAGCCATTACTCATACAAGGTACATGTGTCAATTTAGCACAGTTCTTAATTCCAGACCCTACTATTCTCAGGTAATTTATGTAAAGTAGGTATTATAATTACTTGAGCCAGGAAATACTCTGCTCAATTCTACCTTTGGCCCTGAGGAATGAGCATTCAACAAGCATTTTCTAAGCGCCCACGATAGGTCAGGGTCTGGGTCTCTGCCTCCCTGGAGATCTCTGGGGAAACAAAAGCAAGCAAATGTTCAAGATTCAGCCACTAGGGGCCACGAAGGAGGATGTGCCCAAGGATGTGGAGGTCTAGAGGATGGTTTGCATCTGCAGTGAGAGGCCATGGGCCAAAAAAATCTCATTTCTGAGCTGAGTTTTGAAGGAAGGATAGGACCAAGAGGCAAAGGAAGTTGAAGCCAAGGAAGCAGCATATGCAAAAGAGGAGGGGGTCCAGAGGAGTCAAGGAAATCTGTCCCTCAATAGAAAGGGGGACATTCTCTTGTGTTCGCTCCCTAGCTTGCCCCTGAGCTAATCAGAGGAACATCAGAAAATCTTCCCGTGCTGGGAGGGGGAACGTTCTAGGCCAGCGCACTGTAGGAGGGGGAACGTGAGAGAAAAGACCACACATATTGTGATTTCTCTCTAGCTCAACACAGCAGAAATCTATGAGTGGTTCCCTCCCACACTTCCACATGGGGAGGCACTCACCCACAGGTCAGAGGCTCAGGGTTCCAGATCCTACACGATTTTTCCCACAGACTCAGCCTCATTCAGGGGGCTCTTGGGATTTTGGCAATGGCTTAATGGGGTATCTGGAAGGACAGAGCCCATCTGTGGCTGCGCAGGGTGAAATAAGCTGGAGGTTGGCACAGAGCGGTCAGCTTCCCTCCAACTCAAGGGCCAGAGGTGGGAATGGGATTGGGTGGAGGAGGCAGAGGGAGATAAAGTCGGCTTTGGTGAGGAGAGAAAGGCAGAGCTAGAGTCAGCCTGAGGCCAGGAGGACAAAGAAAATTCACCCTGGAAACACCCAGTCGACTCCCAGGAGGCGCTCTGACAGTGCACGTTTATCATTCACCTTAATTCAAATCAATTCTGATTTGCGAGAACATCAGCTGTTCGAAGAGATAGGTGGCTTCGCCAATATATTCTTGCTTATCTTTCTCACTGACTAAATTAGTGAATTTAACAAAACGACAACAAAAAAAAAACTTCAGGGATTTGGCAAGGAAAAAACATTTGGGTGGAGTCGTGTGGATCAAATGGTTGATCGAAATGTTCATTTTGTGCATGCAGACAGTCACATAGCTGGAGCATTTTCTGACTTTACAGGAAACTTTGAATCATCTAAAGAATGAATCATGCCAGGTATATTAGGTGCCAAAAACCAATGTGATACGTAAAAGTAAATGATGGATTTTTACTAATATTGTTATTACAATGTAAATATTTTGGAGCAAGGAGGATATAAATTTTTTAATTGTATAGTATTATTCTTGTACTGGTTCTTCTTAGAAACTTTCAGAGGTAAAGAATTTCCCAGAGGCTACCCAGCATCAGGAAGGGCAAACACATCCAGCTTTAGGTAGCTTTCATGTGAATCTTAAGAGGCTCGATTCTCTCCCTAGAATAAAGGGGAATGTTTAAGAAAAGATCATTTCGTGCCTTCCTCTAGAACCACAAATTCCACATACGGGTGAAACCAAGCCTTGAGGGATAGACCAGTGTGGAAATGATGGGTTTACTGCTGTATTGCCAACACCTGAAACAGTGCCTGGCACATCAGAGCTACTCAACACATATCTGTAGAATGAATAAATGATGAATGAGTGAATTGGTGAATGAATGAATGAATTAGCAAAAGCCTTGCTCCTGATAAACTCATACAAAGCCCTTTGGCATAACATCACCAACATAACACGCTGGACAGCTCCCTCCAGACCCGTGTTTTGCTTCCTCTGCCTAGAACACAATTTCCCCAGATTTCCATCTGGCTGACTCCTCATCATTCAGGTCCCTGACACTTCTCCCTGACCACAGTCTTGGAGGGAGAGAAAACACCAGCCCACCCACAGTTGCCAGCTACCTCCTTCTCCGGCATTTTCTTCTTCAGAGTAATTATTATTCTCATAAAATACATTAGAACCACGTATCAGTTTTCTGTGGCTGCTGTAACAATTACCACAATGGTAGTGGCTTAAAACAACAAGAACTTACTACCGCACAGTTCTGTAGTTCAGAAGCCTGACATGTGCTTCATCAGGCTAAAATCGGGGTGTCTGCAAGGCTGCGTTCCTTCCTGCAGACCCTAGCTAGGGGAGAATCCGTTTCTGTGTATTTTCCAGCCTCTAGAACTCACCCACATTCTTCAGTGCATAACTCCCTTCGTCTAACTTGAAAGGCAGCAACATCGCCATCTTCCATAGTCTTCCATAGTCATATCTCCCTCCAACCACCCGCAGGAAACGTTCTCACTTTTAAGGATCTCCGTAATTAGATTGGGCCCACCCTGATGATCCAGGGTACTCTCCCCATCTCAAAGCTCTTAATTCAGTCACATTTGCAAAGTCTCATTTGCCATGTATGGTAACATATTCACAGCTTCCAGGAATTACGATGTGGACATCTTTAAGGGCATTATGCTCCCTACTACCTATGACAATTTATTTTTTCCTGTTTATTGTCTGATTCCAACAAGCTGTAAATTTCACGGCAGCCAGATCTTTGTCTCATTTGCTACTTAACTGTATTGGCGGTGCATAGAACAGGGCCTGGCACACGTTGGGTACTTAGTAAGTATTTGTGGAATGAATGAATAAATGAATAATCCTCTGGGTGTGAAATAGGTTGTTTGGTCTGATCTTTTGCTGCCTCACAGTTTTCATCCAGCTCTAAAGTATTTATGACCCAACTAAATCATCCTCTGTATACTTACAACAGAGCCATAATTACTTAGAATTCGTCAAGAGCTAACATAGGACAAGAGCATTTTTGCTAATGTTTGAATGTCTTACACCTATTTATTAACTCTCAATGAAAAAGCAGTTGTAGAATTTATCCTAATCAAGCTTTACTAGAATCTCATTTACCTCAGCAATTTCTTGCTATGTAGAATAAGACCGATTTAAACAAGATTGCATTGTGAGAGACGGAAAGATTTACATCTATAACCCTTTCTTTCCTATTGGTCCAAAGGAAAAAAGATTAATAAATTTCTGTACTGCCAGTGCACAGAGGGCAATGTGATATCACATGTAAGATATTAGAATCCAAGAGCCCTCATTGAGTCCTGGCTCCAGCATTTTCTAATTATGTTCTTCTGGACAATCTCCTTAGTTACCCTCAACATTCTCATCCACAAAAATTGGGGAAACCAAACCTTTCAGGGATTAGGTGAGAAGATATGGGTCAAGAACATGTATGGAGGACTCGGTAAGTATAATATTAGTTCCTTTTCCCTCCCCATCACTGATCGCATGTCCTGAAAGGTTGAAGGATGGGAGAAGTGAAGGCAGAAATGAAACAAGGACGATTGGGTAGAACTTAGGAATGAGAGCCTGCTGGCAGCAGAGGTTACTATTTCAAAGATTAAAACAAAATAAAAACAATAATAATAATACACTATCTGGATATAAATATCCAAGGAAAACGTGAAGGATTTTTTCTCGGCATGGTGAGAGAGGATAACCACAGTCTGACTTTCAAGTTTTCCATCAGCTAATGTTTCCAAACTTCACTGAAAGTGATGTATCTACATTCTCACTGAAAGAATCCAAGACAATTGTCCATCAGAACAAATGAAGCACTGAAATGACTCAACATTTGTTGAAAGAGTCACTGCATGATGCTGCACGTGGATTGTTATCCAGTTTGTCCAACAAGAAAATAGGGAGTTGAAGTTTCTGCCCTCTCAGCACTTTTTTTTTTAAAAAAAAGGCTTAATTCATTTTTGAGAAAAAATAAAATTATTAATAGATGAACTATTATTTTGGTGTGTTTCCTTAATATCATTAATGAGTGCCCCCCCATCCAGAATGTCCTATTTAATCTTCCCTATCCCGATCTGATCCATCTCTCACAGCCCAGCTCAAATTCTTCCATTAAGCCTTTCCTGATCACTTCCAGTTTTGTTGATCTTTTTATTCTCAGTTTTTAGAACTTATTATCTCTACCAGTGATTCCCAAATCTGGTTATCATCAGAATTCTCTGGGTAAGGATAAGCTAAGTCATATTACAGCAACGCCCCACTATTTCAATGGTTTAACACAGCCAAGATTTATTTGTTACTAATGCAAAGCCCATTTAAGGTTTAGCAAGGTACCAGTGCCATTTGTTCCATGCGGTGACTCAGAAACCCAGGCTAATAAAGACTCCACCACTGGATACCTGAACTTCCTGGAATGCGTGGCCTCCTTGATTGGCACAGCAATGGAAGGAAATGCTGGAAGGTCTGACACTGGCCATTAAATGCTTCAACCCAGAAGTGTTACATGTAACTTTCACTCTTGACCCGCTAGCCAGAAATAGTCACATGGTGCACCCAACTGGTAGGAGCTGGAGAAGTATAATTTTCCCAGGTGGCAAGAAGGAGAAGAGAACAGTATGTGAATGAGTCTCCTCCACTCCTAAATATCTGGAACGCATTCTACTAAGTGAAGTATCCCAAGAATGGAAAAACAAGCACCACATGTACTCACCATCAAATTGGTATTAACTGATCAACACGTAAGTGCTCATATAAGAATAACATCTATTGGATGTCGGACGGGGAGAGGGGGAGAGGGGAGGAGGGGATGGGTATATGCATACACAAAGAGTGCAATGCCCACCATCCGAGGGATGGACTCATTTGAAGCTCGGACTTGGGGGGGGGGAGAGGGGGGGCAAGGGCAACATACATAACCTAAACATCTGTACCCCCATAATATGCTGAAATAAAAAAAAAGATTTTTAAAAAGACATAGTCCCAGGAATATAATGCAGACACACTCAATTCAAATCTCTGGAAGCGAGTCCCAAAAATCTCACTTTGGGAGCTAGCTTTGAGGCCTCTTCATTCATTCCACTCATTCTTACCTACCCTTTATTGCCCAGTATTTTATCTTTTCATGTTCATGTAGTTAAGGTCCCTAAGAATAAAGAATATACCTTCATTTTAATTCAGGAAATTTTTATTAGTCATACGCCATGGAATCTGAACCTGACATTGAACCTCAACCTGAGCATAGAAACTGATCATTGGCCTCACCTTCAAAAAACATGGGTACTTGCCCCATTTCTGCCACAGATAAGTCACTAGTAAAAACTTTTTTATTTTTAATTGAAGTGTAACTCATATACCATACAATTCACTCTCAGAGTATACAATCCTATGGCTTTTAGTATATTCAGAAGGTTATGCAAACATCTAGAACATTTTCATCACTCCAAAAAGAAACTCCATACCCACGAGCAGTCATTTCTTTTTCCCCTCCCCAGCCCCCGGCAATCACTAACCTATTTTCTGTCTCTGTGGATTTGCCTATTCTGAACATTTCATATAAATATAATTATATATTGTAGTCTTTTGTGTCTGACTTCTTTCACTGAGAACAATGTGTTCCAGATTCATTCATGTTAAAGTATATATCAGTACTTTATTCCTTTTTATTGTTAAATATTATTCCATTGTATGGATATATCACATTTTGTTTATCCATTCATCCATTCATGGTCATTTGAATTGTTTCCACTTTTTAGCTATTATAAATAATGCTGCTATGAACATGCATGTACCAGTTTTTGTGCAAACCTACATGTTTTCAATTCTCTTGAGTATATACCTAGGAGTGAAAGTGCTGGGTCATATGGCAACTCTATGTTTCACAGAACTTTTTTATTGATATATATAATAGTTGTATTCATTTGAGGGGTGTACATGATATTTTGATACCTATATGCAATGTGTAATGATCAAATCAGAGTAATTAGAATATCTATCTCCTCAAACATTTATCTTTTTGTGAGTTGGGAATATTACAATTCTCTTCTAGGTATTTCAAAATATAAAACAAATTATTATTAACTATAATTTCCCTACTGTACTAATCAAATACTGGAACTTATTCCTTCTATCTAACTGTATTTTTGTAACCCTTAATCAATGTCTCTTCATACCCCCCTCCCCATTCCCTCCAAGCCTCTGGTAACCACCACTCCACTCTCTAACTCCATGAGATCCACTTTTTTAGCTCCCACGTATGAGTGAGAACAGGTGATATTTGTCTTTCTGTGCCTGGCTTATTTCACTTAACATAATGACCTTTAGTTCCATCCATGTTGCTGTAAATAACAGGATTCCAGTCTTTTTATGGTTGAATAATATTTCATTGTGTGTCTATACCACATTTTCTTGATCTCTTCAGCCATTGATACACCCTTAAGCTAATTTCATATCTTGGCTACCATGAACAATGCTGCAATAAACACAAGAGTGCAGATATTTATCTTATATACTGATTTCATTTCCTTTGGATATATACCCAGAACTAGGATTGCCAGATCATATGGTAGTTCTATTTCTAGTTTTTTAAGGGGAAAAAAATACTGAGTTTTTTCATACTGTTTTATATACTGTTTTCCATAATGGCTATACCAATTTACATTTTCACCAGCAGTGACTAACAGTGCATGAGCATTCCCCTTTCTCCACAGCCTCACAAGCATTTGCTCTTTCTATCTTTTGAATAACAGCCATTTGAACTGGGGTGAGAGTTCATTGTGGTTTTGATCTGCATTTCCCTAGTGATTAGTGCTATTGAGCACTTTTTCATCTACCTATTGGCCATTTGTATGTTTTCTTTTGAGAAATGTCTGTTCAAGTCTTTTGTCCATTTTTTAGTCAGATTATTTGGGTTTTTGTTTTTTATTTTTGTGGTTTGGTTGTTTGAACTCCTTATAGAACTTTGTTAAGTTTATTTATATGTAAAATGTAGTGAGGGGTCCCCTGCTCTGTGAACCTCAGGAGGATCGGGAGGATGTTATGAGAATCAAATATAAAAAGTACTTTGCTAAAAAAAAAAAAAAAAAAGAGGAAAACAATAAAAAAAACATAAAAAGTACTTTGTGAATACTTAAACACTAATAAACTCTAGGTATTGTCATCATACTTCAAAAGCACTAAGCCCAACATCTCACACACAGTAGGTGCTCGATAAAGATATGTGTGCTGATTGATTTGTGTAATTATCAAACAAGGAGAAAAGAAACAGATCATTAAGTGGTATTAAATCCTGAGCATTGTCCCTAATAAGCAGAAGCAAGTTATTCAGTGAATACCGTGAGTCTGCATTTGATTTGTTCTCCTGAAGCAGAACAATGAAAGTGTTCGTGAAATAAAATAAAATTGACCCGATGTCTTTAAAGCATTTCTATACTGGCAATCTATTTCTTTAGACAGGCTCTGGAGTGAACAGCCTGTGCATACGACACCGGTGTCCACCAGGGATGTGCGATATTTGGGAAAGCGGCCCCACCTCAGCTCCTTGGAGGAAGAGCTCTGCCAAGTCTCTTTTCATTTCAAGAGTTAAATGTGGAGTCCCACCCCTCCCCAACAATTCTAAGGAGGAAGCAGCATTTTCTTCCTAAACTGCAAATCAGCATTCATTCACAGGAGACATGTCACTACCATTTCGGTAGCGTGTTCATTCAGGTGTTCTGTCTAAATTGAGACTTTTAGGCACTAATAATAATTAACTACTTTCTTAGCAATGAAAAAAGTCTTAAATGCCTATTTACTTAATGGTCCCCTAGGGTGTCTTTGTTTTGAATGGGATAAAAAAAAAAATCTTAGCTGCAAAATAAGCAGGTGATTCTAATCAATAAAGCCAGAGGACTATATTGATTACAAGAGCTCCATTCTTTAGTCATTAACCCTGTGAATTCTCTACCAATGCTGGGGAAGACTATTTCTACTGGTTAGAACATAGAAAGACTCACTTAGAAACTGGAATCTCATTTCACTTTTGTGCTTTCCGTTTAGCCTACGGGGCCCATTTTAGGGACTTCATTCCACAGACTACACGTGCAAGAAGATGACTCTGGTGACCCTCTCTCCATAGGGTACGTGCTTGAAGGTCTCTGGGATTTTTTCCCCCATTGCTGGTGATGGATTTGATGGGACAGCATTAGGCCTAGCCTAGGAATTTCTTTTGCAGGGGCAGGAAGCATGCTTTCCTCTTTGGTGATGGCCAACTTTTCCACATTTCAGAGTGTAGGGATGAGACCCAGCATTGATTTTTTCTTTAAGTGAGAAATAGTAGTTAAAACAGTATGACCCATGTAATGTACAACAGGCTGGATCCCCCAATATGGCTTGGATGGCAAAGTTTAAGTTCATTGGTATATATTGTAAGTAAACTAAGCTGTTCCCAATCGTTGCTTTTCTCAGAAATCCCTTAGCAACTCATAATAAGGGGTAACCCAATGTAGACATACCCCACCAAGAATCAGGGGCTCTGGTTTCAAATCCTGACTCTCTCACTAAGCCAGCCAAGTTATTTCTTCCTTTGGGGCCCGTTTCTTCATCTATAAAATGACAAATTTTTATCAGATCTGTGCTTCTCAAATTTTAATAGTGATATAAATTACCTGGGAATATGGTTCAAATGCAGATTCTGATTCAGTGGATCTAAAGTAGGGCTTGAGATTCCACCCAGGTGAAGGTGAAGCTGCTACCTCATGGACACATTTTGAGAAGCAGAGACAAGATGGTATCTGAGGTTACTTCACCCAGACACCTTGTCTGTATGATCTGTATGTCTCTGATGGCATCAACCCATTTCTACCTTGTGGGATGGATATTTAAGTAATTCCCTAATTAAACTGCAAGCTCTGATGGCAAAATAATTATTTCTTGAACTCTGTGTCTCCTATGTATTCCATAGGCTGCATAATGTTTAACATACAATAAGTGCTCAATAAATAATTGCTAAGAATAAATAAATAAGAAAATATGGTATCTTTGCTCATTCTTTCTAAGAACATTCTATTTAGAATTAGAGAGCTAGAAAGATGGTTTGAGACAATCCAATCTAACATTCTTATTTTGTCTGCAAGTCTAAGACCCAAATTACTTAGGATGGTTCAGTCAGTTACAACATGGCCGGAACCAATGACCAACCTCCTTCTTACAAAGTCTACACTCATGCCACACAGCATCTTCAATATGCTTCTTTAACATCACTCAGTCGTGTTTCATTAAGGGTTTAATCTGGAGAACACGAAAAGAATGAACTCCAGTTGGACTATACTATGTGACTATACTATGTCACATTTGTTCACTTTTCTTGGTTACGTGAACAGATGTGAACCTGAAAGAGCTCATCCTTCAAAATGGATCTCAGGTGGCTAACCGGGCCTAAATTGTAAATAGAGCCAGGTAGCCATTTGCTAACTAGAGGTCACACGTGTACTATCAGTTTTCCAAAACCCTACTCCTCTGTTTACCTTGGGGACTTTTCAGAGCTCACCTGTACTAACGAATTAGGGCTCAGCTATCTGGACCAATCAGAACTCAGTTGCATCAACCAATCAGAACTAAACGAGTTTCAATCCTTCGTTTGCATAAACTCATCTGATTAGGAACCGAGGTGGGAAATTTTACTATAAAACTTAAGCCCTCCCTTTGTTCTGTGGACCATATCTTCCCTTTACAGGAAGGCTACGGCTCTTTGGTTTGGAAACTGTTCGCTAGAATAAAGTCTCTTTCCTCCAAATGCCTTTTCAGGGAACTTTTCTTCACACTTCTACCCAAAAGAAGGTGACAGGGAGGTTTAGGGAGGAAGTTGGGACCAAGAAACGAGGTTGCTAGGGAACCAGTTATGCTCCCAGTTCCCTCCTGATTTGAGGGAGAGAGAGTTTGAGGAGGGAGTGAGAGAATACTAGGTTGCCAGATTTGAAACGTAGTAAATTAGCTTCTGGATATGACTACGGTTACCAAACTGATATTACGTAGCCTCCGCAGATTGACAATCTTCCCGTTCTTTAATCCCCCCTTTACTTCCTTTCAGCTCAGGTAGATGGACATGGCACTCATCTTTATTACTACTTCTTGATAAAGAAAATTTGCTAAATTCCCAATGTTACCCTGCATAAAAATTACTGCTGTGGCAAAAATTATAATGATCATATTAATATATTATTCAACAAAGTTTACAAAAGTATGTCATGTATGAAAGGGAGCTTATATTAAGACTAGAGCTGTAAGTAAGGCCAGATCATAGATGCCTTGTTCTGCCCACAGAGAGAGCGCAAGAGAGTCCTGGCAAGGTTTTAAGCATGGGATCACGATGCTTAGATCTGAGCTCTACGTAGGCAACTGCAGCAGAGCGGATGGAGCGGAGACAGGGCAGAAGGCTGACAGCTCAAATAGGAGGCCACTGCAGAATTCCTTACGAGAGAAACGAGAACCTGAGCTCAGATAATGCTAGTTTGAATGGAAAGATAGGAATTTCACAGAAGATTTGAGCTGTCCCTTATGAAAATACAGCAACGTGTTGTTGGGGGCGGTGGGGGTTAAAATATTTGGACCAGAAATAAAATACCAATAAGAGTAGAAGCAAGATCAAGGATGGAGCAGGGATACAGATATGCAAATCACGAGGCTGTACATAGTTGTTACAGGTGAGTCTCAAATTTGGCTCTCAGCATCCTGGAAGTCAAAGTGAAAATATGGGTATGGGTAGTTCTTACTGTTCAAATAGACCAAAAACATAAAATACAGTAAAATGTTCTTTAAAAGAAGCAGGAAGCAGTTAGCAAGAAGAAAGAAAAATTTCACGAGATTTCATATAGGAAGCACTGCACGATGTAGTCACAACATTCTCAGTGGCATCCTCACTGTCAATACAGGAATGACTGTAGTCGGAGCATTTCCGGTGGAGGGCCTCAGTGAAATAAACGCATGATAGGCATAGAGACACTTTGTCAAGGCAATGGTATGTCAACAGTTAAGAAGAAAAGGCTACAATTCAGTTGTATCTCACCTCAGGGATCTTAACTAAGTGGCTGCCATTTCTTGATTCTGCTCAAATTCCTGATGATTAATCTGAGTGATTTTCCTGTTGTTGTTTCTGTTGTGGTTGTTGTTGATCTCTGACCATTTGACAATGGGCCGTTAAGACAGTCCCAAATGCTATAACCAGTTTTGCCCTCATGATTGGTCCACTTCTAGGGGTAGGTGGGCGTTTGTCTTTCTTAGCTTTACATAGGGAGTGAAATTGCTTAAAGCAACCCAGGGGCATTCATTGGCTCTTTTTCAAGGCAGTTGTGGCCCTTTTGGTGTTTAGAAAAGCAGATGTGATGCCCAGGTCCCTCTATGTCAAGTCTGCCTTAGCTGTGTTTGCTTGGGGGTCTTTAGAAAAGTTATCCTTTAAATCCCCAATGGGGACATTAATTTGTCACAGTTCCTTGTAATCGTTTTCTATTCAATTGGAGGAGGAGGAAGAGGAGGAGAAAGTGGAATGGGAGCAGGAGCAGGAGAAAAAGAAAAAGAGAAAGAGGAGGGAAAAGGGAAGAGGACGAGGAAAGAGGAGGGGGAGGAAGAAGAGGAGAAGGGGAGGAAGAAGAAGATGGACCAGGATTAGGAGATAATTGTTCCCAAAGTATCTCAAGGCAAAGTCCCTGAGGAAAATCAGGACACTTTTAAGGCAAGAGTAAGGAAGGGCTGTTTTCACCAAGGGGAGATGTTTTTCCAAGCTGTTCTAAAAAGGAGAAAATGGACATTCTTTGGAAGAATCAGCCATAAATGAAACACTACTGATTTCTCGGTGATTTGGCTTACAGACGTGGTTACCCACATGAGCATTGTATTCCTCAACCTGACTCATCTGTCTGCCACCACACGGCTAGATGTGAAAATACTGCCTGGGCCTGAGGCTAGTGTCCAGCTGTGAGTCGTGGCATCCTGTAAACACCATCAGAGGGCAGAGAGACCAATTCACAAAGCAGTGTCTCAGACCTCCCAATCGGTCTCACCCAAAAGCCCACCTAAGTTCTTTCGGAACTTTCAGAATATTTCCTTTCAATTCTTTTATGCCATTGCGAATCCTTCTTTCCCTAATACTTATTTGGCTCCCTATGAAGTATCAGAATTATCTATCAAGGTAGTGAAAGGTTTTAAGCAAGGAGGAAAAATGATCTCTGATAGAATCACAGGAATGTGAGCTCTGCGAAGGCAAGGATTTTGTCCGTTTCGCTACTGCTCAACCCTCGTTGCCTAGAAAAATGTCTAACACTCATAGACCTTTGATAAATATATGTTGAATGAATGAATAAATAGATAAATGAACAAATGTTGCCAGTAAGAACACCATGCCTGACTCTGAAGGGTGCTGCATCTAGGAAAACTGATGTCCATGTTTATAGGAATGTTTCTAGGATCATAGAAAATTAGAATCAGAAAAGAACTTAAGAGATCTTCTAGTCTAGCCTGAGTCTCTGAAAATACTGATAATAATGATAATAACAGTAATTGTAAATATTTGTTGAGTACAGCAAAGTTAAGTGACTTCCTTGAAGTTACACAGCGAATGTGCAGCAAAACCGAAGCCCATCCTGACTACTTAACTCCCAAGTCACCCCTCTACCTGCTGCCACACAGTCCCCAGGTGATTAAGAAGTCAATGTCCAGGTTCCCGGCTGGACTGCAGGCCCATGAGGGTGACTGACCTCAGAGGAAAATGCATAAAAGTCCAAGTTTTATTCCAGTCCTGCGCATCATGGAGGAAAGGGTTAGAAAAATCCCTGGGAAGAGGGATGAGGATGAAAAATAGATCATCCCTAAGGAATATAAGGACTGCTGCCTCCTCTGGACCCTGGAAGAGCTAGTTATGCTTGTTCAGCACTTTAACATTTTTACAGTCTTTTTGTACCCATTCTTTCATTGAATGTCACCAGCTAGCATCCTGCTGGCCAAATCCAGGCCACAGACATGCTTTGTGTTAGCCCACAGATTGGTACATTGATCCCTCATTATGGACTTTCATTCATTCCTGAAAATCTACCTGCAAAGTGAAAATCCATTAAATCAAAAAATATTTCCTTTCATTTGAATGGGGACAATTATGGTATATTCCATCCCAAACCAAGATACCCAAACTAATATTTTCTTAGACTGTTAAAAGCATGATCTACCAATTGAACAAAAAACAACTATATAGGTAATAAACAACAATTTAAAAGTATATAAACACAGTTTGTACATAAAATATAATGTGACAAAAATTTATTATACTCATTTTTTTCTTCTTTCTGCGTCATTTTCTTCATCAATTTTTCAACCTTTTGGGGGCTCATGGTTATCTTGCACTCAAACTGCACTTGAAAATAAAGTTATAACACAGAAAACCACCCTCAGGGCAAAATAAAAGCTAAATAAGACAGCACTTCAAAATGTGGAAATGGCACACACACACAATTGCTAGAGAGTCATGAGAAGCTATCACCTCTTCATCCCTGGCACTTGGCACTCATTACCAAGGCAAAACATTTTGAGCTCATCCAAATATCCTATGCAATTCAAATTGATTCTGTACGATACTGTCTTCACTGGAAACTGCTGTCTACTTAACTCCCAAGTCACCCCTCTGCCTGCTGCCACACAGTCCCCAGGTGATATATGGGTAAGTAGATTTTTGCCTAAAACCATAATGTAAAAATACCACTTTTTATAACACATCAATTTGTGTATGTAAAGGTGAAAAAAGTCATTATACACACACTAAAAAAGGGAGGAGGCCAAAAGGTGGTAGAACTTCTCAAAAGCCATTAGAGTGGGAAGGCTTTAACTGATCAGTGGTTATGTGAAGTCTGTATTGGAAAACTGGAATCAGTTGAACACATTTGAAAACAAAGAATATCACACAGAAATATAGAATTCTGGCTTCTCCTGACAAAGTGGACAATCTGACCACCCTGGTCTCCACGTTCCTGCACAGCAACAGTGAGCTGGAGGGGTGGAAGCCCCTTCGGACGGCCATGCACTCCCCAGTGCAATACGGTCGCCATCTGAACCGCTTCACTCAGCTGCATTCCTTATCGGCCCCTGCAGACATCTTCCGTCTGGGATCCTATTTCATTTGACTATTCATCGCAACACTCCTGCGTGTGCAAGACACCTTCCCATGTAACCCGCTTTCCGCAGAGAGACTCAGGCTGCACTAACAGTGAGCTCCTCCAGAACAGATACTTTCCAGGGCACCATGCTTGAGAGAATACTGGGCAGTTCTGGGGCAGCTGTGACAGCAAGCTACTGCCCCGGCCACGTGAACAGGGAAGATTTGGAGTCTGAAAGCTCTAAATGCCCCCTGTTTTTGTCATCACTCCATACCTTACACTATGGATGATTTTGTGCATGCATTCTCTCCACTGTTAAACTCTGTGTCTATTCCCGCTCCACCCACACACATACACACACACACACACACACACACACACACACACACACATACACACACACTGCACCTCCTAGTACAGTGCTGTCATAGGGTCAAGGTAGGGGTAGAACAATTCTATTGTTAACCCCTCCTCCCTCGGTATTCCCTCCAGGAAAATCTGTAACACAAGGAACAGTGGCCACCTGGAAAATGAAGTACTCTGAAGTTGGGGTAAACTATAAACTGTGCACCTCCAGCTTAAATTACTGCCCAACACCTGGGGTGTCAGGACTAGAGAGAGGCTCACAGAGGCAGAGCCTGTACCAATGTGCTGCTTGCATCTGGGGAGATATGACACATACTGGTGCCATGGTCCCACCCCTAGAGATTCTGATTTGATCATCTGAGATGCAGCCAGGCATCAAGAGTGTTAAAAGCTCCCACGGTGATTCTAATGTGGATCCAGCATTGAGCCCCCATAGCTGTAAACTTTCCCTTAGGCTGAGTCTCAGCCTTTTGCTGAGAAAGTTCTGGTTTTCCCGGGGGAAGGGAGAGCTAATGCTCCTTTCCTGCCACCTGGGCCACACACAGACCTTGAAGCTGAATCCTGTTCCCAATGTTAAAGCTTCACTTGCCAAATCCAAGGACTCTGTTAGTAATAGTAATAATTGCTATTTAGTGAACACTTACCTTGTGCCAGGTACTGTGCTAAATGCTTTGTGTACATTACTTCATTTAATCCTCAACATTACCCTGTGATGCAGGTTTTATTATTTTCTTCCCCATTTCCCAGATGAAGAGAGTTTGTATAACTTAACCAGGGTCATCCAGCTCCTAGGAAGCAGAACTGGATTCCACCGTGGCCTGACCCCAAAGACAGAACTCTTAAACCATCATGCTATGCTGTCCAACTTAGAACTTTCCAACAGCCCTTGCATAGTTTGAGTTCTATAAAACAGACAAGATAATTCCAATGCTACTGGCAATACTAGAGTTATGTTGACTAGTGGTTAACAGCAAGGACTCTGGAGCCAAACAGGCAGAGTTCCCACCCCAGCTCCCTCACTCATGGCCTGTGTGACTTTGGACAAGGCACTGACCTTCATCAATCTCAATCTACTTTCTCCTGAAGGGTGCTAATATTAGTACCTAAACCACAAAGTTGTGGTGAAGAGTAAATTGTATTAGCAAATTGAAAGCACATAGAATAGTGCTTAACTCTCAGTGTTTGGTAAATAGCATATTAAATTTTATTTTTTGTCATAATTATCATTACTATGCAACATCCAGGAAGACAGAGCCTTATTTGTACAGATGAGTATATGCCTAGTTTCTACTTTTGTTTGTGACACTCAACCCATAGGCTCCATAATATATCTGAAACATGCTGTTAAATACAGGCCTCCAATTCAATATGTATATAAAGAATTAGAACAAGTATCAAGGGAAAGAAGTCCTGATAAACGAATCCAAAGAGCCTTCTTTTGGGATGGCTCAGTGATCTGCCATCAAATTGGCACATGCCCCACAGCATCAGAAAGCATCAATCCAAGGAAGCCAATTCTATTCTCTTGCTGAAATAAAGAATTGAAGTCCTGGGTAAACTTCCTCTGCAGGAATTTATAATCCAAGTCAGGTAGCTGTTCAAGATGCTCAAATCACCAACTAAGCCTCAACAAAGAGTTTGCATACCCATGAGAATAAATGAAGATGGTATTACAACTTTATAATAATGAGGGATATGCATTCTCTGGAAGGGGGAAGGAAGGTAATGGGCTGAGTGAAATTCCAAAGACCAGGGCAATCATTCTAGAAGACACACAACACTTAGCACATTGCCATGAGCAAGTAGGTCCCTCATAAATGTATTATTATCATAGTAATTAGAATTCAGAACCGCTTACTTTGGTTTGACCTTCTGAATTACTGTTTTGAGGGCCTTTCTGCAAAGGCTTTCCTAGTAGAATCTTACCTCTGAGTATAATTTCACCTCTAAAAATAGAGTGGGTAAGCAAAAGATGTTCCAAATATTTAGGACATTCAAGATGCCACTTATTCTACTGGGGGTGGTCTGACCTGGTGGTTCCAAATGGGGTGTTGGGACAGCTCTGTTCCCTGTGGTCTGTCGGTTGTATCCTAGTTTGCTGCTTCATTGATCCATGCATGGAGGTATGTGTCTGAGTGTGAGGATACTTTGCATTTTAGGGAAAAAAAAAAAAAGACAAGAGGTCTTAGCAATCTGTCTGATCCAATTATAGGAGCCCACAGAAAAAGCACAGAAAGGTTCAAAGGGGCCCACAGTGAGAGAAGAGTCCAGAAGAAGTTTATTGGTGGTCTTGAAGAACTGGCCTAATACACCCCAACAAGCCATTAAAGGAGAAAGGGGAATGAAAGAGGCTGATAAAGATGCATCTTAGGCCAACATACTCATCCCCAAAGCCTGCTTTTTCCATATGGGTGATACCCAACTGCCGTTCATTTTCAAATAGTAGTAAGAGCTAGTGAGGCTGATGGAACCCTTACCTGGAGCACCATTAACAAAAACTCTTAACCAGAGGTGGGCAAGTGCCCCTGACCACACATTTATCTTATCAGCTAAATGCATATGCTCAGGAAGCAATTCTGTCCCAAGGTTATCTTCAAAAAACAAATATACACATACCGCTCTTAAGCTAAATACATGGCATAGATGTTCATCTACGCAGCAAAGCCCACACAAAATACAGCCCTGTTCAGAGAAGCTAGCCTTTCTGAAAATCTGTGGGCAAGACCTATTCAAGCATGAAGAAATATTTTATTCAAGTTGCAATAAAAACAACAAAGGTAATGTTACAGCACTTTTACTACACTGAAAAATCAGCAAGTTCCTTTAATGAAGTGAATTCTTATTTGTATTCAGTAGCTGACTTTAAATAAACAAGATTCTTACAAAGTTAGATTTTTGACATTTCAGTCATTTATCTCTATTCCTTAGGCATTTGGGATTGTCAAGGAAGAAGGACTGTTTCTTCTCTGTTCCTCCTCTTCCAAAACATGACTCAGACGTTTATCCCAAGCCACGAGTCAAAAAATTATATGTGGGCTGACTTAGAACTCTAGGACGCTGGGGAACAGCACCCACAGTCACTGAGAGTATCGAAGAAGTCCATATTAGAAGAAAAGAAAAGAAAACTATGATCAGGATTAAGTATGTGTTGGTTCTGGCCCCAGGTGCTTCCTGACCTTGGCCAAGTTATTTGTTCCCATAAAATCAGTAAGTTGGACTGAAATCTCCTCCAGGACTTTGAGTAAGTCAGACAGTTGCAGGAGTTTAAATGAATGTGAGGTGGAGGAAAGGGCAGCAGGCCTGTAAGAGCACTACAAAGTCGTAAGGAAGAATAGATGAGGAAGTGACTAATTTTGACTTGAGAACAGCAAGGGCCACAGAAGACACCTGAGCTTCAGGGACCTGGTGTCCAAGGTCATCAAAGAAAGGGTGCATCGCTTTCTAGCTATTATGGAAGGTCTCTTTAAATGTGCTCAACATATTGGGACTACCTCATTAAAAGTGCCTGGAGGTTATATTTGGAACCAGTCTTCATTTCATGGTCCTGAGTCTATTCTAAGGCTTGATTCAGTCATTGATTTTTTTCACTCTTGACAGATCCCCAGTTCCTGTTCGGAACCCAGTTTCAAACTCAAAGATACAACCTCAGAAGCTGAGCTTGCAAAACTGAAGACACTACCGTTTCTCACAAGCTCATCTCACCACTACACCCAGGTTCGACTTTGCATTGGCTCTAGGGCTCCCAGGTCTTACTAACAACGACACAGCCCAGGCCATAAGATGTGCTCAGCCATCCTACAGGAAGCCCAGAGGATTCAGCTGACCCTTGGATCCTGACTGTCTTTATTTGCATTCATTCTGACAAATATTGAGTGCCCACTATGTATAAAACACCATAAAAAGAAAAACATTAAGATGCTGTCCCTTTTCTCAAGGAGGTCATGATCCACTGGTGGAGAGATCAAGCTGAAGCTGAAATGTCTTATGACGGAGACACAAAATGCTTTGGGAGCACAAAGATTGTGGCCCCGTGTGAAAGTACTGGGAAGGCCCCCAAGAGCCTACATTCTCACTGGTCTAACTGGGCTTCTGATGCCCACCCCCTTAGCCTACCTTGAGACCTATTGACCTGATTTGTGGGGCCAAGCTATTGCCTGACCTTAGACAACCCTAACGGGTAACATCTGCCTTGGTCATTGCTCAAGAGATTGTTGGAGGTTTTGACTGACTGGGCAATCTTGTCACATCATCAAATTGCCTGTAGCCCTTGAGGGGATGGAGGGGCCAGTCCTAGCATCTCCAGCGAGATAACCAACTTGAAATACTGGAAAAAGCTTCCCAGAGGAGGTAGTTTTTGAGCCAGCTCTTGAAAAAATAAATACAATTTTAGTGACTGTTTGTATCTCTGTTGGAGGCCAGAGAAAAGGAGAAAGATAGAGCATCCTAGGCAGAAAGAAACGGTAAGAACAAAGGTACAAAGGTGGATGTGTGTGTTCTCTCAGGTATACAAAAGGGACACAGGTTAACCTTATGTCAGTAGGGAATTACAGGGGTGGATACAGCAAGTTTCATGAGGCTTTCGAGCCACTATGCCAGATGGGGATATTCATGGATACTCCATGGTTTCTACCACAGTATTAAGTACACATAATAGGTAAGTAAAATAAAACCTCATGGATTAACTTAATTATGTCAGCGATTGGAATATATCATCCAATGTTATGGTCTTAAAGTACTGGAGACTCACGATTTGCTAAAATAAATTTGGACCATAGAACTTTTGGCTACTTATGTATACAGCATAAAGATATTGATTAAACTATCCTTGAATAATGTCCCCCCGTTATTATATGAAGACAAAGTTTAACCGAGTGACAACCTAACAAAGTACTAGAAACTGGACTTGTGTAAATCTCAAGAACAGACCTTGCGAGGTTTGGAGGATGGGCGCAAAAGGAAGAATAAGAATGGCTGCACCTGCCCACCCTGCTCCCTGCGTTACAACGCTGTGGAAGCCTCACCGTGTCTGAGCCCCAGATCCCAGCTCAGTCTGCCAGAGTGTGCTAGTGAGGTGTGGGTACACTGCAGCTGCCAGGGACTTCCCACCTCCGCCTCCAAGTTTTCCTCGACACCTTTTAGAGCCACCATATCATCCATGTAGCTTGACGGCTATGGAAGCTCCCACCTAAGAACTGAGCAACTATCTACTGGAACCAGGCAGAGAATGGGAAAAGAGGACAGAATTTAGGCAATTGGTCCCCACCTGTGGCTCTGTCAGGTGTGAATGGCAGAAAGATGAAGTAACTTTCTCTTTATGAACCTGCTTCCTTCCAGCTTTTATTTGTTTCCACTCCCTCCAGACTATCCCTGGGGCTTTAATTCCTCTCCATCGACCACCCAGCTTGGTGTGCAATGCATAAGGAAAATTGTCAGGAGTGATGTTTGCTACATGACATTTTATACCAAAATGACAAAAAAAAATTTATGATAAGAAACAAGGTAAACCATCCATCTTCTGCAGATGTTGCTGGGGCAGGAAGACCAAAGCTAATCTGACATTCGACTTTGCTTTCAGTGATCTCCACCCCTAAAATTAACTGCACAGAGGGCTTAACCCAAAAGTAATTCTGCAAGAGTCTGCTCAGTGCTTACTCACCCATGTTCAGCGGGGAGCCTAGGCCAGTAGCGAAGCAGAGCGCCTGCCAACACCATTCGAACTCAAGCTCTCTAATGCTGAAAACTCTGCAACAGAGTTACCCTGCTGTAAATTTTAAATTGAGGCTTTATTGAATTATTTTGCATTCCCTGAATCCATACAGTCTAAATCACTCAATTAATTCAACAAATACTTATTAAATACTGCTGTGTGTCAGGCACCGTTCTAGGTGCTAGGGATATGGCAAGAGAGAAAAGGTCTTTGTTCTTAATTTACTCTAGTGGGAAAGGCTACACAATGATAGATGATTGATAGATAGATAGATATGAAAAAGAGAAAGGAAATACAGTAAGGTAGAGAATGACAGGGTGGTGGGAGCAAGGACCTGCTTTTTTAAATAAGGTGGCCCAGGAAGACTCTGATAAGGAAATACTTGAGCAGAGCCCTAAAGGAAGTGAGGGAGCAAGCCATGAGCTATCTGGGGCAACAGCGCACCAGAAAGGGGAGATTGTCTGTGCAAAGGTAGTGAAGGAGTGCCAGGCGTCTACTAGACAGCAAGGGGGCCATTGCACGGAAACACAGCAAGCAAGGGGGCAGTGGTAGTGACAAAGTTAGAATAGGAGAATGTGACCCTGTATTATGTAGGTCCTTGTGGACCATTGCCAAATGCCAGCTTTTATTCTGAGAAAGCCATTTTGAGCAGAAACGTAGCAACATTGAACTTGCGTTTTGAAAGGATCATTCTGCCTGCTGTGTAGAAAGTAGCTTGTAAGGTGCACGAGGTGCCCACCTAGAAGAGCTCAGCTAACCAGCCTGGACAGCAACCTCGAAGCCTCCTCGTGGGGTGCGGATGGTGCAGGAGCCTCTTGCCTCCCTCAGCTTTCACCCCGGTGGCATTTCTCTCTGTACTTCATAAAATGATTCCCAAATGTTCACTATACAGCTTTAGAGAAGCATTTGATCTCTTAATGCACTTCTCCCTCAAGGTTGTTGTTCAGGAATGAGCAAAAGGAGACACTTTCGAGATCCACAGCTGAGGCCAGTCCTGCCAACAGACAGTGCCCACTCCCTTCCTACCTTTCTTCAGCTACATGGGCAACAAGTGGGCCAACCTCTTCAGAAACATCCTAAATTATTCTGGGTGCTACTCAGTGCATGTACAAGGCATGGACCCCATCCCAAGCAAATTTCTTGAAAGGGGAATGTAAGAAAGAATGCCTGAATCAGAAAAGCCCTTTCTGGGCCTAATTCTGCCACCAACTCACTCTGTGTCCTCAGGCGAGTCTTAGTGTCCTAATCTGAAAATAAAGAGATCAGGGCCATCTACCCATTCATTCATGCCACCACATTTAATGAGCATCTTTCATGGCCTAAGCCACTTGTTCAAGGTGTTAAAGATTAAAAAGATGAATAAGATTTGGTCACTGCTCTAGAGAGCTTGCAATAAACTGAGAGAGATGGCTTTGATAATTACATATAATGTGATAATTGCAATAAAGAAATGAGAACAAAAACTATGGGGAGCACAGAAGACAGCATGCCTAAGTATCTTTGCAGCTCTAGCACTCTAGAACCTCTGGATCTACTCTGAAGAGTCTGCCACTCAGCCTCAAAAAAGCCTTCTCCTAGGTGACAATACCCCAACTTTGGCTCACTGAAGTCATTTCTTCAATAAAAATGCTAATTTCGCTTTTACCAGCCAATAGGAGAGAATCATCAAGAAAGTCAGGCCCTTCTGCTAAATTTTTAAAAAACTGGCACTAATCCCAACTTAAAAAAAAAATGTCTCTGAAAAATTATCATCTAAAACTTAGTGAAGTACCTCAATGTGTCTGGAGCAGCCAGGACAGACTGCCCTGGGGACATGAGGACCTCGGCTTACCAGCCAAGGAGAGGGCAGCACCTTTCGAGAGCAGGGAGGGGAGAGCTGGCACCAGTGGCTTCTCCACCACATTGGAACCAGCTCCTGGAACCACACCCTGATGACTTCATTCATTACCCCTCTGACCGATGATAGGCCCAATTTGAAGCACAGAGGGACTCTGACCCAGACAACTTTCTTCATCCACTCAAATATCTATTCTTGAAAAATGTCTGTAGTAGTCAGTTTATGCTCATCTCTACACCAGGTACCTAAGAATCCCCCGTCCCTTGGAAAGCTAGCTAAATTTGACCCAACTGCAATCCCTTGCTCCTGGTGTCCTGAGCCTTCCCTGTGACCTTAGGGAGCTCCCGTGGCTTTCTGCCCAAGCATCACTCTGCCTCCGTGGACCAGCAGCGGCACGTGCTGCATCAGGTCCCACCCACTTCATGTCAATTTCAGTGCAAATCTCAACCCAGAAATAAGTTTTGCAAAGTCAGTGTACACATTCACAATTTACTTAAACCCAAGCATTTAGTGAGTTCATCTTACCGGAAATTTTGGAGTGGGATCAGAGGAGGGGTTCACATCAGAGAACTTGCAGCCTTCCAGCCATTCTCTCCTGGACTCCTCCCTCCTTCCATTCTCTTGCTCCTTTATCTCAACAGACAGGATATTCCTCTCTTCTCATGCAGAAGAAATGAGCAAGATGCAGCCCCCTGCTCTTGGAGTTCTCCTTTTCACCCTATGTACCTATCAAAGATTTTTCCTCTATACTTCTTTTCCCTCTTACAGTGAAGAAAATCTATAAAACTCCTCATCTCTAGTCCTTGAAGAGATCACTAACAACTGCTGGTTAACATTAAAGGAAAGTCATACTTATCACATTTATGTGCATTTTACAGTTAGCGATTAAGCATACAAATAGCTTACAGTTTAAGGTTTCATTTTATAAGCCTGTGTAGCATAAGCCAAAAGTCTGTCCCTTAAAAACTGAACTTGGGGTAATTACCAATATAGACACTGAGTGTTCTTCATCGTTGGTACGTTAGCTCTGATACAAGAGCAGCTGGTCTAACGTGGCCCGGGGTGTGGCTGAGGGCATCTGGACCAGGACAAGGTCAGAATAGACCTGAGACATTAAGACACGTAAACAGAAGAACAAAAACAAGACTAAACAGTAGTTTCCTGGATACTCCTATCTAGAAATCCCACTAATACCCTGGTGAGATGGTGTGAAAATTAACACCAAATACACACTCAGTTTCTACCTATATTTGGTATTTACTGTTCTATGTATGTACGCACAGAGTAGAAGCTCTCTCGCTATTACAGTAATCCCATAGTGGATTAACTAATTGAAAGAGTTGGTTAGGAAGGAAATAAAAATAATAATAGACTCACACCTTAAACTTTGCTATGTAATCTTAAAACATATGTGTATATTAGTTTGTTAATCTTTTAAAGTAGGGCCAAGACCTGAGTATGGGTCCTCTAACTGGAGTTCTGTAAAGTCTTACGTATGTACACTACACCAATAATGCCTTGACAACTTTCAGTTTCCACATCTTTAAAGGCAAATGATAACTTAAATGTACTTACAAAGCATCTGATTTGTGGACATGTATAGTTTCTTCTTGACCATTTACAGTCATCTCATCCATATCTTATACAACAGTAAAAATTTTAGACACTTGATTTTATCAAGTCTTTGCAAAGCATTCAGATTAGTCTTAGTAGAAACAATTCTTTCTTTATATCAATTTATGTAATATTTAATTCAATTATATAATTACAATAATAAGTGCAAGTGCCATAAACAGGTTTGGGAACAAACCCAGCTGACTCTTAGTAAGCATCAAATCCCCTGGTACAATTGTCCTGACTGCCGGAGAGTGACCTACCGGCTGTGGGTGCTCAATGTGTCTTGAGCACAGTCAGTATTTCCAGAGGGAATGGAGAAGTAGGTTAAGCGGAGGTCGGATAAGATAGATTCTATGGTGTACAAGGGCTCTCTGCAAAGTATCCAGCCATTGTTAATATAACAAGAACTGTTACATGGCTGGATACTTTCCAGACAGCCCTTGTAGGTGTGTGCATGTACACATATTCTAGAAGTCAAAATAATTCCTTCCTGTTTAAATGGTCCACCTCTTCCTTATCCCTTCAACTTAGAAAGAATCCCTTCTCATTCCCTTTACTGAACTTCATGCATATAGAGGAAAAGTTTATAGGATAGTTCAGTGTTTCTTTGCTGCAACTCCTAAATCTTTGGCTAAATAAAATAGCGAGGTGAGAAGCGCAATGTGAATAGCCTAAACATTAAACGGGCTGCGGCAGGGACAGCTTTCGGCTCAGTGGAACAGGGTCGCTACCGCAATGCTCTCCTGTCTCAAAATACCACCCCCACAAGTACTGAAATCATTTACATCCACGTTTATTGACTGAGGCTTACTGTAAGACAAAGAAGACTAATTTGCTAAAAACATAATAGAGTAACCAAAGCTTTTTAATTTGATCAGGTCCCATTCATTTACTTTTGCTGTTGCTGTGATTGCTTTTGGGGTCTTCTTCATAAATTCTTTGCCTAGGCCAATGTCTATAAGAGTTTTTCCAACATTTTCTTCTAGAATTCTTATAGTTTCATGCCTTTAGTTTAAGTCTTTTATCCATCGTGAGTTAATTTTTGTGAGTGATGAGAGGTGCAGATCCTGTTTCAGTCTTCTGCATATATTCCGAAATTAAACAAAAGTAATAAGAAAAATAAAGTAACTGAGTTTTTCTTTTCTAATTTCTTGGAATGTCAAAAGAGACGGGGGGTCAAGTGCCCTGGATCTGGAGAAACAGGCGGAAAGAGAGAAATGGCCTGGAATAGAAAGTTATCTAGCAGCAGGCAGAGACTGAAAGAAAAACTGGCCAAGGAGAGGGCCCAGGCACGGAGAAGACCGGAAAGCTCCAGGTCGTCCCGCTGGCCACATTCACTTACCGCACGTCCTTGTCTGTGCAGGAAGGTGCCTGTCCTCAGAGCCCCCAAGCCTTCAGTCAAAGTCTGTGACCTGTAATACCGTCTGTTGACAGCGCTGTGGGCACCAGCACTTTTATTCCTGTGTGGAGCGGTGTGTGCCCAACAGAAGACAGAAGCTTCCAGACTCAAAACACTGGATGAGGACGGAGAGTCAAGCAGAGCAGGGATGTGACGCAAGAGGTGACAGAAGTCCCTTGGGAGAGCCATAGAAACATGAGATGGTGTTTAAGACAACAAATCCTTACTATGCCATAAGAAGTTTTCAGTTTAATCAAGGAAATAGTATGTGTCCATGTGAAATATTAATGCAAGAAGAGAAGATACTGTACACTACCGTGAATGGCAAGCTTTTCTTGTGGTGGAAGTGACATGCCAAGCAGACGGCAGTGCTGACTGAGAGTATTTAATAGGTTAGAAAAGAGAGAACACTCTTTGGTCTCATAATGTCCTCATCATAAACTATTGTTTACATCTGGAAGAGAACAGGAGCGCTGCAAAAGCAGGATACTTCCTCAGACGCTGTCCCCCACCACCGTTCATCTCTCTGCAAGAGGCATGATATGCATGGATGATTTCCACTGTCACAAATTCAGACACATTTTCCATATTGGTTTTTGCTCTAAAAGTTTAGTTTACCAACATTGGAAATGGACTTACTAAAGAAACTGAACGTTTCTATGCCAAGAGGCCAGTGTTCCACTGTGTGTGGATGGAGAACGCTCAGCTCCCTGGGCCCAAGAAGCATGTGGTCATTACTCATATTCCTCAAATCCTGTGATGTGTGTCCTGACAGGAAGCTCAGCTTCCTTTGTCACTGTCCACTCTCTCTGCAGTGGCCCACGGTGGCCCTTTCCATGGTGCTATGGCTGCAGTGCCCAGCAGGGCAGAGAAGCATCAAATGGATATACGTTGAGCCTGCCTGGGCTCAGGGCAATCCAGTTTAGAGAATTCCAGAAAGGCACCTGAAACGTCTGTGGAATTGAATAGTTCCTAAGCTTCACAGATTTCCAAAAAGATGAAATGTAAACATTCTATTCTGAACAAGTGTACTGACAAAGACTAAAATAAGCTAGAATCAAAGGAAGTTTCCAGCACAGGTCCTTTGGTAAGTCTCCCCATTCCATTGTCACAGACTTCAAGTAATTATTACTTACTGCATGAAAGGAAAATGGTTTTCTCAAACCATTTTTCCCCCACCCATCTGCTGTCAGAAAGGTCATTATGATGGAAGACGTGTCTACAGAATTGCACGGGACAAAACAAAACACGGCACTACTAGCAAACGGCAATAGTGCATCAGCATGACAGAATATGAGCTCCCTATTCTCCATCCTAGTAGTATGCCCGGGTTATCAACACACATTTGTAAGATGGGATGAAAGATAAACTATACAAATACATAATGTGTCCTTCATGCACGTTCGATTTTAAATGGAAAGGTTTTAAAGTCGTGTTTAGCCCGTATCTCCCTACCCGCTTCATAGTCGTGGTTTGAAACTTTACCTTCAACATGCTGTGTTTATCATTCTTAAAAGGCAGGGGATCTAGAGCTGGCAATAACACTAAGTCATTTGGACCATGCATTGTAAGTTACAGAGAAAACAGAGGGTCTGGTTTATTATGCTGAAGGTGTAAAGCCACGAATACAAACTACAGCTAGCAGTCACCTTGCTTTATTCTTCTTTTAACAACTTACTAACAGTGTGTAAATATAAAAGCAAACTTTGATTTTTCCATCAGAGCTCTCTGAAATAGATACTAGAGTGCATTTAACATCGTGACCAGAAATATTGAAATTTGACAGCTGAGAGGTTAAAGGTCTCAAATTTATACATCGAGGTGTTTGTTCCTGTCATCGTCCCGGCAGCTTGCTCAGAATAACCCCTTTTGCTTACTGAACCTTTGAGAAACAGAGAACATTAAGTAATACATCTTGGCAGACGTCCTGGGATTCTACTCCCACCAGGAAGCAAGCCATCCTAAGCATCGCTAAAAGAATTCTGTGGCTATTAAAAGGATGTCTGTGCAATCTGGATGTTTAACTACATTGTGTAGAAAAATCTATTGTTTGGGCCCCTACTCGAAAAATGTCACCCTATAATCCTGGACATTGTGCTCAGTTTTATTCATACCTCTCATCTGACACTTCCTTCTGCCGAGATTGTATTTGCAGATAACATAGAAAATGATTGCTTGAGCTTTTCCTAAAAAGGAGGGAACACTACCTCACTCAGGCGAAATTTATCTTCAGCACGAACGCTCCCATCCATTTCCCTGCCCACTCAGTGCTGCCCGCCCTCCGTGCAGGTAACTCCCCCTCTGCCTCCCCCACTCCCCAGGTACCCAGACGGCCCCGGCCTCCCCCTGCCCATTCGCACCAGCGGCTAGTCAGAAGCCACAGCTGATATGGAGAAGATCTAGGTCCACCTCAAAACCGTGACTCTTCAAATGTAGAAATCTAATAGCTAATTTGCAAATTCTATTTTCTCAAATAAAGCAGCAGTAGACTCGAGCAAGAGTTAACTCTAAAGGAACAGGGAGACAATTCTCATAATAATATCTCACATATATTAAGAACTTACCTGGCCTTATTCAAAATGGATTGCATGTATTAACTTATTTAATCTATGTAACAACCCCATTAGGCCTATGCCATTCTATCTCCCCTCCCTTTTTTCTTTAAACAACAAAATGACAAAGATTTTTTTTTAAGCTGCCTTAATATAAAGATCCTGGGTTGTCTCCTAGGCTCAGCCACCAAGGATATGCCTGGCTCCCACAGCAAAATATATACTTACTAAATGCCATAAATGTCTGAGATTACTTGCAAGTCATTGAAGTTTAGAATGGTAAATCCTGGAATACCAAGGGTTTGCCTCAAACCCCTTCTTAATAAAGTATACTTCGCCAATACATTAATGTGTTACTCCTCCCTGGAATATTTGTCATCTAATACTATCTTAAATCAGGGAGGTTATTAGTCAGAGACTGAATGTTAGGCAGTACCTTTTTGCAAAAAAAGGAGAGAAAAATACTCTTGTATCCCTTCAAATTTTGTTAGGTCAAATAACCATTTCTCCATCTAAGTACAAGGCCTCACCTGGGTGAAGTAAGACAAAACAGGCAGGCTGGGCTGACCACTGCCTTACCCCTGCTTCCAGATTTTTTAGAAGGAAAGGACATAAAAACCATAATTGAACAGTTAGGAAACGAAATATATTTGTTTTCATTTCTCAACTGTGAATGTTGCACTGGCAAGAAAAAACTTCAAACGTTCCCTGTAGCGAGTGGCTCTCAAACTTGAGCCTACATCAGAGTGACCTGCAGGAATTAAAACACAGGTTAAAACAGGGGTCGCTGGGCCCCAAAGCAGAGTTTCTGATTTTGCATTTATAACAAGTTCCCAAGTAATGCTAATGCTGTTGACCCAGGGACCACACTTTGAGAACCACCGTGTCTTCTCAGGTCAAGGAAAGAATGTTCTGAGTTTCCATAGATGCTTTGGTAAGAGTCTGGGAGCTACCAGAGATTTATTTCTAGCAGTGATTCTCAGGAGAGCTCTCAGCATGAAACATGTACTCAGCTCCTATAAAGCGCCACTGTGCTAAGCATAGAGAGAGACGTAGCTGGGGAGACAGACATGGATGTGCCATGCTCAGGCTGAGGCTTGCGCTGAGATCTATGAGATAGATGGGAGCCAGTGCCACCGAGAGGCATTGGGGAGCCCCTAGGGAAGGGTCAGACTGACTGGCACTGCGGACTCAGATTGGCCAAGCCCAGCAGGGAGGCTGAGCTGGAGGTCCCCCAAGGATGTGGCAGTCAGATCAGCATCAGGACGGGAAGAGAACTCTGCTGCTCAGAAACACGGCCCCCGACACAGTACTCAAGGCTGGGCAGCGGGGACAGAGCACAGCCATGCATGTGCACACGCACCCCACACATGGGCGTGCACCTCAGAAACTGCAGAAAACGGGAGGTAGACGGAAATGTTCCCTTTGGGGGAGCCCAGATCCAGGGTGGTCAGTTTATTTCACTCCAAAGAAATTGATATTGATATGAAGTCCCCCAAACCTAAGCAGCGGCATAGAGTAGAAGGGGGAAAGAACACTACGAGTAAATAGGTATTTTATGTGTCTGCCATGAAACACCTGCATAAAAGAGAAGAGGGAAGAAAATCCATTTTACACCTCAAATCTAAAGATTTTACATTCCTTTCAAATTTTTATATTAGGGCCTGGACTCAGCGATTTGTACGTGCAGCCCACTCTTCACAGCTCTCTGATAGAACAAATGCAAGGAGAAAAAACAAGATAAACGAGTCACCACATTGCCCCTTCTTCATATTTTGTGAAAATTATCTTCTCTAAGACTCACAAAAGCTTCAAATTTTGCATGATTTAGTAGGAAGGCTTTAGAAGCCACAGTTTCTGTGGGCCTTTCAGCATGGAAAATGGGCTCAAGTTTTTCTTAGCTCATCTACAGGTACCGGATTTATCACCTCTCATGCTCAGAAAAGCACAGCTCTGTGACCCGAAGTTTTAAACGATCTTGGATCACTCTTTTGCCCCATTATGTCCTCTAAATGTTGAAGGACACTGCACGAATAGTTTCAGCAGCCATGAAACTTATTTCCTAGTTCCCATCTAAGAACAAGTTAATAGGCTAATTGATGTCTTAACATCAGCTGTGCCCCATTCCTAGAATGACAGTCCATCTGTTAGGTCCTAGTGTCCCTTCCAAAAAAGGCACACTCTCGGTTGATGTTCACAGATCATAGCTTTTCTGGCCAATGCATTTTCCCTCAAGCCTTAAAAATCTGTTATTAAGGCCGACTTCAACACCATTTAAGTGGCTTGGAAGCAAGCCTCTCACTAATGAATATTAAGCCTCTGGGGTCAATGGGGTCCTCCTGCTTCCCCAGCAGATAGGGTAAGAGAAGCAGCCATTCTTTCCTTTGGCTACCTAATGAATCTCTAACTGCTGATTGGCTTTCGTTTTCAGTCTGGCATAAACAAAAAGACTCCCAGCCCCCTTCCGTGGTCACTTGAGCTCACCAACCACCATACAAAGGCAGCAATTTTTCATTATTGATAAAATGTAATGTCATAATGTCACGGCCTTTCAGGTCATCATCTTTGTAAGTCAGCAATGACATTATCACATTTTATAATGATAACAAATGGCCATAATGTTTGCATGTAATTTTCCTTGGCTCCTTCAGAATTCTAATTCCACCTCTCCAACAGATGGAACTCAACAGCAACTTCAAATGTCTACCTCCTTAGATCTGTTCATGGCTAATAGGAAAATCTGCACAAATCAAAGCTCATTAAGGGTGCAAGGGCCATTCCTTCCACCCGTGGACTAAAAGCTTCACTTTTAGAAAGAAGAATTTTTGTGGAATGTATTTGTACCATTGGATTTTGGCATGTAAATGCATTAAATACATCTACTTGCTATTCATTCATGAACTCTCACTAACCCCTTTCTGCCCCATTCAAGCCTGTGCTTCTCTAATCTGTCTAGTGATTTTTGAGTGCTGCGTTCTGCCAGTTTCACAGTAATCATAGAACACTAATTGGTCTAAATGATAAGAATCATTCATGGGGCACTCATTTCCATATATTAGCCTTCTGACTCCCCTCCTCACTGAGCAAGTGGAAATATTTCATTGTATGTGCCCAGAACTGAAGCAAGCATTCTTTAAAAAGCCATTTTTTTTTTTTTTGGTTCATCAACAATAGAGAATAACAAATAGAGTAGAGCTAGAACAAATTCGCACTCCAGTCCTAAATACGCTAAATGTAGAATACACTTGTGAGACATCAGGAAATGTTTCACAGCTCATTTAGCACTTCGTGAAGAAGAAAGGAACGGAAGAGAGGAAAGGAGTTATCGTTCACTTAGCTCTGAGCTGCGGTTTGCTTATGCATATCTCATCTAATCACAGCCACCCTCAAAAGACAAGAATCATCCTCTGCTTTTAACAGATGAGGAAACTGAAGTTCAGGGAGCTTGCACAGCTAAAGGGTCACAAAATAAGCACGCAAACTTAACAGTTGTGACTCCAAAGCCCATGAATGTTCCATTGCACAAAACTCTCAGAGTAGGTATTCCACTACTATAGAAGGAAGACTCAAATCCTCCAACTAGCCCCAAATAAAATCATATATTTAGAGAAATAACATATACAAGAAGATTTCAGATGCAGAGACCCTTTATCTTGCCATTAATACATCCAGTTAACTGCTCTGGGTGTCACATTCCCAGAGCAGGCATGTCTTAATTGAGTTAATGGCTTCAATGCATCTGTGTGATTCCTCAGTGATGTCCTTTCCACATTATTCAGTACATTTCACTACTGTCATTGAAAACTGGGCCAAATTAGGCAGTTTCATCAGATTTGTAGATCAGCAGCCCTTTAGCTGACACAAGAAAACCATATAAAAGAGTACATAATGGTGTTGGTATGAAAGATTCCCAAGCCTGTTCTGGTCAATCAGAGGAGGCATTTATTACCACTTTCACTTAAAATAACGAGCATTTCCACAAAGACTTTACTGCTTGCAAAGCACTATTCATTATTATTATTATTGCACTTACCCTCCAGCAAGTCCGTGTTCGGGTAAGAAAACAGATTACTTGACTTGTCCAAGTTCATATAGACATGGAGTGGCAAAAATAAGATTCAAATGGAGGTCTTCTGGCTCAACTGCCTATGCTCTTTACTCTGAGGCCTTTAGTGTATTTACGGCAAGTAATTTCTAAACACAAAGCATTAATATTCAGGGAAAGATGGGCTCTCCCTCTGAGGGGCAGACCAGGCAAACATCCAGACCTCATAACAATCGAAGGCTTCTGGAAATGGAATGCCGGTATCAGGGCGTGTGTAGGAAGGACTTTCAGAGCAGGGCTTAACAGTCTATTCTATCCAATAATTCATAAGTACATGTTGGAGAAGGAAACAGGCTATTCCTCTCCATTCATTCAATAGATCCTGGGAGTTCCCTCTTCATTCATTCAACACATATTAGTGAACAGCTCCTCTAAGACAACACTATGCAAGCACTGGAGATACCACACATCAGTGACAATGAGACACCCGGGGACCTGCCCCTGTGGAGTTCACATTTGTGCAGATGAGTTGGACGTTGAACAACTAACATCATGACCAATCATCTCACTACCATTGGTGCAAGCGTAGAACACTTGTGAGGATGGCGTGCTACAGGAGGATTTCACCAATCTGAAGGGGCGAAAAAAGACCTCTCTGAGGATGAGATATGCAAATTGAGATTTGAGGCATGAACAACAATCACAAAGCAAAACACTAGGGAACCGAGGGAATGTTTCATTCTTCCCTCCACCCTCAAGGCTCCTTCCTGCTTGGTTTCCCTTAATTTATTAGCCAAATGCCATGGCTAATAAAGCAAATGGCTACCATAATGGCTATTAGCTGAACCGTAATTCAGCATCTACCTGGTCTAATTCACAGCCTCTTTGGAGAGCTGTAAACCCGTAACTTTGACAGGTCAGAGGCAGCCTGACTGACGTGCCTGATGGTTTTCTGCCAAACTGGAGTTTAAATCATAGCCAGTCTAGCCGTTGCTGAGCTGACCACCTTTCCCTTCCCTGTCTCCTTGTACGATTCCTCACACTGAGCCAGACGTGCTTCTCTGCACACGAAGCCACACAAGACTCCACGTTGCCTTCCTCTGTGTCCTCCCTTTCCTTTCACTGTTTCTCTGTGCTTGGATATTGCCATGGACCGCATTAGTGTGTCCCCCAAAATTCATGTGTTAAAGCCCTAACTCCCAATGTGACTATATTTGGAGATGGCGCCTTTAGGGAGATAATTAAGGTTAAATGATGTTGTAAGTGTAAGGCTCTGATCTGATAAAATTAGTGTCCTTATAAGAAGAGACACCAGGGAACCCCCTCTCTCTCCACATGCTCACAGAGGAAAGGTCACGTGAGGACAGCACGAAGATGGCCGTCTGCAAGCCAGGAAGACAGCTCTCCCCAGAACCAGAACCGGCACCTCGATCTTGGACTTCTAGCCTCCAGAATAGTGAGAAAATAAATTTCTGTTGTTTAAGTCCCTCAGTCTGTGATATTTTGTTATGCTAGCCTGAGCGGACATGAGAATAGACATGAAATGGACAAGAAAACAGAAATCTGCAGGGTATAGCACATTAATGGGACTACGTATGAGTATTGCAAAGGTAGTGACTGCACAATGTGTGCTCCTGGCTCTAGTACTTGGGAAGAGAAAATGACAGTGACTAGAAGGAAAAATCACAGAAGGGATTTCCAGATAGGAAGGCTATAAACTACACAGGCCTTGCTGCATCACTGCACGCAAATGACAACAATTGTAAATTTCTGTTCTTAAACATGTTTTTAATTTATCTTCACCATATTCTACAATTATGTATGACCAGAAGGCCATTTATGAAAGAATTTTGGAATGGTTTGTATCAAAAAGAGCTGCCCGTGATCTATTACTAGGAGCAACCTCTTCACCTAAAGACAAAGACAGTAAAGTCATTATTATTTGCCAATAAGAGATTAATATGGAAAGAGGAAAAACCTTAAAGAAAAGTAAAGATTTTGATATGGCTTTTAGGATTTGGTAAACCAAATCTCATGGAACTTGATATTCTTAGTGGCCATAAAGATACCAGATATAACTACTTTCCCTTCTTCAACAGGAACATTTGAGGGAAAAGATACAAACCATCCAAGTTTATCCATAGTTCTAGAAAGGAAATTAGTCTTTCCTTGGATTTTGTTGGAAAAAGAATGCTTTACTTAAGATTAAGTAGCCATCTTGCAGGATTTCTGACACTGAGTAGCCTGAAGGAGCAGGGCTTTGTATCAATCAGTTATAGCCAATAATTCTGCATAACAAACCACCCTAAAATTCAATGACACTCAACAATAAACATTTATTTCTCACCCTTAAATCAGCAGGTTAACTGTGGCTTTTGGATGATTTAGGGTGGACACAGCTGCAGGTTGGATTTAGGTCTGCTCTACCTGTCTCTCATCCTCCTGGGACCAGTAGCTGCCCAGACCTCTTATTCTCATAGCAAAAATCAGAAGCAGTGGAGGACAAGCACAACTGCAGGACATCACGAGCCTTTCTTTAAGCTGTGGTCAAAGCAAATCACATAACCAGACCCAAGATCCAAGAGCAGGGAAGTACACTCTACCCACCATGACACCAAAGTAAATTATAGGGTCATACCTAACAACAATGGGAGGAGGAAAATTTATACCTCCTTACTCCTGGGGTAAGTTTGGGAGGAAAGTGAATATTTGCTTAATCGTAATCTAAGGAACAGGAATGTTATCCCCATTTTACAGATAAGAAAACAGGTCACTTGTCCAAACTGCAAAGCTAGGATTTGAATCCAAGCCTATATTTTTCCAAAGTTTATATTCTTTTCATGCTATATGTTACCCTCCAGTTAATAAAAGGAAAATTATAGGAGAACATTGTCATAGTGGCAATAGGCAGTAAAGAATTGAAGAGACATGGTTATAAACTAGGATGGGGAGGGGATGTCCAGTGGCAGAAACAACAGAAGCTAGTCTAACAAACACATATTCATTTCATCCATTCAAAAAATATTTATGGAGTACCCACAATGCACTAAGCACTCTGGTAGGCACTGGGGATTGTCATCCTAGACAGGCATCTGTCAATGTTAGATGACACTTGGTTAAATGAAACCAAGCTACGCAGGCTGTACTAGTGTCCTCCCAGATCCTTTGGAGGGCTTCTCCTCTTCTATACTCCTTGCCATCTAACTGCCCCCACTGCCAGACCTGACCAACTAGATTCCCACCCCCAAGCCCTCCTCTACTACCAGCCAGCTCGGCCACCTTTAAGCCATCTTAAAGGTGCTGTTGGGTATTATTATTTGTACCAAATGATGAAAGTACTTTAACACATCTTCTATATAAAGAGTTCCTTTAAATCAGTAAGAAATATGAGAGCATCTTTTAGAAAAAAATAAGTAAAATCATGAATAGTTAATGTGCAAAAAGAAGAAAATCATGAATAAATATATGAAAAAATGTTTTAACTTCAGCCTCCATCAACCAAGACCAAGCACTGCACAACTATTCTGTCATGTGGCCCATACTGGAATAACTTTCTAAGCCATCAACACTTTGTACCCCATTTATCTTGACCCTCCCTACTACAGTTTTCTTCCTGTCTCTGCTACCACCCCACTCTCACTTTATGTACAAACCCCCAGCTCTTCTGACTGTAATCTCTGCTGGTCCAACAAGTATCTCAACAATAAATTCTCAGATTACTTCATACAGCCCGTATAATGCTCAGCCACCTTGCTGTTCAGCCCTGATGGAAGCAATTTAAGTATTTCCTGAAGTCATTCAAAAAGCTTTTTAAAATCCCCTTTACCATCATCTCTCTTTATCTCACTTGTCTCTAATATTTCTCTCTTTCCCTTCCTCAAACTCCCCCCCCCAAATTTGGAATCTAGCCCCCACCGACTCCTTTTTTCTTATCTTCCCATTCACTCTATCCTTTATTGTATCAGTGCCCTAGGGTCTATTAATCAGCCAGATGCCCTTAGCCTCATGGTCTTGGCCTGGCTGCCCTAAAATGATCTTCACCTGGATGTGCACCTGGTTCATTCTTATGCCTCCTTTGAGCCTTTGCTCAATGCCTCCTTTGCTGGGAGGCCTTTTCAGACCACCCCAGGTAAAATTACACGCTCCTAATCTGCACACACTACTCCCTGTCCTCCTTACCTGCTTTCTTTATTTCCACAGCACTTAACACCATCTGACATACTACACATTTTACTTCTTTATTTGCTCATCTTCCATCTCCCATCAATCGCGGGCAAGCTCCATGAAGGTAGGGGCTGTTGTCTGTTTTGCTCACTGCTGTATCCCCAGGAAAGTGCCTAACACATAATGGGCCTTCAAAAATATGTGTTAACCGTTATACTTATTCTGCATAATAAAGGACCAAGAAGAAATTGGAAAAATTGAGAGTAGGAAATGAAGGGAGGGAAGCTGTGGATACTGAGCATGTAATGTCTTGTTTTTTGTTTACTGACTTTGTCACACTATAGCATTCTCCTTGGCCTGACCCAGCCCCCCTGGTCCTCCTACCTGTACAGGCACCAGCTCACTCACCTATTCTGGACCACCCTATAAGTCACTCTGTGTTCCCTCATTCCCTTTCATGTTCCCCAATGATCTGAGTATGTTCTGTTTCACCCTCTCAGGAAGGGGTTTCACCCTTTGTTCACTTTTGATACATTATATCTATAGTTCCAATGATTCTTCATAGTGCAATGTAGTGTTGCCTGGGGTTATTCTTAAAGGGCTTCCCATAGAGACAGGGATTTACCCATAGGAATAAATCTCTAAAGGTTGGATATTATGGCCTCCAATCCAAAATCTACATCTGAGACACCATCAGTCATAATTCCTCTGCAGAAAAACAGCTCATTTTTATGCCATATGAGAGGCCTTTTACTAGCATGGAAACAAGGTCACCCAAATAGACAGTAATATCACTGATCTCTGTGATGTGACCATGGAGAAACACCAAAGTGCTCTGCTCTCAATGTAATGCCATTAGGATGTTTCTCAGCACAGACATGTCCTGAAATGTAGTGGGGAGATTATCAGTGGATGTATATTTCATCCTTGTTCTTCCTAGCTCTCATTTACCACAGATAATTGAGAATTGACTGAATCAGACAAACAGTTAATAGGATGTCAATTTATTTCTATTAAAATCCAATCAACTGCTTATACTCCTCTCTTTCCTCATCCATTCGTTTATACTGTTAGGTAAAATAAAACAAGATACACACACACACACACACACACACACACACATGCAAACATACCACTTAGATAGTCAGAGGTATAAAATTAAATCATAAAGCACCAAGAATAAAATATGGATGAATACTTACCAGATCTATGTAAGGGAAGAAATGGTTAATCATAAAAAGAAGGAAACAAACAACAAAGGAAAAGATACTTTTTCTTACAGAGTATAAAACTTCCGTAACAATTATTGGTACCAAATGGGGAAAAGCCTTAACACACATTATATATAAAGAGTTCCTGTAAATCAATAAGAAATACATGAGCATCATGTAGGAAAGTAAAGTAAAATCATGAATAGTCAATGAACAAAAAAAGGATGAAGAAATATGAAAAAATGTTTAACTTATCCAGTAATCAAGGAAGTGCACATAAAGACAATATGAATCCTCAACAAAACACTGGCAAACCAAATTCAACAGCACATTAAAAAATCATATTCCATGATCAAGCTGGATTTATCCCTGGGATGCAAGGATGGTTCTACATATGCAAATGAATCAATGTGATATACTACATTATCAGAATAAAGAATAAAAATCACATGATCATCTCAATAGATGCAGAAAAAGCATTTGACAAAATTCAATACTCTTTCATGATTAAAAAAAATCTCAGCAAAGTAGGTATTGAAGGAATTACCTCACATAAGATAGGCCATATATAACAAGCCTATAAACTAAAAGCTTTTCCTCTAAGAGTAAGAATAAGGCAAGACTGCCATCTCTCACCACTCCTACTCAACATAGTTCAAAAAGTCCTAGCCAGAGCAATCAGGCAAGAAAAAGAAATAAAAGACATCCAAATTGGAAAGAAAGAAGTAAAAATGTCCCTATTGCTGATAACGTGATTCTATACATAGCAAACCCTAAAGACTGCACAAAAGGAAAACTCTTAGAACTAATAAATGAATTCAGTAATGTTGTAGGATGCAAAGACAAGATTAAAAAAGCAATTGCATTTCTATATGTTAACAACAAACCATCCAAAAAGGAAATCAAGAAAACAATCCCATTTATTTTAGCACCTCAAAGAATAAAATACATAGAAATAAAATTAACAAAGGGCATGAAAAACTTCTACACTGAAAACTACAATATGCTGGTAAGAAAAAATTTAGAAAGAGACAAATAAATGGAAAGACATCCTGTGTTCATGGATTGGAAGAATTATTATTGTTAAAATGTCCATATTGCCTAAAGTGATCTACAGATTTGGTGATATTCCCTTGAGAAACCTAATTACACTTCTTACAGAAATAGACAAAAAAAAAATCCTAAAATTCCTAAGGAAAAACAAAAGACCCACAATAACATAAATAAAACAATCTTGAGAATAATAAAGCAATCTTGAGAAAGCTAAGGCGTCATATTTCCTGATTTAAAATATATTACAAAGCCACAGTAATTAAAATAGCATAGTAATGGCATAAAGACAGACAAATAGACCAATAGAACAGAATAGAGGTTCCAGAAATAAACACACACATATACTGTCAGCTGATCTTCAACAAAGAATACACAAGGGGGAAAGCATGGTCTCTTCAACAAATGGTGATGGGGTAACTGTTTATCTCTAGGCAAGGGGATGAAATTAGACCCCTATCATCTACCATGCACAAAAATCAACTCGAAAAGGATTAAAGACTTAAATATAGACCTGAAACTGTAAAACTCCTGGGAGAAAATATGTGGGAAAAGCTTCATGACATTGGTCCTGGCAATGATCTCTTGAATGTAATACCAAAAACACAACAACAAAAGCAAAAATAGACAAATGGGATTATATCAAACTAAAAATATTCACAGCAAAGGAAAAAAATCAACAGCGAATAGACAACTCAGAGAATGGGAGAAAATATATACCTAATAAAGGGTTAATTCCCAATATACATAAGGAACTCCTACAACTCAACAGCAAAACAGCAACCAAAAAAAAATTTAAATATGGATAAAGAACTTGAATAGACATTTCTCCAAAGAAGACATATGAATGGCCAACAGGTATATGAAAAGTGTCTACTTAAGGCCAGGAGTTTGAGTCCTACCTGGGCAGCACAGTGAGACCCTGTCTCTACAAAAAATGGCATGATCATGTACCCCTGTAGTCCCAGCTGGTCAGGAGGCTGAACCAGAAGGATTGTTTGAGCCAAGGATCTCAAGGTTACAGTGAGCTATGATTGTGCCACTGCACTCCAGTCTAGGTGACAGAGCAAGATCCTATCTCTAAAAAAATAAAATTAAAATTAAAAGAGGAAGAAGAAAGAAAAGTGTCAACACCACTAGTCATCGGGGAAATACAAATCAAAACCACAATGAGATATCACATCATATGTGTTAAGATGACTATTATCAAAAAGAAAGATAAGTATTGACGAAAATGAGGAGAGATTGGAACCCTCATACACTGTTGGCGGGAATGTAAAATGGGGAGACTACTACAGAAGAACCATACGACCTAGCAATCCCACTTCTGGGTACATGTCCAAAGGAAACGAAATCAGTATGTCGAAGAGATCATCTGCGCTCCCTTATTCGCTGCAGCATTGTTCGCGATAACCAAGGTATGGGAACAACGCAAATGTCCATCAGCAGACAGATAAAGAAAATGTGTTATATACATACAATGAAATATTATTCAGCCTTTACGAAGAAGGAAATCCTACCATTTGCAGCAACATGGAGAGAGCTGGAAGGCATGCAAAATGAGATGAGTCAGTCACAGAAGGACAAATACTGCATCATTCCACTTATATACGGTATCTAAAAATAGTCAAACTTATAGAAGTCAAAAACAGAATGATGGCTGCCAGTGAAAGAGGTGAAAGGGAAACAAGAAGTCATTGTTCAATGGGCACAAGGTGATACAAGATAAATAAGTTCTAGATATCTGGTGCACAACACAGTGCCTGTAGTTAACAATATGGTGTTGTGCAATTATAAAGTTGTTAGCAAGTAGATCATGTTAAGTGCTCTTATCAAAAAAATAAAACAGTAGTGGGCAGAAGGAAACTTTTGCAGATGATAGAAATGTTTATTACCCCGATCGTGGTGATGATATCACAGGTGTTTGCACAAGCCCAAACTCATCAAATTGTATACATCAAATATATGCAGGTTTTGCACATCAATTATACCTTAGTAAAGTTGTTTTTAAAAAACCAAGATAATATTTTCAGCCTTTTAAACTTGCAAGGTTTTTAAATAATCATACTCAATATCGAGGATACAGCTATAAGCACTTTTATATAATGCCACTGGAAAACTAACATTGCCCTTTTGAAGGGTAATTTGGCAATTTATATGTATTCATATTTTTATATAATAATTTTATCCTCATTAATTTATCATAAGGAAATAATCAAAGTTTTTCACAAATATTGTTTATAGTGATGTTTGTTCTCTATAGTGTTCTTAATATTGAAAACACCCTAAATGGAAACACCTAATTGGAAACATGCAAAATTAACAATAAGGAAAGGCTACGCAAATGGTGACAGTCATACAATAAAATACTATGTAACCACTGAACTTGCTTAATTATGGCAGACTGTATTTTCCAAAAATGGCTGCAGAAATATTTCTGGTCCCATGTGCCCCTCC
Source organism: Indri indri (assembly GCA_004363605.1). Lineage (NCBI taxonomy): Eukaryota > Metazoa > Chordata > Mammalia > Primates > Indriidae > Indri > Indri indri. The sequence continues at coordinate 309,927 of RJWJ010000045.1, forward strand.
AAAGCCTTGCCATTTCCCACCTGCGGGAGACTGCATAATGGCCCCCTGAAGTTGTCCACACCCTAATCCTTGGAACTTATGAATATGTTACCTTACATAATAAAAGGAATTTGCAATTTTGCAGATGTAATTAAGCTAAGGATCATAAGATGGAGTGCTTATCTGCAATTACACAGATGAGCCCAATATAATCACAAGGGGGAGGCAGGAGTGTTAGAGTCAGAAGAAAATGGGAGCAGAGGGTCACAGTTGGAGAGAGAGTTGAAGATGATAGGAGGAAGGGGCCACAAGCCAAGGAATGCAGGCAGCCTCTAGAAGCTGGAAAAGCAAGGAAATAGATTGCACCCTAGAACTTCCAGAGGAAATGTGGCCCTGCCAACACCTTGATTTGGCCCAATGAAAACCTGTTTCAGACTTCTGATCTCCAAAACTGTAAGATAATCAATATTTGTTGTTTTAAATTTGTGACAATATGTTAGATCAGCAATAGGAAACTAATACATTGCTCAAAAAGTCAATGTCTCAAAGGTTTTTTTGACTGCCTTGGTGAATAGCACGTGGTGATGAAATGCTGTGACTTCCAAGAGTCCCAGACTAGGTCACTCATAAAAGGTCAGCTGGCGTCAGGTTGGCCTCTCTCTATAGACATGCATTTGTGGAGCCCTGGGCTGCCACATGAGGAACATGGTTATCTTGAAGCAATCATGCAGGAGAGACCACATCAGAGATATAAATGTCCAAGAAACCTAGCTGCTCTGGCCTCCAGTTATTATTAATATATTTGAGCCTTTCCAGCCCAGTCACCAGATATGTAAGCAACCTTCAGAAAATCAGCCCAAGCCACCACCTGCCTCCAACCGCATGAAAGACCCTGAGCAAGAGCTACTCAGTGGAGCCTAACTAACCGCCAGGACCATGAAAGATAACAATAAAATGGTTCTATAGCTTTTATGCCATTAGGTTTGGAGGTGGTTTGTTATGCATCAATAAGTAGCCAATACATTAATGATAAAAAGCAATGCTCAAAATATAATATTAAGTAAAACAAAAAAGTAGGCTACACGGTAAAGTGTGGTGTGTCCATACAGAAAAAAACTTGTAGTCACCAATAGGCATATAATGATTATCTCTGCAGCTGGGTGAGAAACTGAATATCGTCTTTAGAGTTTTCTGTATTTCCAAAATCTATACAATAAACTAGCATGACTTTTGTAACCAGGGAAAAATATTTTTAAGCTCTTTAAATGCTATTAATTCTAAATATATCACAACTGTAGAAAACATATGTGTGAATCCTGTGAGTGGACACAGGCACACAGGCACGTATGTGCAAATAAAAGGTAAAATCAAGAGAAGAGGGGAAGGGGCTACTCGGTTAATCTGAGCAAGACCATGAACCGTTAGACCCGGCTTTTATTCATCCTTTTCCTACAGTGGAGATGGCAGCAAACACCTTCTAATGTAGAGTCCAATTCCTAATCCTTTTAGCCACTCCCAATTCAACTATAACTGACTGATGCAACTGGGCTTGGATGCTGTTCTGCGGCACAGACAAAAGATAACCTATAGCTTCGCCTGGAAGGAGCGAAATCAGACACGCCTTTTAGAATCACCCTTTCTCTGGATGCAGTGCCCAAAATTCACCCCATTTTTGCTGTTCCCATCAGTGCCTCAGGAAGATGAGCACCTAGAGAAGAGTTAGGGGTAAGATGAAAGAATAGAAAGAGGTGGAGATCCTCCACCCTGGGACTCCACAGCATCCCGTTTAATTGTCATGGTAACCTTATGGGGTATAACAAATAATCCCCATTGTACAGATGAGAACATTTAGGCTTGGAAAGACTAAGCAATTACCCAAGTCAAGTAGCTAATAAGTGGCATAGCTGAACTTCTAATGCAAAGTTTTTACCACAAGAAAACTGCACCTCTCTTCTTTATGCCTTGGTTTCCTAGTGCCTACCTTCAGAGTTGGAGTGTGAATTAAAGTACTGAACATACATGTCATGTCATATCATATCGTATTATGTAGAACCATGCCTCCCACTTGAGGACACTATATCAGCATTGGCTGCCGTTTTAGTTGTTATGAATCAGTCACAGAGCACAAGCAGTCACAGGAGATTCACCCTGGCCTCCCTGCAGAAATCCTGCACTCTGTATCTCACCACTGTAAGGTGGGGTAGCCACCTACCCAAAGGAGGTTGTTTCTCCATGAAAACTAGAGCTGGGTCTGGAGCCCACAAAGTAGCAACCCAGGGACCCACCCCGGATGAAACATTCTCTTGCTCTTTTCCAGAGAGCACAATAGCTCTCACACAGTGCAAGAACTATCATTAAAAGTCAGCCTCTCCGGAACGTGTCGATTCTGGTGGCACTGACAAGCGATGGTGGGTGGGAGGAAGGGGTCGCCCCTCCCCGGCACAAACTGGTTGCTTCTATAAAATAAATGAGAAGGGAGATGGTGTTGGGTTGGGATCTGCCTTCGAAATGCACTGAAAACTGAGGCTCTTGTCTTTTGGCATTTCCTAAAAGGCCTCTGGAGCTTTCCTTGGCAAGCCTCGATATTGAGGGCACTCTTAGCTGTTTAAGCCTTCCTCTTCTAACAGGGGTCAAAGGGCTGGAAAGATCTTCTCAAAAGGATAGAGAAGGAATCATTAAAAGGGAGGAGAAGGAAAGTGACAGAAGGTCAGCCTCTTTTTTCCTAATGGGCGGGTCCCCGAGGGGCCGTGCGCAGTGACCGCGTGCTGCACAGGCACCTGGCTTCCTAAAACCTGCAGCAATCTGATTAACACTGCCCTGAGAGGGAGACCAGGGGAAGCTCAAAGGAGCAGCCAGCGGAGGGTGTGGAATGAAAGCAAGCACAATAGAAATCTGATTCTGATAAGTAAATTTAATTGATCTCATTAACTTAAAACTAAGATAGTGTTTCAATAAGCCAGAGAGAACAAATGCTTGAATTCTTTGTGTTTTGAGTCTTTCACAAAGCTTATTTCCTTCAAATATAAATGAACCCTAAAAAATGTCCCTTATTGCATAGCACGAAGCTTTATAGAATAAGGACTGGTTTGGGATGAAAATTTATCTTTACATGCGACACAAGCGCACAAATGGTGAAGGTTTTCACTGATTTTTAGTCAACAAGCAGTAAACTGCATTTGCACCCACACACCTACTCCTAACACCCCATCTGGTAACATTTCCACGTTTCAAGGAAAGAAATCAATAGCAATAATCCGTGTGGGACTCATAGGGTGTATATTTTTTTATCACACTGCCATTTGAAGAAGAAAATTTTTCTCCTATCTATTTAAAGCAAAAGATTGTTCTTTTGGTATGTTCACATGGAAATCTCGACATTAATATTGGCAGGAGAGAGGTTAGAAGGGAGGGGAGATGAGTCGATTAAAACAAATATGAGAAATTATGTTCTAAATGTATGCTTTTAACAATAGCAGTTCTAGCTAAACAACCCAAACAATAACTAACGCACAAACCAAAAAATCCCCAATCAACTCGCCTATTCAAAATTATATTTTGACTGTGTTTCTAAGGAAAACACAGCTAAAATGCATGTCGATGTAACTTCTCAGAGAGAAAAGCCATCCTGTTTTTTTTTTTTTTTTTTTCCGTTTGCAATGCAGGGAGAAGACACCATGCCCAAACCCTGAAATTTAGAACGATGTCATTGCTGATTTTCTGTGCGAGAAGGAAATATGATTCTTTGTTACTACTCTTATTTATTGCAGACCTTGTCTGGAATCTGGTATTGAAGCCGTGCTTGATGAGTTGCCGCCTTGAACTTTCCCACTGATCAATGCTGGCGCTGCGGCTGCATGAAAGAATAGCTTTCCCGAGGAGCCGCCAGCGCACGGGAAACCAGCCACCAGCGAGCTTTTTGAAAAATGGGCCAGAGCCTCCTGCGCTTAAGCTTCGGAACATGTTTCCACCCCACCCCCGCCCCCCAAAAATGGCAAATGGTGACTGACCATTTGAAAATTGGAATGTTACAAGAGCAAGAGGTAAGGTCAAAAGCAGAAATCCTCCTTTGTGTAAAACGATCAGACACCATGGGATGAAAACACGCTGGGGAACAGGAAGGCTAATATGAAGTGAGAGGACAGGAACCATATTTCTTCCCAGCAGGGTGACAAATAAAAAGTTGCCTTTATTTTTCTGTGCAAATAAACTTTAAGAATTGTGGCAGCGGGTTGGTCTCCCATAAAATAGGTTTTATCTGCTGTGGTGACAACCTCAGGGGGGGAGGGGTGAGAGGCAGGGTAATTGCCATCTTTTCCATTATTTTTGTCAATATTTTTGTTATTTTGTGGAGAGATTGCAGGGGAAGTGCACACAAATGCCATTGAGAATGAGGGCCAAGAGAAAGGGTTTAATCCAATTCTTCTGCAGTTGGTGTGGAAAGTATGTGTCACTAGAGTGGGCTGGGACAAAATCCTCAAATACACCCAGGTCGGTCTCTGTGTAAAAACCCCAGCCTGTCCACAAGCTCCATGCTCTAGGGGCTTCCCTGAATGGGAAAACATCCACTGGGAAGAAAGTGGCCTTTGAGAAAGAAGTACAACCAGCCATCAGTAGCTGTCGGAAGCCAACACTTTCTGGAGGGCCACGACCAAACCCATGAGCATTTAGGTCCACGAACCACGAACCTCCATCTATGTTAAGAAATGCAACAAGAATGAGATCTGGGCTTCAGTAAGTTTACCCTGACAACCTTCACCCAGTATTCATCTTCCTGGGCTTCTCATGAGCAATAAGTATTTTAAATAATTGCTTAATCCTATCGTGAGTCACTGCCACGCCTTACATGTTTCTTCTCCCTCCTCCCGACACTCCCTAGCACTTGCTGTGTCCTACGGTCATGATTTGTGGGCACGCTGCTTCTTCCTCTCTAGGTTTCCGGCTGTTCCATCCATGCCTTTTCCCTCTTTGTACCCGCTATGGTTCCTGGCTCTGTGCTTCACATGCAGTAGACACTCCAGTGTGTGCTGAATGACTGATTGAATGAATAAATATAAAGGGCCTCATCCCTGAGTATTGCTATCAAAAGGTCACAGCAGAAAATCTCCTCCAGCTTCTGTTTCTATTCCAGACTGCCTGTCCCATCTCTGGGCCTCTGGACCAACTGTCTAGAAAGCACTTTGGACTTCTGTCCCTGTTCACTAAAACCGTCCAAAAGCTGCTTCATCCTCCACCTCACCTGGCTCCTCCTCATGCCCTGCTTTTCCTGTCTCCGAACTAGGAATAATCTTGCCACAGCTTTCCCAGCCCCTAGACCCAAGACAGAATGGATTATCCAATTTTGTGGCTCCAATCTTGCTCTGAGCACAGTTTTGTACTTACCTTTCAGCTCCCTCCTAACCTAGCTACTGCTCCCCACCTCCCCTGGAATTATGTTCCCCCTAGATAGAATTCAGGCAGCAGCTCCCTGGACTGATGCTTCCCAGGTCAGACCTGGTCCTCCATAGCAGAGAGTGCCTGCCACAACCAGAACCCCAGCTTACACCCACAGGCTCCATCCTAGTCGCTAACCCCTCTCCCTGGCCACACCACCCACCCTGGACCACTGTGAGTGTCACAGACACGGTCAGAGAGAACTGCTGCACCCCAATTCTTACTCCAGGTCTAGGAAGGTAGGTTCTCTGACTGTTTGAAGAAGGAATGCTCTGGACGCTTTGGGAGCAAAGGTAGGGAGACTTGTAACTTACAGGAAGACCATGGTCCTGTTTTCCTTGCAAAGACACTATAATCGGTATTTGCTGCAAGTGGTTAGACTTGGCATCAGCCCTGCCCATATGGTGCCCCACATTGAAGAGAATGCATCCATGATGTAGTCCCTGACTTCAATGCATAACACCTGTGTGTAGGTTGTTCTTTTTGTTTACCAAGTTCCATCAGGTACATTTCCACATTGAATCCAAAGCCCCATGGGGAGTGTAGGAAAGCTCTAGTTGTGGTTCCAAGTTACCCCTGAGAACGTGAGCTACTTCCCAGAGAGCACCATGCATTACAAATACACACATTTATACATGCTTAGACTGAGACCAACATATAGGTGCCGAAAGTGGAAATACTGTTGAATGAATGAACTTGTTGAGTGAGTTCTCAGATTCAGACGAGGCAGTCAGCACACTTCATGCTAAGCCATTGAAACCTCTGAACGAGTAATCAAGAGCTGCTGCTCCCTCTACGCCAGGGGGTCTCAGCAGTAGGGGCATTTGACAATGTCTGGAGACATTTTGGGTTTTCACAACCATGGATATGCTACAGGCATCTGGTGGACAGAGAGATACTGCTAAGCGTCCTACAATGCACAGGACAGTCCCCTCCCCCTGTGACAAAGAATCACCCTGCCCAAAACAGCAACTGTGTCAAAGTGGAGAAACCCTGCTCTTCACTCTACATGTGAGCAGCCACCTCTGATGGACCTCCAGATGCTCCACCAATGTGCAAAGGAGGGCTCCAGACCATCCTTAGGAAATATCTGAAATCAGCGGTATCTTCTTTACCCCCAGATCTCTCAAAGGAAGAAAAAGGAATTCTTCAAAAATGTGTTTAACTGTTTAGAAGTATGTGTCTGCCCAGTTAAAGATAACTGTCCAATGCCTAAATCATTTAATACATCACAATAATTTGGTGGTCTTACTTTTTCTAACACCAAACTGTATTTTTGTTGGCTTCATGGGCTTCTAGTTGTAGCTCAGGTAGAAAGATTGTCCACACATTAAGAACTCGAAGAATGGATGATAATGACTCTGTAAGTCTGCACTAAATGTAAAACTAACGTTGGAGACTTATGGTCTGAACATTATGTGAGTTTGGTCCTGAGCCAAAGAATCATTAAACCATAGAGGGATTAAACCAAAGGGACTTCCAGAGGTCACATAAGCCATCCCTCTGTATCCAGAGGACCAGAAACCCACTTTACTTCACTTAGCAACTTGGCATCTACTAGAAGGAAAAAAAGCATTACACTGCAGCTAAACGTCTTTTTCAGCACATATTGAAAAGATAAATAGAAATTATACTCCTTAAGAAACTAATTACTATATATATAATTTAAGCTTTTTCAAATTCAATTCTTATATTTTAATATAATTCTTAATTTTACTGTCATTCTCTATTCTGGTTTTCCAAATCCCTGAAACAATCAAACTTCTTCGAGGTTTAGTACAGTATCACCTCAGTGAGAAACCTAAAAGTGGCTAACTCAATATTTGGCGCATAGTACATGAGCGATGAAGGCCAGGACACCCAGCAGCCCATTCGAGGTCAGCCTTTGAAGATAATTCCTGTCCTCCTCGTTTGAGCTAATAAGGAACACCAGCATCAAGCTGATAATGGGTCTTTGAAACTCCTACACATGACAGCTAAAGTCTTATAGGCAGTTATCATGATCCAAACTCTTTCACAGTTATATGCAGCAGCCTGCCCCTAAGAAGCTTTTCTTCCATTTGAATTTTCACCCAATACCTTTTGCAGAGCCACCATGTCATATCAACTCCAGGGACACAATAAACATCATGGTCTATGTAGTTAGACCATGGAGTTGTTCAACCTTCTTAGCCATCTTCAGTGTACAACCTTCACAGCTGTACACAATAGCTCTGATCCTAACAGTCCAGGAAATATTTTAGCAAAAGAAGTCAGCCATTTTGTGAGGAGGGCCCAGTTGTACTTCTCTGAACCCCTTGGGTGGGAAGGAGAAAAATTATTTTTGATCAAATACCTAATAGACATGAAAAAGTGAAAAAGAATGCTAGCAAATCTCAAAGAAGATGATGTAGTGGAAACTATGAGTTTGGAGCCCTACCAGTTTCAGCATCAAGATCTACCCATGATTCTAATATTCTGACCAGGGAGCCCTCTCCTGGGACCATGTCTTGGCAGCAGCACTTCTGATCCCGAAAAACACAAAATGATGCCTCTTTAAAATCCAAAAGGCATACCTTTCTGTTGGAAAGTGCTCCCAGCAAACAGATTTCACTTCTTTCCCTTATCTTCATCCTATCATTTAGCCAAATGCAAATTCTGTCCTTCCTGTGTGTACCTCTAGCATCAATCCTAATTAACTTATAAGACTTTCAGTTTTTCCAGTTCTTTAATTTAATTGTGTAATTGCAAATGTCTTAAACCAGCCACACTTTTGTTAAACCACATTATGTCTGGAGCATAATGATTTCCAGTTGAATTAGGTATCAGTCTCTTCTCAATGCCTAATTAAGGTACAATGTTTTAACTGTAAAATAAGACAAACAGGAAGGTTTTGATTTTCAGAAATTTCATATTTTGATACATATGATGACCATTTGTTGCTACCTAAGCTAGAGATTGTTCCTAAAAGTCATTTTATATCCAATCACTCATTGAACTTTGCAAATATATTAGAATCACTGACTGTGAAGCTTAACCATCTCTGAACAGTTATTTAGTCCAGTAATTGTCTTCACTCAAGTAAATATCCTAAATAGATGAGATCTCCTGCTTCTTGGATTTTTCACTTTAAACAGTGAAGGCATTGAATGTAGGACACTCCTTCTAGGAATCTAACTAGTTGGGAGACCAAGAAGAGACAGGAAATGTAGGTGAGCAGAAGACCCAAGGTGATTGGGCTTTTGTTTCCTAGGTGGGAGCAATTGGAACGTGTCTGAATGGAGAGAACAAGCCAACAGAGTGGAGAGATTGCAGGCACAGGAAAGAGAGGATAACCACTAGCTGGCAGGGGATAGAACTAGGAAACAGTGGAAGGATTAGTCATTCACAGGAGAAGAAATGCTTTATCATCCAGCCTGAGCAACATAACAAGACCTCGTCTTTGCAAGAAATAAAAAAATTAGCCAGGAGTGGTTATGTGCACCTGTAGTCCCAGTTGCTCAGGAAGCTGAACCAGAAGGATTACTTGAGCCCAGGAGTTTGAGGTTGCTGTGAGCTATGATGCCACTGCACTCTAGCCCAGGCAACAGAGTGAGACTCTGTCTCAAAAAATAAAAAATACTGCTTATCAGCCCTCTGTCGGATTTGTAGCACGCGAAAATTTTCTCCCATTCTGTGGGTTGCCTGTTTGCTCTTCTGACAGTTTCTTTGGCTGTGCAGAAGCTTTTTAATTTGATCAGGTCCCATTTATTTATTTTTGTTGTTGCTGTGATTGCCTTTGGGGTCTTCTTCATAAATTCTTTGCCTAGGCCAATGTCTAGAAGAGTATTTCCAACATCTTCCTCTAGAATTCTAATAGGTTCACTCCTCAGGTTTAAGTCTGTTACGCAGCATGAGTTGATTTTTGTGAGAGGTGAGAGGTGTGGATCCTGGTTCAGTCTTCTACATGTGGCTATCTAGTTTTCCCAGCACCATTTATTGAACAAGGATTCTTTTCCCCAGTGTATGTTTTTGTCTGCTTTGTCAAAGATTAGGTGGCTATATGAGGATGGTTTTATATCTGGGTTCTCAGTTCTGTTCCACTGGTCAATGGCTCTGTTTTTGTGCCAGTACCAAGCTGATTTTCTTATTACAGCTTTGTAATAGAGTTTGAAATCTGGTAAATTGATGCCTCCCATTTTGTTTTTATTGCCTAGAATTGTTTTTGCTATGCGGGGTCTTCTCTGGTTCCATACAAAGCATAAAATTAATTTTTCTACATCTGTCAAGAATGATGTTGGTATTTTAATAGGGATTGCATTGAATCTGTAGATCACTTTGGGTAGTATAGACATTTTAACAATGTTGATTCTGCCAACCCACGAGCATGGTATGGTTTTCCACCTGTTTATGTCTTCTGCTGTTTCCTTCCTCAATGTTTCATAGTCCTCCCTGTAGAGGTCTTTTACCTCCTTAGTTAAATATATTCCTAGGTACTTTATTTTCTTTGTTGCTATTGTGAAGGGAATTGAGTCTTTGATTTGGTTCTCGGCATGACTGCTGTTGGAGTATATGAAAGCCTCTGATTTGTTTGTATTGATCTTGTATCCTGAGACTTTACAGAATTCATTTATCAATTCCAGGAGCCTCTTGGTTGAATCCTTGGGGTTTTCTAGATATAATATCATATCATCAGCAAATAGTGAGAGTTTGATCTCTTCTGTTCCCATTTGTATGCCCTTAATTCCACTCTCTTGCCTGATTGCTGTGGCCAGGACTTCCAACACTATGTTGAATAGAAGTGGAGATAGTGGGCAACCTTGTCTGGTTCCAGTTCTAAGTGGGAATGCTTTCAATTTTTCCCCAGAAAAATCAGCAAGAAAAAATCAAACAACCCTATCAAAAAGTGGGCAAAGGACATGAACAGAAACTTCTCAAAAGAAGACAGAATAATGGCCAAAAAACATATGAAAAAATGCTCAACATCTCTAATCATCAGGGAAATGCAAATCAAAACCACAATGAGATATCACCTATCTCCAATGAGACTGGTCTTTATCAAAAAGTCCCAAAACAATAAATGTTAGTGTGGATGTGGAGAGATAGGAACACTCATACACTGCTGGTGGGACTGCAAACTAGTGCAACCTCTGTGAAAAGCAATATGGAGATACCTTAAAGAGATACAAGTAGAACTACCATTTGATCCAGCAATCCCATTACTGGGCATCTACCCAAAAGAACAAAAGTCGCTCTATGAAAAAGACACCTGCACTCGAATGTTCATAGCAGCACAATTCACAATTGCAAAGATGTGGAAACAACCCAAATGTCCATCAATACATGAGTGGATTAATAAAACGTGGTATATGTATACCATGGAGTACTATTCAGCTTTAAGAAACAATGGTGGTATAGCACCTCTTGTATTCTCCTGGAAAGCGCTGGAACACATTCTGCTAAATGAGGTATCCCAAGAATGGAAAAACAAGCACTACATGTACTCACCATCAAATTGATACTAACTGATCAACACATAAGTGCACATATAAGAATAACATTTATTGGATGCTGGGCAGGGGGAGGGGGGAGGGGAGAGGAGGGGACAGGCATATGTACAAACAATGAGTGCGATGGGCACCTCCCGGGGAATGGACACACTTGAAGCTTGGACTTGGGGGGGAGGGAGGGCAAAGACATCATACATAACCTAATCATCTGTACCCCCATAATATGCTGAAATAAAAAATAAATAAATAAATAAAGGGCAACAGACGACAAAAAAAACAATATCAGTTACAGTAGCACCAAAAAAACATGAAATGTTTTACTATAAATCTAAGAAAATCTGTTCAAGATCTATACACTGAAAACTGATGAAAGAAATCAAAAGAGACCTAAATAAATGGAGAGATACACTGTGTCTATGGACTGAAAATCATTAAATTCTTAAGATATTAATTCTTCTCAAGCTTCTCTATAGACTTAACACAAGTCCAGTAAAAATTCCAGCAGGGTATTTTGTAAAAATTGACAAGCTAGTTCTAGAATTTAAATGGAAAGGCAAAGGAACTAGAATGGACAAAATAATTTTGAAAAACAAAAACAAAAGCAAACAAAGCATAATATTCAAGGTTTACTACAAAATTATAGTAATCAAAACACTGTGGCACTAACAGAATAATAAATACGCATAGATCAATGGAACAAAACCAAGAATATATATATATACATATATGATCGATCGATTATCAATAATGGTACAAAAGCCATTCAATGGAGAAAAAGTAATCTTTTGACAAATGATGCTGGACCATTTGGATATCCATATGCAAAATAAACTATAATCCACACTTACACATATAAAAGTTAATTCAAAATGAGTCAGACCTAAATATGAAACTTAAAACTATAAAACTTCTAGGAAAAAACAGGGGAAAAAAATCTTTGTGAATTTGGGTTAGGCAAACATTTCCTAGCTACAACACCAAAAGCACAATCCATAAAAAAAAGATTGGTAAACTCAAGATCTTAACAATCAAGAATTTTGCTTCTTTGAAACATATGTTGTGAAAATGAAAAGACAAGTCACAGACTGAGAGAAAGTACTTGCAAATCATGTATCTGATATAGGACTTGTATACTATACATATTTTAAAAGTCTCAAACTCAACAATAAGAGTAAGAAAACAATCCAATTTAAAAATGCATAAAAGATTTAAACAATGATTTACCAAAGAAGATACATGGGTGGCAAATAAGCACATTAAAGATGCTCAACATCATTAGTCGTAAGGGAAATGCAAATAAAATTGCAATGAGACACCATTACATACCTATCAGAATCATTCGACAAAAGAAAAAAATTTTAATTGATAATGCCAAATGCTGGTAAGAATTCAAAATAACCGGAACTCATACATTGCTGGTACAAATGCAAAATGAAGCAACCATTTTGGAAAAGAGTGTGGCAGTTTCTTATAAAGTAAAAGACACATGCATTACTATATGACTTAGCAATCACACTCCATTTCATTTACCCAAGTGAAATCAAAATGTCTGCTTACATAAAAACCTTTGTTTGGGCCGGTGTGGTGTAATCCCAGTATTTTGAGAGGTGGAGGAGAGAGGATTGCTTGAGCCCAGGACTTCCGAGACCAGCCTGAGCAACACAGCAAGAGTCCTTGTCTCATTCAAAAAAAAAAAAAAATTAGCCAGTGGTGGTAGCACACACCTGTAGTCCCAGCTACTTGGGAGACTGAGGCAGGAGATTCACTTGAGCCCTGGAGTTTGAGGTTACACTGAGCTATGATAGTGTCACTGTACTCTAGCCCAGGAAGCAGAGCAAGACCCTACTCAAAAAGAAAACAAAAAAACAAAAAACAAAAAAAACCTGTGTTTGGTTATAGCAGCTTTATTCATAATTGCCACAAACTGGAAATTCAACTCCGAAAGGACAAACTGTGGTATGAAATATGATAGAATATTACAGAGCAATAAAAAGGAGAGCTCTGCTGATATACTCAGCAACATGAATTAATCTCAAATGCAATAATTAGTCTCAAATGCAATATGCTAAATGAAAGAAGCCAGACTCAAAAGGTCAGATTTTATTTATATGACATTCTTGAGAAGGCATAACTGTAGGGTCAAAGAACAGATCAGTAGTTACCAAGGTCTAGAGGTTGACTCTAAAGGTGCAGGAGGGAATTTTTTGAAATGATGGAACTGTTTTATTAATATATCTTGATTGTGGTGGTGGTAACATGACTGTATGCATTTGTCAAAACTTGTAGAACTATACACTAAAAAGGGCAAATTTAACTGTTTATAAATTATACATTAATAAAAAGGTGGGCATACCTTAATAAAAAGATTTGAAATTCCTGCAACATTCTCTGTTGCCATATCTTAGGTTGAGTAGAACAGCATGTAGATGACTCCCAAATCCATCCACAATAAATCTATAATCAAAGTCTTTATGCCCATGTCATGCTTCTTTTTGAGCACATGCTATGCCAGGCAGTCCCTTATAACTAGTATGAAAAAGGAGGAGTGGGAATACCTAACTCTACCTCTTTTTCTAATAGGAATAAAGGAAAGGAGGGAGGGAAGGAGGAGATTTATACGTGCATGACTAACATAACAGTACACCTATAGACAAACTTTTTGGCCATTAAGGCATCTAAGAAATTCATGCTAACCCCAACATTACGGTGCCTGATAAAATCCAGGTTAGTTTGGCGATCCCTAATTTACTAATCCAAACAATCACGTCAATGAGGGATTTATTCTAGGCAGCCAAGGCGCCATGTGGTATGGTCAATAAACATGAAAACATATATAATGCATGTTTTGTTACCTAGGTGATTTGAATGGGGGAGTCCTGAACGGTTAAAAAATTTCAAAAGCAGTCCAACTCACATACTTCAACAATTGGCAAAATAAGATCAAATAGCTCTTGTGCCAAGGGGATTTTATATTCATAATTTCCACTGTAAAGAAATTTGTCCCAGAGTTTGCTGATTCTCAGGATTTACTGAGAGCAGTAAAACTTTGCCAGTCTACAAATTTGACATACAACACTTATTTTCATGACTTGGAACTATTTATTAAGGCCCCACAAGCAAATGGCACCATGAAACGTGTCTGCCACTATTCCTGCACTCAAGAGATTACCATCTCAATAGACTGCATTTACACAGACAAACAGCACACAATGGTAGAATGGCCAACTGCAAACAATAATTTAATTAAATTACTTAACTCAATATCTTCTGTATGTAGGGGTATTATGTGACAAATATTGGGGTATAGTTTAGCAGCCTCAATAGATAGAGAAGGCTTAGTCCACACTGTGGAAGAGTCTGCCCGTTGAGTAGACCAGATTATTGGGTATTAGATAAAGGAGGCAGCAAGGTTGCCAAGAGAGAGAATGAAAGGAAAGATAAGGGAAAAAGGAGAAATTATGTAGACAAGTGGACCTAGTAGAGGTACCGTTTTAAAATAAATTTTATTTTGAAGATAACGAATTGTTCATAGTTTTTGGCTGGGAGTCATGTGCTGAAGAAGGTGCCAGAGGAAAACTACTTTGCAAGACTGTGTTTGACAAATAACAAAGGGCAAGGGCCAGAGGCAGGGAGATCAGTCTGCACATCAGAGGGGACAAATGGAGGCAGACAGAGCTCTGGATGGAGAAAGAGCTGATAGAGCAGAGGCGGCAAGAAGTGGAGACGGATTCTGCACGTTTTGCTATAAAGGAAAGCAAGGTGAGTCCAGGGTACAGAGTAGAGGAACCCTACCATTGTGAAATCACAGAGACACTGAAGATACCTGTGAGACAAGACCTCAGAGACCAAAGAACATGCACACAGAGCAGAAGTTGTCAAGGCTGGAAAGAGATCAGAAGGAAGGCCAGAGAGCCGACCATTCCCTCTAGTGCAAGCTTACCCAGGCCAGCCTTGGTGGAGTCTATTTCTGCAAAGTAAAGAGATGAAAGATGAAAACAACCACCCCAGGCAAGGGATCCCCTAAGTCAGGTGTTTGCAAACTCTTTTTCAGGCTCAGAAACTTTATTCAAAGGATATCTTTGAACATGAATATGCAAACAAATGCAGTAACATTTAGCCTGTTAAATGCCCTCCTCTCACCCTAGCACTGGCTCATGAAAAGACTCTGTGGGATCTCAAGAGGTCCCCAAAGCAAAGTTTAAAACCACCAGAAGTCACCCAAAGTAATGTTCCCTCTCTCTCCTTTTAAAAGCTTTTCCAAGGATGCTGCTCAAGTTAACACACAATGACAAACACTGCCTCCTCAAACACACAGGACCCAGGTGTATCCACCCGAAGAACCCCTGTGCATTTATTTTTAATTAAATTCTTCAAATGTACAAAAAATAATAAATGGTATATTTGAAGTACATCAATGTAACTACCACTTGTACCTAATGAATGTGAATATTTTGCCATATTAAATATTACATTTTTAAAGAAATAAAACATTACAGAAACAGTTGAAAACTCCTTTTTTCTCCCCCTCAATCCCATTCTCCTTCTGTCTCTCTCACCAAAACAAAACTATCCCAAGGCTGGTGTTCATTCTTGCTATGAACAACGTCTTTCTTTTATTCTGCATGCATATATTCCTAAACCCATGGTATTTCCTGTTTATGTGATGACATAGCATATGTATTCATTCTTCTGCAGCTTGCTCTTTTCACTCAACATGATGTTGAGATTTATTCATATTAATACATGTAGATCTGAATCACTTATTTTAAGGGCTAATTATTACTCCATAATATGACTATTCCCTACTTACCCATTCCCTATTGTGTGCATTTAGGTTGCTTCCAATGTTTCCCTTTTACAAACAATGCTCTAATGAACATTCATGTATTTGTCTTATCATGTGCATGTTCAAGACTTTCCTTAGGATATAACTGAAGTAGAATCAACAGATATAAACAAATTTTTATCCTTTAGGCCTTGGTTCAGCTGTCACCTCCTTTGAGAGGCTTCCCCTAACCTGGCTGAGCAGAAATAGGTGCTTTTCCTTGTCTGGTCCCAAAAGACCTTGCAAACACCTCTATCTTTTCCTGTACTCTCCACAGGGGTATTTGCACGTTTATATTCCCAATGAGCCATGATCCTCTGGAACACAGGGATCCTATGCCTGGCACATAGTAGGCTCTTAATCAGTGCTTACTGAAGAAAATTAGAAGTTAACTGGCAAAAAAAAAAAAAAAAAAAAAAAGGTCCTTGGCTATGTGGGAAGTTATGGGAATGGTAACTTAAAACTCCAGGAGATGGCACAGTTTTCCATCCAGGGAGCTATACTCAAGCCAGGAGGGGACCCAAATCAAGAAGTTAAGAGAAAAGAAATTGTATAAAATCTGAGGAAAACATGAAAATGAATCCAAGCCACTTCTGGGTCACATGGCAGAGGAAAACTAGCCAAGTCCAACCCTTGGAGGATACCATTATTGGTAATATAAGAAAACAGTCTTAAAAGTAATGAAGACATTAGCCTGAACTAAAACCTAAGAAAGAAGGTCATAGGTGATAGAGGAAGGACCAGGGATCACAATGGTTAGGGCTGACTATGAAAGATATTAGAGCAGATATAGGTATTTTGGTCTCAATTTTGCCCTAAATGCATCCATTTTTCAAACAGTGTGGCTTTGTGGATAAACAAGTTCTCTCATGTATTCTTAATAGGGCATGTGAATTGGTGTACCCTTATTTGAAAATATCTAGCATAATAATTGTGAGCATCTTTTTTTTATCCCCAGTGGAGAAAGTAGGGTTTATTTAATAAATAGTACAAGCACAATTAACTGGAAAAAAACAAAGTTAAATTTTGTTTGCACCCTCTATACAAAACTTAATTCCAAATAGATTAACAATTCAAGCATAAATGATAATATATATGCATATTAAAATGAAAACTAGGATAAAAACAACCTTGGAGTGGTTGAGATTTTCATAGGCAAAATAGAAAACCCCAAGATATAAAGGAAAAAATAAATATAATTGACTACATACAGGTTTTAAATTGTTGTACTGCAAAAGATACCATCACTAAAGTCAAAACGATAGACTGGGAAAATACTCAACGTAAATTGGGTTAATAATCTTAAACAAGCAAAACTCTACATGTTGATTAGAAAAAGACAAGCAATCCAATAGAAAATTGTTCAAATATGAGCAGGCTCTTGGCAAAAGGAGGATTCCTGATGGCCAAGAAACATGAAAAGAAAGGTATCAATACCAGCAAATTAAAGAAACTGATCTTTGCTGCCTTTGTTGTGTTTTAGGAAAAAAAAATTAATTTTTGATTAAAAAAAAGAAACTGGTCCAAAAAAAACCTGTATTCAAGGAATAACAGGCAGTGTTGGTAGAGTTGTGAGAAGATGAAAATTCACATACGATACTGGCTAAAAATGCTACAACTGGTGGCCATGGTGGCAAGTGCTTATAGTCCCAGGTACTCACGAGTCTGAGGCGGGAGGATCACCTGGGCCCAGGAGTTTGAGGTTGCAGTAAGCTCTGATGATGCCACTGCAATCTATCCAGGGCAACAGAAAAAAAAAAAGAAAAAAAAAGAACCACAACATATTGGAAATGTAAATTGGTAGTATTTATTAGAACAAATTTTATTTTTGTTTTGGGGGTTTGTTTTGGTTTGGTTTGCTTTGGTTTAGGTTTGGGGTTTTTTGTTTGTTTTTTATGTATATATTTACAGTTTGACTTGATATGTGTATACACGTTGTGAAATACTCACCACAATCAAACTAATTAACCTTTCTATCACCCCACATAGTTGCCTTTGGGGGAAGGAGTAGAACACTTAATTAAGATCTACCCTGATAGCAAATCTCAAATATACAGTACAGGATATTGTTACCTATGGTCACTATGTTATACATTAGATCTGGTATAACTGAAACTTTGTACCCCTTAACCAACATCTTCCCATATCTCCTTCTCTCCAGTCCCTGGTAGCCACCATTCTACTCTCTGCTTCTATGAGTTTGACTATTTCAAATTCATCATATAAGTGAGATCATACAATATTTGCCTTTCTGTGTATGGCTTATTTCACTTAGCATTATGTTTTCCAGCTCCAAACACATTGTCACAAATGGCTGGATTTCTTTCCTTTTTAAGGCTTAAAATATTCCATTTACTCATTTACCCATCAATGGATATTTAGGTTGTTTTCATAGCTTGGCTGCTGTGAATAATGCTGCAGTGAACATAGGAGCTCAGGTATCTCTTTGAGATCTTTATTTCAATTCCTTTGGATGTATATTGCTGGGTCATGCAGTAGTTCTAGATTAAATTTTTGAGGAAGCTTCATATTGTTTTGCATAAAGGTTGTACTAATTTACATTCCTATAAACAGTGTACAAATGTTCCCTTTCTTCCATATTTTTACCAACTTTTGTTATTTTTTGGTTTTTATATAACAGCCATCCTAACAGGTGTGAAGTGATACCTCATTGTGGATTTGGTTTGATTAGTGACATTGAGCACTTTTTTGTATACCTATTGGCCATTTGTGTGTCTTCTTTGGAGAAATACCTATTCAGTTTTTTGGTCCATTTTTAGATTATTTGGGGTTTTTTGTTATTGAGTTGTATGAGTTTCTTACATATTTTGGATATTAACTCTTTATCAGATATATGGTTTGCCAATATTTTCTCCCATTTCACAAGTTGCCTTTTCATTTTGTTGATTGTTTCCTTTGTGTGCAGTAGCGTTTTAGTTTGATGTTCCACTTGTCTATTTCTGCTCTTATTGCCTACGTTTTGCTGTGGTATCAAAAAAATCATTGCCAAGACCAATGTCAAGGAGCTCTTCTCTGTATTTTCTTCTAGGAATTTTACAGTTTCAGGTCTTATGTTTTAAGTCTATAATCAATTTCGAGTTGATTTTTGTAAGTGGTGTATGATTAGGGTCTAATTTCATTCTTTTGCATGTGGACATCCAGTTTTCTCAAAACTATTTTTCGAAGAAACTACCTTTTTCCCATTATGTATTCTTAAACCCATGTCAAAGATCCGTCAAACCTAAAAGCATGGGTTTATTTCTGAGCTCTCTATTCTGTTCCATTGGTCTGTATGTCTGTGTTTATGACACTACCATGCTGTTTTGGTAACTATAGCTTTGTAATACATTTTGAAATCAGTAATTGTGATGCTTCTAGCTTTGTTCTTTTTCTCAACATTGCTTTGGCTATTCAGGGTGTTCATTTGTTCCACATAAATTTTAGGATTGATTTTTCTATATCTGTGGAAAATGCCATTGGAATTTTAATAGGATTGCATTGAATCTGTAAATCACTGTGGGTAGTATGGACAATTTGACCATATTAGTTCTTCCAATCCATGAGCATAAGATATTTTCCATTTATTTTTGTCTTCTTCGATTTCTTTCATCAATGTTTTTAGGTTTTCAGTGCATAGAACTTTCACCTCCTTGGTTAAATTTTTTCCAAAGTATTGTATTCTTTGTAATGCTATTATAAATGGGATTGTTCTTAATTTCTTTGGGGGATAGTTCTTTGTTAATGTATAGAAGTACAACTGACATTTGAATGTTGGCTTTGTATTCTGCAACTTCACTGAATTCAGTTATTAATTCTAATAGTTTTGGGAGGAGTCCTTAGGGTTTTCTATGTGTAAGGTCATGGTATCTGCAACCAGAGACAGTTTTACTTCTTCCATTCCAATTCGGGTGCCTTTTATTTATTTTTTTTTTCTTGCCCGATTGCTCTACTAGAATCTCTAGTACTATATTGAATATAAGTGGCAAGAGTGGGCATCCTTGTTCCTGATCTTAGAGAAAAAGCTTTCCATTTTTCACCATTGAGTATTATGGTAGCTATGGACTTGTTGTATATGGCCTTTTTATGTTGGAGTACATTCCTTCTCTACCTAATTTGTTGAGAGTTTTTATCATGAAAGGAAGGTGAATGTTGTTGAATGCTTTTCCTGCATCTACTGAACTGAACATGTGATTTTTTTTTTTTTTACGTTTAGCTATAGCATAGGACTTCTTTATACCTTCAGTTTAATTTTTTTTACTTTTTTTCATTTTAATAGATTTAGGGAGAACAAGTTGAATTCCAACACAGGGCATGTGACTTTTATCTTTCATTCTGTTAATGTGGTATAACACATTGATTGATTTGTGTATGTTAAACTATCCTTGCATCCCAGAAATAAGCTTCATTTGATCATGGTGTATGATCCTTTTAATGTGCTATTCAAGTCAGTTTGCTAGCATTATATTGATAATTTT
This sequence comes from Indri indri, assembly GCA_004363605.1. Classification (NCBI taxonomy): domain Eukaryota; kingdom Metazoa; phylum Chordata; class Mammalia; order Primates; family Indriidae; genus Indri; species Indri indri. The sequence goes on from RJWJ010000045.1 coordinate 330,104, forward strand.
TTAATCTGTGTCCATTAGGGATATCAGCCTGTAATTTTTGTTGTTGTTGTTGTAGAGAGCTTGTCTGGCTTTTGGTATAAGGGTGACACTGGTCTCATAAAATGAGTGTGGAAGTGTTCTCTCCTCTTGTAAGCATCTTTTAACCTATTAATGTCACTGCTATAATTTATCCTGTGAATAAATATATTTATAAAATTATAAAACAGCTCTAGTAGCAAAAGCCATAAACAACCTAAATATGCATCAATAGAGTACTGTATAAATTATCAGGCATCCACTGAATGGAATATTATACAGCCATTAGAAAAATAAGTTAGAGTTACTCCTGGAAAGAGGCTTATAGATATGTTAATTTGGAAAATATGCGTTAAATCAAAAAAGCCAGGAACAAGACAATGTGCACAAGTACGATTCCATTTATATAAAATATATACATGCTGGAAGAAGATACTATAAAATTAATTGCAGGGTATGGGGAGAATAGAATTGATTTTTACTGTTCATTTTTACCTTTTGGTATTATTTAAATTTGTGTGTGTGCTGTGTTACCTTTATTTTTTATATTTTTGAATGTAAAAAAAGAATAGTTTGTGGTAGAATGTAATATTTAAATAGGTATGATTGTTTCTACATTTTGAGAAGAGGATAAGGTGATAAATCGTTACCTTCTTTCACTCAGTAAAGAATGCTACTGCTAAACTGCTTGTCCAGAGTTCAGGTCATTTCCCAGGCTCCACACTGACTTAAAACAGTATCCTGCCAAGGAATAATAAAAGAAAGATGAGCAACTTTTTGCCCAAAAAAAATTGAGCTTCTGTGTATTTGTATAAGCCCTGAGAATTCCTTGCAGTTTTTCCAGGCTAATCTGAACACTCCCCAACTCAGGTATCATTTCAATTCATCTTTTAATACCAATGCCAATGGACAAAATACAGGACAATTCAGCTCAAGGCTACAGTTCTTTACTATTTAGGTAAATACCATATTGCAAACAAGAGTATTGTCTTTGATTATTCAAATATGCCCACACACAGGTTGGGGTGGCACACTTGAGTTTTACCTTATATACAAATAGAACAGCACCTATTCAATTCCAATCTAATGCCCTCCTGAGCACTTTTTTCCCTCTTCCCTTGAGTACAAGCCCGTCCTAGCAGGGGCTGATGTATCCCTGTGGGATTTGGTGCAATATTTTGTCATTCTGATTGAAATGTGTGCTGTCTAGTCCCCATAGTTTAATTTAGAACAATTAAGGCTCAGGGTACATGAGCTGGCAAAGCACATTACAAACAATGGCTGCAGAATAAACTGCAAATCAATCCACACTAAATCACCTTGAAAATCCCTGCCAGCACCACAAAGCCATCCCGATTCCAGCCCTTCCTCCTCTCCCCTTCCATCTTCCCCGCAGAAAGGCAGTCTCCATTGTTGGGTTTGTAATGATTTTACAGAAGTGTTTATCCTTCCAGATGTAAAACTTTACAGACTCAGGCTGGGGATCAGGGGCAGGTAGGAAAAGATGCTGGAGGGGATGTCGCTGAGGTCATAACTATTTTGCCCCAGAAATGGATAGTGCTTTTTCCATTTTCCAACCCTTATACTGACATGTATGGAAATGCGTCTATACACCTGACCAACTTACCTTATGGGAAATATTTGCTGTTTTGTTCGTCTTCTTGTTTATTTTATTTGACACCTGAATTGGCATCTCCTTCCTTCCTCATCCCTCTATATGTATCCACCCCATAAAGCTGCCTACTTGGCCAGAGAGGATGAGCTGCCAGGTATAAGAACTTTCTTCAGCTACAACCCATGAAATCTCATGAACTCACCTTCACCACCCTTTTTTGTTGTCTAAATGAAAGAGCACTAGAGTAAATAGCTCATCCTGTCATCTGGATAGGATCACTGCAGGGCTGGCAAATACCATGTTTCCAAATTCCAAGGAACCTGTGAAAGCAAGGCATGACATCAAAATTTTAAATGTGCACATTTTTTCATTTAACAATTCCACTATTAGGGTTTTTTCCAATAGAATTATTTTCCCAAGAAGGCAAATATATGTGTGTGAGCATTTCTTGGAATATTGTATTAGTATAGTGAAAATATTATAACCTATCAAAATTTCCATGAAGAGCAGAATGGTTAAATAATGCATCATGAAATCATGTGATAGAAACTGCGACCCTTAAAAAGAAATATAGATCTACATGAACTGATTCAGAAAAATGTTCTTAAAATAAATTTAATTTAAAAGTGAATTGTAGAATAGCTTGAATAGTATAAGCCCATTTTTGCAAAATGCATATACATTAGCATATACATTTTTTAAATCAGGAAAAATAGATAGCAATCTCTTAGCAATAGCTAATTCTGGGGGTGGAATTTCACAGACTTTTTTTCTGCATATATTTAATATTTTTGTATTGTTTAATGTTTTACAACAAGTATATATTACTTTTATAATCAGAAAACATACACATATATAGACAAATATATAAATAAATATATAGTAAAGTGTATATTTATATGCTATATATATGATAAAGCATGATATAAACAATGGAATTATCTTCTAGTTTGCCTTATTTCTCTATCCATTAGTCCATTCACCAGAGAGTCATTAAAAGCCTGTTGGGCTGGGCACAGTGGCTCATAGCTGTAATATCATCACTTTGGGAGGTCAAGGTGGGAGGATTGCTTGGAGCTAGGAGTTCAGGGCAACATAGTGAGACCCTGTGGTGGCCTGCCAGTAGTCCTAGCTACTCAGAAGGCTAAGGCAGGAAGATTGCTTGAGCCCAGGTGTTCAAGGCTGCGGTGAGCTACGATCGCACCACTGCACTCCAGCCTGGGCAGCAAAGGGAGACCCTGTCTCAAAAAAAAAAAAAAGCTTGCTGGTCTGTTGAGTGTCACCATGCTAGGTTCTGAGAATACAAAAACAAGCCTCCATAGAGGTTATAATAAAGTGGTAGGAAATACCACTCCTCTGCACACCTTCATTACAGCCCATAATCTTGGGTTGGCTTCTTGACCAAGTGAGATAAAAAGAATTCAAATAATGACCTAGATCAATGCAAGATCATTTTCTTCCCCCAAATTCACCTATTATGGATATCACCTATTAAGGTGATAGCTGTCGTTCTACAACTTAGGAGCTGGTCATTTAAGATCCCTCCAGCCTCCAGACGTTCAAGTCTTCTTGGGGCTTACCACTGGAAGAACTATAATCACTAGCATTTATTCGGCACTTACCGCATGCCAGATACTACACCAAATTCTTTACCTATGTTATCTCATGTCATACCCACAGCAGCATTATGAAATAGTTACCATCACATATAGCATCTTTTCTTTACAGATCTGATGGCAGAGATCTGCCAAGGTCACCCAGTTAATATATGACAAAGCCAACACTGCATACAGCCCAAGTCTTCAGGCCACTGCAGCAGTCCTGGACACAGAGTCAGTGCTCACAACAGAGGCGGTCACTGCAGTAGCTGGTAGTTCTAGTAACATTTGCTAAGCTGTCAGCCTGTGAAAGGAAACTGATGAAGCAAGGGGAAAAACAAAACATAATTATGAGATTTGGAAAGTCCATGCCAGTAACCTGTCAAACTCATGATTTATGAAAAGCATTAATGAAGTATAAACAATTCCAGGTGGGTCATTCAATCAAGCTCTTGATGGTGAGATTTCACAGTTTAGAATCTGGGTAGCTACCAAATAGAATACTAATTCCTTGTGGGAGAAAACTTCAGCTTGAATTATATTGTAATTATGCCACGGTGAAGTCCTTTTCGCAATGTGTGTTCCTGGGGATTACTGAGCCTCTTGTATCTGAATGTTGAACTCTCTTGCTAGTCCTGGGAAGTTTTCATCAATTATTTGTTTAACTAGATTTTATAAACTTTTTTATCTCTCTTTCCCTCAGGAATACCAATAATTCGTAAGTTTGGTCTTTTTATGTAGCCCCAGCTGTCTCAAAGGCTTTGCTCACTTTTTAATATTCTTTTTTCATTATTTTTTTGTCTGACTGAATTACTTCAAAAGATCTGTCTTCAAGTTCTAAAATTCTTTCTCCTGCTTGGTCCAGTCTATTCTTGAAGGTTTTAAATGTGTTCTGCATTTCCTTTAATAAATTTTTCAGCTCCAGAATTTCTATTTGTTTTTTTTTTAATGATATCTATCCCCTTGGTCAATTTCTCATTCGTATCCTAAATTGATTTTCTGATTTCTTTGTATCAGTTTTCAGATTTCTCTTCCATCTCACTTAGCTTTTTTAGAATCAATATTTGGAATTCTTCATCTGGCATTACCAGGAATTTTTTTTGATTGGGATCTGTTGCTGGACAATTGTCGTTGTACTTTGGTGGTGTCATATTTCTTTGCTTTTTCATGTTTCCTGTGTCTTTCCATTGATTTTTGTGTATCTTATGTAGCAATCACTTGTCTCAATTTTTTGAAATTGCTTTTGAAGGGGAGAATATTTTCCTGAAGATGTATATATGTTGTTGGTTGTATAGGAAACTCTGGCTTTGATTTTGGGTGCCTGCAATAGTGTGATCTTTGTATGATTTCTTAAGCAGTACACATGATTTCCTTTGTGGCTTAGGAAACAGTTATTAGTCAAGGCGGTGGTGGAGTTTTGCTGGGAACTTGAATACCAGTCAAGCCAGTCTTCAGGCCCAAGTGGTAGAAGCAGTGGGCTTAGTATGCCTCATTTTAGGTGCCAGTGCAGCTTGCACTGGCAGCAGTGTTAGTGTGTTCCAGGGGGCCAATTCTTGAGCCTTTGGGTGGCTTGCTCAGATGCTAGTAGTTGGAGCAGAGGGCTGGGTGTGTGCGTGGATTCTCAGGTCCCTGAGCAGCTGGTGTGATGCAAGAGGGAGCAGTTAGCAGTAGTGGAGTGTAGGACCCAAGTGGTCCATGTTTGTGTTACTGGTAGCTGCACTGGATTGAGCAAGCTAGTCCCCTGTCCCACAGCTGCCTGTGGTGCCCTGTCCCCTGTCCTAGGTGTGCTTAGGAGAGTTTAGTCTCCCTGTCCCTTCCCACCTGGGTAACAATTGCAGCTTCTCTGGGCTTGCAATCAAAGAAGGCAAGTGCCCTTTCAGGTAAGCAGCCCAAGCAAGAGACTATGGGGAATACAGTCCACTTGTGTCTCAGTCTCACAGAAGCCTGTAGCAGGTTGGGGTGGAAATTGTCCTAGGTGTGTGGAGAGGAGCCGGGGCTTCCCTGTCCCTCCTCAGCTGGGCAGAGCTGTAGCTGTATCAGCCCAAACTCAGCCTGAGGGCAGGGTGTAGGGCAGTGTCGAACTCTCAAAATGGTACCTTGGACCTGTGATGGGAAAGGCTGGGGCCCCACTCAGGCAAGCAGTGTGGGCAAGAAACTGTAGAATATGCTGTCCATGCACGTTTCAGTCTCAAGAGAAGCCCACAACAGGGCAGTGGGGACCTTCCCAGGTGTGCATTGGAGCACTTGGGTTCCTCTATCCCTCCTAAGAGCCATGCAATGGCAACAGGTATTACCACAGTTCCTTGGTATGTAGGCTCTCAGAACAGTGCCCAGCTCTTGCAGCTCGAGGCTCAGGTGCCTATGGGATTCTGTTTAGGTTCCCTTTCCAGAACAACATCTCTGTGCAATCTCCAAGCAGCTCCCTGTGTTAGGCCTAAGACCTGTGTGGGTCAAGGACTTTTCTTGTAGCCAAGATCATAAAACTTCATCTCAGAGAGTGGAGCCCTGGGGACTTCTCTCATACTGTTTCCCTGTGTCCAGGAGCTTCTCCCAGCTCTTAGCCAGTCCCCAGCTGGGCAAGTTAGTTAAAGAGTGGGTTCACTCTCCTTACCCACTTTGGTGCTTCCTGTTGCTTCCCTGGTGAATTCTAGTGTTCTCTCCTAGATGATCTGTTCAAAATGTGAGAATCTGTTTACTATTCTGGTCCATGGAGGAGGCACATACTACCTGTGTCTTGTCAGCCACCTTAATCCTACCCTTTCTTCAATGTATCTTTATGGCAGAAATTACTAGTCATTATTTCTCCTGGGCACCTGACTTTGCCTTTTCATTTTGTTGATTCTTTCCTTTGTGTGCAGTAGCTTTCTAGTTTGGTATAGTCCCACTTGTCTATTTTTGCTCTTATTGCCTGTGTTTTGGTGTCATATTCAAAAAATCATTGCCAAGACTAACGTTGAGGAGCTTTTCCTTATATTTCCTTCTAGGAATTTTACAGTTTCAGGTCTTATGTTTAAGTCTTAATTCATTTTGAGTTGATTTTTGTGACTAGTGTAAGATTAGGGTCCATTTTCATTCTTTTGCACATGGATATCCAGTTTTCCCAAAATCATTTGCTGAAAAGACTGTCTTTTCTCTATTGCATATTCTTGGACCCATGTTAATGATCAGTCAAACCTAGATGCATTTGTTTATTTCTGGGTTCTTTATTCTGTTCCATTGGTCTATATGTCTGTGTTTATGACAGTACATGTTGTTTGGGTTATTATAGCTTTGTAATACATTTTGAAATCAGTAATTGTGATGCCTCCAGCTTTATTCTTTTTTCTCAAGATTGCTTTGGCTATTTAGGGTCTTTAGTGGTTCTATATAAATTTTAGGATTTTTTTTCTATTTCTGTGAAAAATGTCATTAGGATTTTAACAGGGATTGTATTGAATCTACAGATCATTTTGGATAGTACGGACATTTTAACAATATTAATTTGTCCAATCCATGAACACAAAATATCTTTCCATTTACTTGGGTCTGCTTTGATTTCTTTCATCATTATTTTATAGTTTTCAGTATATGACTCTTTCACTTTCTTGGTTAAATTTATCCCTAAGTATTTTTATACTATCATAAATAAGATTATTTTCTTAATTTCTTTTTGGATAATTCATTGTTAGTGTATACAAATGCTACTGATTTTTGTCTGTTGTTTTACTGAATTTATTTTTTAATTCTACTAGTTTTGTGTGTGTGGAGTCTCATTGTTAGTGTATACAAATGCTACTGATTTTTGTCTGTTGTTTTACTGAATTTATTTTTTAATTCTACTAGTTTTGTGTGTGTGGAGTCTTTAGGGTTTTCTACATTTAAGAGCATGCCATCTGCAAACAGACATAATTTTACTTTTTCCTTTTTATTTTTTTTTTTTTTTTTTTTTTTTTTTTTTTTTTTTTTGCCTATTGCTCTGGCTAGAACTTCTAATATTGTGTTGAATATAAGTGACAAGAGTACACATCCTTGTCTTATTCCTGATCTTAGAGAAAAAGCTTTCGGTTTTTCACCATTGAGTATGATTTCATTTGTGGGCTTGCCATATCAGGCCTTTTTTATGTTGAGGTACATTCCTTCTATACCTAATTTGTTGATAACTTTTATCGTGGAAGGATGTTTAATTTTGTCAAATGCTTTTTCTGCATCTATTAAGATAATTACGTGATTTTTTTATCCTTTATTCTGTTAATGTGGTGTATCGCATTGATCAATTTGCTTATATTGACCTATCCTTGCATCCCAGGAATAAATCCCACTTGACCATGATGGATGATCCTTTTACTGTGCTGTTAAATTCAGTTTTCTAATATTTAGTTGAAGATTTTTGCATCCATGTTCATCAGGTATATTGACCTATAGTCTTCTTTTCTTGAGGTGTCTTTGTCTGGCTCTGGTAGGAGGGTGATACAAACCTCACAAAAAGAATTTTGATAGTGTTCCCTTATCTTCTATTCTTTAGACTAGTTTTTAAAAAGATTGGCATTAATTCTTCTTTAAATGTTGGGTAGAATTCACCTATGAAGCCGTCTGGCTTTTCTTTGTTGGAAGGTTTTTGTTTACTGATTCAATCTCCTTATTTGTTATTGGTCTGTTCAGGCTTTCTATTGAATCCTGATTCAGTTATGAAAGATTGTATGTTTCTAGGAACTTATTCATTTCTTCTAGGTTATCCAACTTATTGGTGCATAATTTTTCATACCAGCTTATGCATGCCATCAAAAGCCATGGGACTGGATGCAGTGGCCAGCAAGAGCACATACTGCAGAGAAGAGAAGTGAACTGAACACTATTCCCAAGAGCATGCCAACATTTGGAGTCCAATAACAGGATATTGACTGGAAGTCACCATGCCAATGTGGAAACAGAAAGGATATAAAGAGACACAGATAGGAACTCAAATACTTGCCATCCTGAATCCTGAACCAGGAACCCAGAATTTTCAACCATAAGCCAGAATACTGAAATGCCACAGCCTCTGTCCCTTTCTTCTGAACATCAGGAGGAAAGGACCGCAGGAGGGGCACAGATCCACTTGCATGTGCTTTCTCAAAGTTGAGGTAAGCCAGGGGTGCTTGTATGCCCCTGGGGCAGCCTCCTGCCCAAGATAAAAGAAAACTCCACCACAGCAGCAAGAGAGTTGCCTAAACCTCATCACAAATACCCAGTGCCAGACCATGGGCAGCAGACAAGGGCCAATAATAAACCAATGCCTTTTGCCTTGGGAAAATTGGGACCTTCCAGAAACAGATCCAAACGTCACACACTGATGGGCCAAGCCCTGTGTTGGGTACTACAGAGCAGCTGCAGAGATAACAAGACCCCAGATCTTCAAAGAGACGTCAGCCAAGTGGACACGAAGAGAAAGTGACTAGAAGGTGGACATCTGATCCTGAAATGTGGTAGAAAAAGTTTCACCCATATCACCCTCTACCCTCACTTTCCTGGAATCCTGCTATGAAAAGTAAGTTGAATTTTCCAAACCACTGGGTTAAAAAGCATCCTGAGTGTGTGGCCTGAGAAAGTCTGGAGTGAGCTCCTATCTCCACCACCTGCTTCTGACAGCCCTGGCTTCCTGCTACAGGAGCACACCGTGGCATGTCAACTGAAGCTCTCTTGGCAGCAGGGAGAGTAAAGGAGCCTGTAACAAGACCAGGAGTGATTTCCACAACTGCTTCTCTTGGCATCCTTCAAGAGCCCGGTGGTGAGGCTCTCTGCCCCTCTTAAGAGGACCTGGGTTCTGTTTCTGACTCTTCTGATCTATAAAGAGGTTCTGTTCTTGATTTTTAAAAAATAAAATGAGCCTCATAACATTGTGCATTATAGCATTTGTATGGGGCAAATACCTGTCTTGTGTACCTTCCCTCTTCAATTCTTTACCTGTGGTAGGCATCACTAATCCATCATGATACACTTCTCCACTTAGCCAGGTGCAACCTCAGAATCCTCTTCATCACAGCACTGCAGGCATCCTAGTTAATCAAAATTATGATATAAAATGAAACCAATTTCCCATCTCTGGCATAGAAGTTTGCAGCAGAGAGTTTAGAATCAAACACAATTCTGAATTCTGGTTCTGTCATTATTGGTCTTGAGACCTGGATCCCAGTTTTACTGTTTATTTGATGTTTAACTTTGGACACATTAATTAAATCTCTCTAAGCCTCAGTGCCTTCATCTGTTCTTCAAAGAAGAGCCCATGTGTCTACGAAAGCTTGGGACAAGGGGACATATTTAGATTGAAGAGAGGCAGGCAAGGCTTCCCTGAAGAGTGAGCACTTGGGCCAAGACATGGGGGAGGATGGGAGCTCTCTCTCCACGGAGATGGAGGATGCTGCATCAGAGAAGGTCTGTGAAGACAGAGGACAGAACTCAGGGGGTTGTCAGGCAAGGGCCAGACCACTTAAGGCTTTCAGAACATGTTAAGGATTTTGGTTATTACCCAAAATGCCATGGTCGACCATACAAAGGCTCAAGCAGGATGGGAGGCATGATCAATGTTCAATCTGGGAGATATGTCCACTGTCTCTTCTATGACAAAAATACAACAGAGACAAGAGGGTACAAGGGTGGAGATGAGAGGCCCAGTTAGGAGGCTGCTGTCATACTCAGGGGAAAAGTTGTGGTGGCACAGACTAGGGATGCAGCTTTGGGGACTGGGAGAATAGGGGGGAAATCAGAGATCTATACAAGGTCACACTGAAGAGGATTCTGTAATGAACTAGGGAAAGGTCAAAGATAACTCCTGGAGTTTCAGTTTACCTTCCAAGTGGATGGTAGTAGCATTCGCTAAGACAGTGAACATCAAAGAAGACCAGATATTGTTTTGTTTTGTTTTTCTGTAGGGGAAGATTTATATATACAAGTAAAAGTATTAAATGTGCAGTCAGATATACAACACCAAGGATCCAAATTAAAGATAAAATAATACAGTCCAAAATCAGTCTTGCTGGCATATTTAATCAATGCTTGAACTGTCACGTACTCCCCAAAGCCCCCCTCTATAAGATCACTAAGAAAAGAAAAGGCCAACAGATTTTCTCTGCCTGGCCTGGGCATATAAAACCTGCGGCAGCGCTGACATCTACCCACATGCCTATCTGCAGGGATGATACTTATCCTTGCTACTTTTGCACCGAGTCTGGGTGCTCAATACGATTCTGGACTCTCAGAAGGCCAGGTCTTGAAGGAGAATGCTGCTGTGTGGCCACATGGAATTGGGCTGGGATGCAGCAAGCTACATAGAAAAGGAGCTGGTCTCAAAGAAAGGACACCGGAATAATTATCCTACCCACTAACTCTTTGCTGGCCTCATTTTACAGACATGAAAACTGAGGCTCTTAGTGAAATGACTTGTCCAGGTTTACGAAGGGAGTTAGTTTCAGGGCAGGGACCCAAATCTATATACTCCCAAAACTTTCAGCATTTCCAACTTTCAAAATTTTTTAAATCCATCATTAGATTGTAGTAGATGGAAGAGTCGTTAGCACATCCATGAGTTTAACCCCTGTCCAGACTTCCAGTTTCACTCATTCATTGTTGAAATACGCAATGAGCACCTACTAAGTGTCAGGCTCAAGGCCAAAGAGAAGTGTTGGTATAAATTCAGACCTTAGTTAATCCAAGGACTGAGCAAAGGGCTTGACTGTACAGGTGGAATATAAAGTTTTGAAACTTCAGTCAGATTTGTAGAAATTCAGAAACATTTTCCAGCTTTCTAAAGGTAGTTTCCAAAGATCCACATAAGAATTCATTTTCATCAAATGATTTGTCTTCATGAAGTCAGAGGTATAGAAGCTCAAGTAGCCACAAAAACTTGATTTTAACAGAGGGCAAGAGCAACACAAAAGGTTTGACTCCTACCTGCTTTCTGCAAGGAACATGCTTCCACATGTGGGATCAGAAAGATTGTGTTCCGCAAGGAACAATGGCCCTGTCACACAGGGGTCACAGATTTAGTTCAGAGAGGCCTCTAAAAGTTCAGATCTCTATCAGGAACAGCCCAGTGTATTTGAGCCCCTTTGATATCTGGTTATCAGGATGAAAACAGAACTTCTGGCACTAGAGACTGCTGATGAACTCAGTAGGCAAGGAGTCTTTATTGCTATTCTCTCTGGAGTCAGCTAAAAAAAGAGAAAAAAAGCTGAATAAAAGAGAAGAGCAAAGGAAAAGATTAACTGGGGCTTTCCAAACCTTACCCTTGCCATTCCGTTTCTTTCACTCCCTGCGTGGGACATTGGATTATTTATGTACCATCATTTAACTTATGACTAAAGGAAAAATGGAGTATTCATACCACACCAGTGTTTTTAACCTTCTCCTTAAGCATGGATTGCCTGCACAAATTTGGGGCCCAAATGGGTATAATATAAAATGAAGGCCACATTTCACAGTCATGAAAATTAAAATTATAAGGCCTAGACAGTGAGGTGAAAAAACGCTTGTGGTAAATGATTAATAAAAGAATGGAAATGATCACATATACATGGATCGTTGCTTGCGAAAACAGGTTTGCATTCAATAGGACTAGACATGTAAATAGCATATTGCTGCTTGTAAATGATCAAATGCTGCATTAAGGTGAAAGGATTAAGGATAAGCAGGGGAGAAGGGACATTTTTTGGTGTTCTTTAGTGTGTTTGTTTGAAGGGTTTCTTAATTATATTTTGGACTCGGTATGAGCCCGATATGGTAGAGAATTAGTCCCCACAAGAAGTAGGTGACAGCACAGAATTCTCTCACATTTTCCTTTTGTCCGTGTGTTTAGAATCATGATTTGTCTAATTCCAGCCAGTAACAAAGCAGAAGACACTTATTTGAAACTCAATTCTTGCTGAAAATTTGATAAGGGGTAGCTGACATCATCCGCTCCCCATATACACAGGGAGAACCTGTGGGGTCATGAATTTGGAAAAGAAAAAAAACCTGGATACAATTCGAATCTGGCCCATTTCCTTCATTTTCCCACCTGTTAAGTGGGAAGAAGAGATGGAAGGAATGTTTGCTGAGTGCTTACTGAGTACCAAGCCCTGGGCTTAACAATTGTCCATACATCATTTCACCTAATCTTCACATCCGCCCCATGAGACAAGCGCAGTATTAGCTTCAGGCCTTCGGTTTACTGCTGACGGCAATGAGGCTTCAAGACATTAAATAATGTGTCCAGAGTCATAGAGCTACTAGCAAGTGTCCAAGCCAGGAATCATCTTTAGGACTGTCCATCCCTGGAATCTGCTCCTTTCACTTTCTGCATGCCTCATGGATTATTCTGGAAATCAGAACCTCGGAATCTATCCCCATCAGAACCCTAATGAGCCACATCTCTAGTTTCATCAGCTCCCTTAACTAGCCCTTTGCCCTTTGCCACTGAGTGAGCCTCCGCCCCGTCTATCCCATAAAGAACAGGCCCCCGCGGTGCGGTGTGGGTGTGGGGTGCGAGCCAGGCCCCTCTTCGCCCTGCAGCCCTGGCAAAGCGGCAGCATCAGAGATGGAGAGCACGGGACACCCAGCAGCTTCCCTAGCGCACGTGTCCCGAGCCTTCTCCGAACCCAACAGTATGTGGACACTTGGCCTTAGGTAAGAGGTTCTGCACAGCCGGTTACAGCAGAAAGAGAAGGAAGAGAGAACAGGGTGTACGGAGGGTGGGGGAATGGGGGTGCCAAAGAGCTTCTCTTTCTCTCCAACACAGCCTCCTCAGCCACAGGCTTCAACACAGTCCAAAGGGGCAGTGCAGCCAGGTTCTGGTTCCTTCTTAAAACAGACTAACTGTAGTGTTTGTACCCTCACAATACCCTGGAATAAAATAAATAAATAAATAAATAATGCATGAAATATGTTAGCTGTGAATGCAATTATTCTTAATGTACAAATAATAAACATTTGTTAAGATTATAAAAAAAAAAAAAAGAGAGACTTCTAATTCCAATTCAGAATTGCTCCACAGAGAGCATCTATGAAGGTATTTATTTATCTTCTGAGATTGGCCATAATCGCAAACACAGAACTTGCCTTCCTTTTTCTCCTTTTGTTCATGGTAAGGTGAGGATTATGTCTCCATTTTTAATATGATCGAGACTTTTTTTCCCCTTCGAGTACAGGAAGAGAGTGGGAGCATTAACAACCCCAAACTCTGTTCAAGAATACAGTCTCTTCTCAGGCTTTTTCACACTACAATACATTTAAAGGCTCAGACGGAGAGCAGACCTAAAGACAGATACTTCCCTAGCATTTTGAAATCATTATGAGGTACGATCCTTTTGATGCAAAGGGCCTCTTTTTTTAAGCATGATGTCTTTTATGTGATGAGTAAAAAAAATGTTCACGGTATCAAATGCACGAGGAAAGAAAAAAAAAAGGTTCGAAAAAAATGGAAATCCTGTTTGTGTCCATAGGTGAATTGCTGCTGTGAGGCGGCTGCAATTTGACTTTGTACAAAAAGGGTCACTGAACAGAAGGTCAGGCAGCTGGCCATTTCCATTTCAAAGATGCTATCGAAAGGCCAAGAGGCAGTTCACCCAGCAGCCCTTTAGCAAACAAGATTTTCTCCTCTCTTGTTTATGATTTTTTTATGCCAAAACAGTTTAGTGAGAAGGTCCCCGATTCATTTCCCCCCAGAACACAAGTGGCTTGTGTGAGGTTTGAGTAGGACTTTAGTTTAAAGAATTGGAGGAGTTTTGAGTAATGAGGAGCCATTTGGTGGCCACTTATCAAAGGTTTTGCAGCGAGGCAATAAATCACAACAGAGCCCCTTCACTCAGGCTGAGACAACTGGAGAAAGGTAGCTCCGTTATTACGAATTATGGCTTGTCACGTCTGCGATGAGGGAACTCAGCTTTACAAACACCTCGTGTGTTAATCAAGAGCCCCTTGCAAAAACCATAGGAGGAAGGCACAAAATTCAAGGAGATTATGATTTAGGTTGAGTTTGATGTCTCAGTATAATCAATCGTTAGCTCTCACCTAGTAGCCATTGCCAGGCAAAATGATGCTGAAGGAGCTGGAAGTTACCGATCCCTAAATGTCATGGGCCTGGATGACTTAAACACAACATGAAGAGAAGGGCAGCAGGAATACAGAAGAGCAGGCACCCAGCCTAATGTTGCTCACCATTGAAACCTTTTGCAGACTTTAATATGAGCAGGTCTCTAGTCACCACAAAAGAAAAAAAAATTTTTTTTTAAATGGAGATGGTTAACACTAAAGGCACTACTGTTTGGCCTGTCTGCCAGGGAGACCAGGCCAGCCTGGACCATGCTAAGAGAGTCTTGGGCCCACTTGTGATCAGAACCTCCAGTCCCAGAGGACAAGCCTAGTCCTAGCAGTGCCAAAAGTCAAAACCAGGGAAGTCACATCCATCGACTGGCCCTAGAAGTGCAGAAGAAAGCTGAGAAAAGGTCAGGAGCTGCATAAAGGCAGGAACAGGGTGACACAAAGAGCAAGGGTAGATGAAAAATACAAGGCCCAAGATAATTACTTTAAACAGAATATTTACCAGGGGGGCTTTGTCATGGAAGGAGGAATGGTATCTAGTGAAGCTTCAAGGCATTGGCCAGGCCAGATACTCATGGGCCTTAATGTTCCCTGGAGCTGTCTTTAAAAAGCCCTCATACTTTGCCGTCTTTAACCCTTTTCTCTGTAAAATGATACAAATGGCTTCCCAGCTTGTCCTTTTACCCCACAACAGCGTGAGACTCGATTGACCTGTCCCTGGATGACCAGTCATTAAGGGCTCAGAGCAGCCATGGAAATCTCATAGAGGTCAAGGTGGGGTCTAGAAACAGCCCCCTGGGAGGGGAAGCCGGCGATTTCTTTGCTGCTTTAGCCATGCTGTGAGCCCTCTAACACTCTGGAGGGAAAAAAATGAAAAAAAAAAAATATGACTAATAACTGCTCTGTACTGAAGATGCACTTAATACAGTGAAGGAAAAGTGTGACTGCCCCCCCAAATAGTCTCGTAGTTTTCCTTGAATGCAGTCTAAAATCTAATACAATGAATAATCTTGCACTTTTATCATTTCGTCTTTTTAAAAGATCCTTATTTTAATGATTTTATGCTTACAGGAGCGAAAAAAATATCCCCTCTTGCTGTTCATTTACATTTTTCCAAAAAATTTGTCTTTAATGACTGGAAGAAATGTCCGTTGGCAGAGAGAGACAGAAGAAGGCAGGGAGAGGAGGGCGGGAGGGACGGAAGAAGAGAGAAAGGGAGGGAGAGAGACAAATCCGGCTGCTGCACTGGCTGCTGCTTCCAGAAGCAATCGCCGGCATCTGTCAGGACTCCGGCTGAATGAAGGTCTGTCTTATCAAGCGTTTGCTCTGCTCCTGCACACCTAATTGTGTGGCCTCGACTATGATGGAATTTGTTCCTTAAGAAAAGGGGGAAACATGAGCCTTGGTGCTTTCACAGTGGGGTATCTTCTGAAATAATAAATAACCCAGGGGGTGGATTTGGCAGCGGGGAGACTACTTCCTATGTTCTCCCCAGGGGCGTCGTGAGCAGCTGCAGTCATTAGAGAAAGAGAAGAGAGTTTGAGAGGAAGATGATGTGAGTGGAGAGGACGGGAAGGAAAGTGTGAGGTGATGTCACAGAAGAGAGGAGAGATCTTGCTGGACTCTCTGCCCATAGTGGCTAGGATTTTACCTGTTTGGAACAGTACACTTTGAATAGCATGACCTGCAGCTCTTTGGTAATTGGGCAAATTCAGTTATAAGAACTTTTAAGAGCCTCTGCCTGGTAGTTTTTCAGTGGTGGCTGGTAGGGGCCACGTGCTGGAGAGACTAAATCCAGACTCACGATGATGCTGTCTCTACCCTGGATGTCTCTCTGAACTCATTCTGCAAGCGGTCTCTCCATCTGCTCTGGCCCCACATCCCGCAGCCCCCACCCTGCAAGCCCAAGAGAATGCTGCGTTCAGATGGCTGGGGCAGCTCCCTTGGCCAGGCCCCACATACGAGCCTCGGTGCCGGGGTCAGCCAGCAGACGTAAGAAGCACATATGTGTCCATGGTCAGATTTTCACATTCTCACGGGATGGCATAGATGATCCTATGATCCCCTTCAGAATTCCTGTGGGGAGGAAAGAATTTTGGCATCCATGAGAATGCAGATCAGCATTGTCTGAAATTCTCAACTGAAGGAGCTTGCAATGGCCCGTAATAATTATGCTTTCTACAATGCTAAAGCCTTTTTGTCTGCCTGCTTTCTTTATTTATACATAATACAAATCCTGCTGGGTTGTTATTATCCTTCCCGTTTTACATATGAGGAAAACTGAGGCTCAGACGAGCTAAGTAGCCGCTCCAAGTTAGTGAACGGCAGAGCCAAGAAAGACACTCTGACCCTCTGACTCCACGCTTAGTTGTCCCAGAGCCAGAACGGGGCTGCTTACGGGACGAGGAAACCTCATTCAATGGAAACAACAAACCCCTAATTGAGCTGAGATGGTGCCAAGGATCCCCACTGCCTGACACCCCTTTGGGTTAAAGAACAGAGTCCCCAGTGTCGTCTCTGGTCCCAGCTGGCGAATTAACAACTTTCCCCTAGCCGCAAGTGAGGCGCTGAGACAAGAGGAACACAGAACTAGCTTCTCATGCCCTTAAGTCCCAGTGGGTGGAGGACCACAGGGAATCTGGTTCCCTACACTCTCGGGAAGCAGCTGGAAGTTCCCTAATACCTGGTGGTGAGCAGGAGGATGGAGGTAAGAAGCTGTGGGGAAGAGAAAGAAAAATAGAGACTGTCCACTCAGGACAAATAGAGACTGTGCTCTCAGGAGAAGGACCGAAGAGTTGCAGGAAGCAGCAGTATCCCAGTCTGCCCCCGCTCTGAGCCAGCCTGACACAGCGCCAGCCAGATGGAAGGAGGGAGAGTGCCCAGGGTACAAACTTGGGGAGTGCCTGGCCTGGCCGACTTCTCCTCCCAAGCCCTCTGGACTCCAATCTAAAAATTTCAGACTAATACTCTTGACCCTGAGTTACTTGCCAGATGAGCAGATTTCTAGCTGAGAGGAGGCATCCTGCCACACCTGGCCTTGCGGAAGAGCAATTTATGCAATCACCTCCTCAAAACTCCAAGTGATGGCCGGTTTTCCCCACCTGTGAGTCCATCCACCAGCACTGTCGCAAAGCTGGTACATCTGCAGTGCCTTCAAGACAGGGACAGCTGGGCTGTACTGAAAAAAGCACTGGCCCCAGTTTGAGCCAGGGAGGAAAGGACCAACAGCTATTGAGTTCCCTCTGTGTACCGTGTCCTGCGCCAGACACTGCATATGCACATTTAATCCTCCCAGCAGCCCTACAGGGTGGGCGTGATTATCTCCATTTTTACGGTTGGAAACTGAGGCTCATAGATTAAGTGACTCGTCCAAGGTTGCATAACTAGGTAAGCAGCAAAGGCAGAATTCAAACAATCTGACACAGTGTATGCTCTCTCTGTTACACTGAGAGGCTTCAGTGAATTTCTTGGGATTATTTCAAGAATTAAATGGAACAATGTTAATAAAGCTAAAGTGCTAAGCAAATATTTGCTCTGTGTGTGCACGAGTGTGCACAAACAACATTCACATAGAGGCAGGCAGGCAGATCTGCAGTTCATTGTACGGAAGAGCCATGTGAATTAGTACTAGTGGTGTTTCTCTCCACAAAGCAAATATCTGTACCTTACACAATTCCCCTGTGAACCCCATCATCACCACGGCCATTAAGTGTGGTCCCCAGATGAAGTATGAGCATGCTGGTCAAAAATGGATATTCACAAGCTGAAAGCACTTTATGATTATCAGGAGACAAAAAATGAATTAAAATCACACCCTGCTAAGTGCCACAGAAGTATTTTCAAATTAGCATCGTTGCTGCTATCTCCCCGAACCCTGGCATGTGGGTTATACCTGCTGACATGTCCCTCGGGAAAACTAATATGTTCAAATCAGACCCGAGGCAGATGATTACAGTTTATTTCCCATACCAGTGACAACAGAAACAGGCCAGCTTTGTCAAAGGGGTAAAGTGCAGTGGGCTCTCTCTCTCTCTCCCTGTCTTAATGAAATGTGCAGATCTGACTACTTGCCTTTTCAGAGGGTCATTTCTGTGATTTATAAATTCCTAGAAAATCTGGGACTAGGGCAAGGAAAAGAAGGCACTTAGAGCACAAAATTTAAGAAAGAACTTGTTCTCTGGGTTGTGCAAGTGCCAACCCTACGCTCGCAGGTCCCGGAGAGTGAATGCTGCCTTAAATTCTGCACCTTGCCTTACCCTAAACTGGGTCCTGAATGTCCTAGCACCAGCACAGGCACCTACCATCAAAGAGGGTAGAAAGACAGTGGCTGCCCCTGCAGAATGCCAGAGAAGCCTCTATGAGTCTGGTGACACATCTTTCTAAACTACAAAGCAAGAGAAAACGAATGTATGGGAATGCATCAAGGCCAGGCGGCACTACCACCCCAGCATTTGGAAACCATCCTGTACACCCTGCTGCTCCTCACCCTTCCATTATCCCAATATCTGTGCCTCGGGGGTGGAGGAGGGAACGAAGGGACAGTTAGCAGGGCTAACTCACCCCTGAGTTCCAGCAACCCTCAGAGGAAGCAGTGAGGGCAGACAAAGGGCGGCCCAGCAGCCCAGCTCGCATCATCCTCTGTTAGAAGCCCCAGCCTGACGCAACACCAAGTCACAGGTGAGAATTGCAGGGCAACCAAATGTGCTTCATGAACTCAGGACATGATGAGACACAGGCTCAGGTTAGATGGTGACCCTTTCTAGCACACCCCCATTTGAATTGGGTTATGCTAGTCCTGCCAGGGAAAAGAATAGAAGAAAGAAATGTTTCCATACATTCGGAAGATCTGGATTGCATTTTCAGCAAATGGAATCAGTGGGGTACAAGCAAACATCTGGGGGGGGGGCTGAACACCCCAGACGATGTAAGCCAAGTGTGTATAAATCAGACGGCGAATCCTAGAGAGTGCAGTAGTAGCTGTGTCTACCGAGGATGCCACAGGAAAATGGAGTCAGGGTTCCATTGTGTTCAAGGGAACAGAGGCCTCAGAGGCAGGGAGAATAGGTCTCCCCCTCCACTTGCCAGGTAGCGGGATTGGAAACCCACCTCCCCTAGCTTCCTGGGATAGGGAATGAGATGGAAGCCAAAAGAATGTGAGGGTCAAAAACAGGGGCGAAGGGTGGAGGACATGTGGCTGCCTCCTCACACTGCAGCTGCAAATGCAAGCGCTCGCACAAACTCCCAGCAGACAGCCTGTCCACCCTCTTTCTGTGTAATTCTTTGGACTCTAGAGACTGGCCCATTCTGTTGCCACCATCTACAGCTTCCAAGGAAGGTCTCTCCCCTACTGGGTCCACTGAGAAAGATAGAAAACAGACATCACTTATCAGCTGTGTGACTTCAGGCAAGTCACTTTTCTGAGCCTCAGTTTCCCCATCTGTAAAAAGGCAGCAAGGTCCAGCACAATGCATGGTGCTCAGTAAATATTAGCTGCCTCCTCTCATACTGCCGGTGCAAACAGACATTATTTGTGATTAAAGGTATCATATGAGAGCACGAAACCCAGTGCGTAGCTCAAAACCACGAGTAAAAAATCCATTCCTTCTGCTCCTCCCTATCCTCCCCTGCCAGGTCCACACAAACATTCTTTTCTTCATCTGCTCCAGGTAGCTTTAAGACAGAGGTAAAATCTCTGCAAGATGTAAACGTTCCTGGGTGTTGCACCATAAGAGCTCAGCCAGGGGCAGAAGTGGAGCCCTGGAGTGAAAAACCAAAGAGGACCTGGAAGCTCTAGAAGAGAAGGGATGAAAACCAAGAGCCCCTATCCATCAGCCTCAGCCCCAAAGGTGTAGCAGGACAGCCACCTCCTCATTACCGGTTCCTTCTTCCTGCCTGCCCCGCCGTGCACAGCCCCCATACGCCGGACTATGGGAGACACAGAAGGGGGTGGGAGAGAGGAGTCAGCTGTGTGCCAAGGGGACCAGCGAATGAGGAAGGAAGAGGCAGCTGTTCCTAAGAGACAGCCCAACTCTCAAGATCTAAGCAGGGACCTGTGTTTCCATCTCCAGCTGTGTGCTTGGTTAATCATCACCTTCCCGGGGCCCCAAGATTCCATAGGACAAATTATCACACCAACTTTCATTAACTAAGGAAGCCTAATCAGCCAGAAACTCCAGACCCACAAAAACCACTGAAATCCAAACCATCTAAATGTGTTTGACCCGAATTATCTTGATAATAACTTAAATTGTCCACTTAAATTGGAACCTGCTCCCCAGCTGACCAAAGGCCATGTTCTATTGAATAGACCACTCTCTCTTTGCTTACTCCTGAAAAGGCATAATCTATAAAAGCATATTAAATCCTGTATATCTGCAGATTTTCTTAAGAATAATCATGCTAATATTTTACCTTACTTAACAGAAGATAATTTATTCCTCCATATTTGCCATTTTTAACTCTAGAAAAGGTGAAAACACACTGATAGAAAGCAAATCAGTAGCTACCTGGGGCTGAGGGTGGGGAGGGGATTGACCGCAACGAGGAAGGAGGAACTTTTGTAGGGTCACGGAGCTGTGTCTGGATGTGGAGGGAGTTCATCGAACCGTACACTTAGAATGACCACGTTTTATTATATGTAAATTATACTTCAATAAAGCTAACAAACATGCCATTTTTGCACAATGGAGTGGCATAACTTAAGAATGTCAGTGAAAATGTTGCTGCTACACAGAGATGGAAATACTAGGTCTGCCAAAATGTCTCAATAACAGGGTACTTCATCAGAGCATGTCAATATTTTGTGGAATAAATCACTGTCTGTCAGCTGCCTGAGGTGGAGCCATGTAACATTTAACATGCTCAGAGTGTGTGTTTCCCCATCGCATCCCTCCAGGAGCACTAGCGAATTCACTGGAAGTTCAAGGCAATAGTGCTCCTCAGGTGGGCAATCAATAGGGCAGTCTGGGACACTAGAAAAAGAAGGCAACGTTTTGAGTCAACAGGGAACTCTCGCAGCTCAAAGGTATGGTGTTGTCAGAGCCTTTTCCATATTTACTCATTTCTATATTTACTTGGCAAATCAAAAATTTGAGACCCAAAGTCATTTGAGACCCACATGTTTTTACTTTACACCCATCTGATTTCCCAAGAGACACCTGGTGGTGCCCAAAAGTCCTCTGGGGACTCAAGGTTGTGACCACAAAGTTCTTGGTAACAAAAGGAATTTCTCCATCCCTGTTATTCCTATGGGTGAGGTGTCCAGGATAAAAGTATTGCTCCATCGTTTCCAAAGATCTGTGTGTGTGCCCTACCTCTCTCAGATCCACCCAGAAGTGCCTGGAGAGAGGAGGTCCATGGGGCACCTGCACACCCCTTTGGAATCCCACATAGCCTGCCCTGGGGTGCAGGGATAGGTTGGTAAGACCCCTAGCCGAAAGCTCAGGCTGGGAGTGGAAAGAGGAAACCCAGGGTCTGCTGATGTCTCTCACTGGACAAACCTCCAAGTCACAATCTCGAAGAGTTATAACCACTGTCATTTTTAGTTCATTGATTTTTTGTCAATGGCAACTGATGGGGAACTTGGTCTTGGTCTTGGTCTTGGTCTTGGTCTTGGTCTTGATGGGGTGCTTGGTCCAGAATAAGCACCTCATTAATATATGCAATTCAATTCAACATTTTCTAAGCTTCTGCTGGGTACAAGCTTCTGCGGGAATTGTCTTAAACATGTATCTTCCTCTCCCTGGGGGATCTTGTCAAGCCCTCAGCTTTGACTGCCAGTCTCCCTGATTATGTCTAAAACTCTCTCTCCAGCCAGCTCTCTCCCTGAGCTACAGCAATGGCTTTCCACCTGCCCACTGAGCATCACTCCCAGGAAGTTTGGCAAGAAACCACAATACGATAAGAGCAAATCCAAAATCAACAACATTGTTCACAAATATATTCCCCACCTGGACCCCTAAATCAAAGAATAGCACCCAGACAATAGGTACCCACATCCCAAACTGAGATGCACCTGGAATCCTTTCTCTCCTCAACCACCATCACATCCAGTTGGTCACCAAATTCCATCAATTCTACCTCACAGCTATCTCTTAAATCTACCCTTTCTCTCTCCATTGCCACACTCTGCACTTTTCCTGGTACCTCCTAGTTCTTCCCGCGCTTCCAGTGGGAGGATCCTCGGACTCATCCTCTACAGCCAATGCTGTCACGGCCCTGCCCAGGTGCCCTTACCAGCTGACGCATTCATGTCACAGACTCTGCAGATTGGAGCTGCTACAGCCTCACACCTACACACTTTTCTGGAGGATTGTCTACCTCCACCTCTGCATGGTGGAACCATCTGACCTGGAGATTGCCTGGATTGCTTCCTCCCTTGGGCGCAGCGAGGACAACCTCTGTGGTGTAACTGGCACTCCAGAGCTCCCGTGAGATCCGGCTGAGGCTAGATCCTTCCCAAAACACATCTTTTCCCAGCTTCTTCCCCTGCCCTGTCCCACTTCTTTCACTCAAGGCTTTTTTTTTTTTTTTCTGATAGTACTCCTTCAATAAATCACTTACACAAGAATCCGCATCTTAGACTCTGCTTTTTTTCTTTTTTTTTTTTATTTCAGCATATTATGGGGGTACAGATGTTTAGGTTATGTATGTTGCCCTTGCCTCCCCCCCTTCCCCCCAAGTCCGAATTTCAAGCGTGTCCATCCCTTGGATGGTGCCTTACACTCTTCTTTTAAGGAATCTGACCTGAGATATCCTTCATATTGGCAGAGAATAATTTATTTTTAAAGGGATAGTTAATCATGTAATTCCTTGGCATGAATGTCTCCCTCACCGTGTACATAAAATCCAAAGACCTTAGTGTATCGTGTAAACTCTTGCCTTCTCCTCCCACCTGCCCTGCTCCAAGCTCCCCATTGCAACCAGGCCATCTGCCCTTCCTTTCTGCTAAACTACTCCACCTCCCTCCAAAGCCAGGCTCTTTCACACCTCTGCGTAAGCTCATGTTCTTCTCTTTGCCTGCAATTTATTTATCCATCTTGTCTAACCTCTCATTCATCCTTTAAGGCTCAAGTTAAATATCACCTCCTCCCAGAACTTTTCCTGAGCCTCTCCCCCTCTCAGACATCCTTAATATTCAAGTGGTGTCGTGTACACACCTCTATTACAACATTTGCCTTGTTGTGTTGTATTTCCATGCTACCATCAAGAAAATGTAGTGCATATTAGTGTACGTTTTATCAGGACAGGGACTATTCCTTAGACATCTTTGTGCCCTCAATGCCTGGCACTGTGCCAGGCACAGAGTAAGTGCTCAATAAATATTTGTCGAGTGCATGTACAGCCCATCAGTTTTCAGTTCTCCAGCCTTGGATTACCCTTTCCTTTACAAGCTAAAAAACACGGTGGTGTGGGCTCCTTGTTCCATTGTATCCTACTGCCTGCAAAGTCTTTAACCAGGTTTCCCTCCCCGGGAGTTTCCAGAGTGCCTGGGGGGTGTATTTGCATCCTAGGAGTCATCTTGGCTGCCACTTGTCACATCTAGATCTGGGTTACTACTCTAGGCTTCTCTGGTGGGTCACTGCTTGCCTTAGCCAGGTTTGCCAAGCCAGATGAGCATTCTCGATATCAACTCTTCCCCAGTGAGGGCATTGACTCTTTCTTAATTTCCCAACACACAGCCTTAGGCAGAGCATGGTATTTGACAGACCTTCGCTGAAGACTTGGGGAGAACTGCGGGGAATTACGATATGGGGAAGAATCCACAAAAGTTGGTGCGAAAGATCACTGCTCCCAGAGTCCATGGAGTTGTGCCTCTGAAGGTATCCCTGTCCTTAGTCCCTTCACACACATGTCACCATGTTTCAAAGCCAATTTATCACCTCCATGGACAGAAGTTCTCTACCTAGAGACCAATGTCTGACATCCCTTCTCTCCAGCTAAATATGGAAATCTTTCTTTGTCTCCTACTCAGTATCAAAACAATCTCTGCAAAGATGCATCTCTTACAGTGAACAATACTTTATATCATTTTGAATTGGGCTCCTACCTCATGGTTTCAAACTGTCCTTTCCAGAGCAGGTTCTGCACTTTGCCTTTGCATAACCAAAGATATATTGAAATGTCAGAGTCCCCCACACTGAAAGAAAAAGAAAGAACAGTCCTCCCATTCCCTACTATGTAAAATCTCTATCTCTGAAAAGTTGAAAACTGCTGTTATCTTTGAAATAGGAAAATTTAACCATCAAGGTTTCAGAAACACTGTATTCCAGGCTCGGGGTATTGCAGTACTCAAATGAATAAATAAATAAGTGGATGCAAGAGTAAACCAAGAATATCCACATAAGGGGATAAAGTAAAGCTTGAGTCTGAGGGGCTGGAGAGAAGGGATAATTTAAACCTACGGAGATGGGGGAACTCATTCCAGGAGAAAGAAACCACAGCAGCAAAGGTCAGAGCCCAGCAAACAGGACCTTGATGGCAATTTCTAGGAAAATTGTGAGAGATTCATGCATTGATCAGGAGTAGTCAGACTGGAAGGCGAATAAGTCCTTTCCAGTGCAGGATCTGTTCTGTCTCTAAGGCAGGGAAGTATTTGAATTAAAATGCGTATTTACAGTAATAGGTGATGGCAGACATTTCAAGGCTTTTGCTACAGTCTAATATCACTTTATGGGTTGCCAACTTTTGATAGAAATGACTGAACTGAACCACGTCATCAGAATAGAAAAAAAGACCAGAAGAAGAAAAATGCCTTGCCTCTTTGTGGTGAAATTATGGATGAGGTTTTTATTATTATTATTATTATTATTATTATTATTCCTATTTCTCTATACATTTCTGCATGTTCCAATGTTTTTTGCTAGGAGCAGGTACCGTTTTATGATAAATCTAAAGAAAAACATTGCTACCATATTCACAATTCTGATAATAAACTCTGAGGAAAATCCTGGGTAACTTCAAATGAAAAGGAAAAAAATTTTCATTTAGCAAACTTAGCCCTCTCCAATAGCACATTAGCTTAGAGCCCAAAGTTACCCTCTCTTTAATAAGAAAGTAATTCAGTCCCAAAAACATTACTTCTCAAAAACTGCAGAGAATGGCAACTGACCAACTGAGCATTAAAGTCCAAAGAGTCATCTCTCCTCATCTTATGTCCAAGCCACCCTGTCCTGACGAGGTACAGAGGCACAGATGTTCCTTTGGAAAATCATAGCAAAGCCAGAGACAAGTGAGTTGGTGTGGAGGGTTCCACTTCGACCTGGAAACACATCTTCTAGGAGCTAAACCAGGAAAGAAGTGGTATTTGTGTGCAAAGAGCAAATAACCTCACCTGCAGGCTAGTTACTGAGAGTACCAAAAGAAGAAATTGGATCAGAGATTCCATACAACTGCAGCTCATACAAGAGGAGGAATGAAAGAGTTCAAAATGATGTGCTTCTCAGAAAGAAACCTTTCAAAGAGGGAGGAAAAAGGAGGCCACAGAGTTAGAATCTAGCCTGGCCCAGAGGTGAAAGAAATTCTTTACAGACTCAGGAATTGTCACCAAGATTAATGCCAACGCACATGGAGAGCATGAGATGTCATTTGGAAGGGAAGATGGAAGCGTCAACATGAAATACCCGAGAGAGCCTAAAAGGTGACAAAACAGTACCTGGAAATGAGAAGACAATGGAGGGGTCACGTGATCATTCAAAGTGAACATGTGGGGAAGGCAAAGGTGGGTGGATAGACGGGCAGAGCTGCCAGTGGGAAGAGCTGGATGAAGGAAGAAGCGAGTACCGGGCAGAGGAAAGGGAGCATCGAATGATGAGGTCACTGTACCATGTGCAACCTCTGTGAAGGAACCTGCCACCCAGCCGGCAATTCTTCAGGATAGAGAAGAAATTACCTGCCCATTTTAAGCACTACAACTGTGTTAATTCGTAGCTAAGTTCCCAGATTTCAAGTGAGTGCTCCAGATCAGCACACTTCAATACAGATACCAAAAGAGATTTTGAAATAAAAGAAGTCAGTGGATCAGGCCATATGTGTTAGTCTTAAAGCAAAAGGAATAGCAAATGTTCGAGGAAATGTTGCTTAGGAAACACAGTTTAGCAATCAGAAAGTTGGCCTAGATTAAGGGAGGGGTCATACCAGGGCTTTGGGCTTGGTCACTATGCAATTGCCTTGTCCTGGGCATTCAAACTGATAGAAAATCCCTGAGAGTTGTATTGAGGGAATCCCAATTCTACACAGACGGCTGAAAAAAGAGATATGCAAATGGCAGCCAGGAAACAAAGGGGGAACTTGTGTATTTTCTTTGCACCCTTAGGGGAAAGAAAGGGAGGCTGAGTGGCCCTGGGATACTGAGAAAGGCTGGACTTAACCAAAGATAAAATGAAGGCCATACTCAAGTGACATAGAGACTTCCCAGGCAAATAAAATTCCATTTTTTAAATTACACATGGAATAACATATGCAAAGGAAGTTGTGTATTACCATACATAGAAGCAGCAAGAACGATGCCCAGCACATAACTGGTGCTCAATAGATACCATATAGTCATTCACTTATTTATTCATTCATTGAATAATTATTGGCAGTCTACTACATGTGCAAGGCGCTGTTCTAGGCACTGATGATTTAGCATTAAAAAAAAAAAAAAAAGACAAAGCCCTCATGGAGCTTACACTCCAGTGGAGAGATGGGCAAATATGCAAGCATGTATGGAATAAAGTCAAAGAGGAGTAAGTGCTGTGGAGAAAAATGAAGCAGGAAGGGGCTGGAGAGGGTCCAGGGGCTTCTTTAGATGGGGCAGTCAGGGAGGCCTGCCTGAGGAGGTGGCATTCAGGCAGAGGCCTAGATGAAGTGAGGAAGCCAGCCACGTGGACACCTGAGGAGGAGCCATGCAAAAGGAGGGAGCAGCAAATTCGAAGCCCTGAGTCCAGACCGAAAGGAGGTCAGTGAGGCTGGATCAGGTGGAGGGAGGAGAGAAATGGGAGAGTGCAGGGTTGGAGAGGGAGTTTAGGATCTGGCTGTGGTGGCCTTTGTGGGCCATGGCAAGGACTGTCAAAGGTACTGCAAACGTGTGGGAAGCCACTGGAGGGTCCTAAGCAAGAGAGCCACCTGAACTGAGTTCTGTCCTTAAATAAACCCTTTGACAGGTCTGTGGAGAGCTGACTGTGGGGGCTGGGAGCAGGGAGAGGGCCGGGTGAGGAGTGAGAGGATGGCGGCAGCTTGGGTGACAAAATAGAAGGCACGCTCCTGTTTCCCCAAAGAGACGGTCCCCAAAAATGTATTTTGGTCAACTCGAATATACGATGTCTAGAAGGTGAATGAAATGGTCAACCTTCTGCTTAGAGCAACGGTATTTTATTTTCTTTTGCATACATATCTAAATTACATCTGCAGAATCAGTCTAGAAATATCACGTCAGGGATATTTCTTTCTGATCCACCTCACATACGTGCAGTCATTTCACTCGGACTCACCACAAGCATGTTTGACATCAAGTCTTTTTTTGGGCCACTTTCTGAGTCACTGCACATAAATTCCCAGGGCACGCTGTCCTTACTTCCACCTGGGCCTTTCTTTAATCCATGTATGATGCTGTCGCCGAATCATTTATCCCAAGTCCCAGCACATTGGTGAGGATTCAGATTTTAAAGAAACACATCAGGATGTAGGTTCCTTGACGGTAGGGACATGGCTTTGTTAACTACTGTACCCCTAGAGCCTAGAGCAGGGCTCAGCAAACTACAGCTTGGGGTCCGAATTTGTAAATTAAGTTTTTATAAATAAAGTTTTACCAAACCTAGGCCCACTCACTTACGTGTTGTCTGTGACTGCTGTCACTGTACAACAGCAGAGCTGAACAGTGGCAACAGAGACTATGTGTCTTGAAAGCCTAAAATATTTACTATCTGGCCCTTTACAGAAGAAGTTTGCCGACCGACCCGCCCACCCCCCCACCCCCGTCCAGAGCATTGCCTAGCACATAGTGGGCACTCAAAAAAATTTGTTATTGACTAAATGGCTGGATGACAACTCCCTATTTTCTGAAGGATAATTTAGAGAAAGGAAGTGAAAACCTTATATTCCGCGGTATTTGTTGAATTCGTCCTCAAGCGCCCTCCACACCGGCCCCTTCTAGTGGCTCTTTTCAGGCACTAAGTGGCATAAAAGCCTTTCTGTCCAATTCTTAAGGGAGCGTTTTCTGAGGCAGCTCTCCTTCCCTCCACACCACGAACAACTCTAAAGACCTCACTGCTCTCCCCTGTGCCTCCATTCTCCACAACTCGAAAACAGAGTGTTTGTGGAACTTGTAGGTCAAGTGTCTTCAGAGACAGGTACTGCAGCAGGAGTGTTTGACTCTTCCATCTGGAAAAGCAACAGGGCAGGAGTGTGGGAAGCCCACAGGCACACAGAGGGGTGGAAGGGCCGTCAGCAGCTGGAGCCGTTGCTTGACAGCTACTGGAGGGTGGTGTTAACTCCCAGCACCCCCACCCCAGGTTCCAGCAGCACCCTTGGGCTAAGACATGCGCCCCACTGTGGTGAGTTCTGATGAAATATGGGTGGCACCCACGACACCTACTACAGAGCCTCTCGGTGAAAGTTTCCCTGTCTCTCCTTGCCCACAGGCTACGCCTTCGTAATCTTAGAAACAAGAAGCTTCCCCGGGTGGAGGAGTGACACCTGCTCCATTCATGGCGCCCATTCGCTATCTTTGGAATAGACTTCCTCTGTCTGGGGGAATCCTCCCATTGTGAATCCAGCCTCTCCAAAGAAAAACACAGACGCCCAGCCTCCTCACGGCTAGGACACAGGCCTGAGATTTAGGCTCTGCCAATCAGGCGCACAAAGGTGACACCATGTTTTGGAAGCATGCGATGCGTGGCACGGGCTGAGGGGGCCAGCCCCTGCTGCTGGGGAGACGAGCAGCAGAGGCAGCGGTGCCCATGGAGGTTTTCTGGTACTTCAGGGTAGAATTTCTGGCACAGAAGTAGCGGCAGGGCTGGTAGCTGTAGCAGCTGCAGTAACTGTGGTTTTCTGGCACCTGGTGTTCAACGGCTTCAGGGCTTCCCTATGGGACCACTTTCTGCAACTTAGTGTGGTTGATTCTCCTGGAAGCCTGACCCCCAGTGTGTTTCTTCCCCCCTTTAAAATCCTTATGTCGATCTCTTTCTTGCTTAAACTAGCCAGAGTGAACGCCGTTCTTCACAACTGCAACTATGATGGGACAGACGGAAAGTATAAACGGGTAACAGGCACCATTTGAACTGCTGCGTCATTTCCTATATGCACAGAGACACCCAAAGGGCCATTTGGTCTCCCCTCGTCCTCAGAAAGCTGGTTACCTACAGGCCATTGCAAACAAGGCTCTCATTTTCAAGTCTCCAGGGAGAATATTTTACATAACTTCAAGAAGTACATAATTTGGGGAACCTGCAACACCCAGCGTCAGAAAGTTGTACCTTAGTTAGTACTCCAGGAGATACAAGAACACTTTGTAGTCATTTAAAAGAAAATGTACTCATTTTAAATCACTCATTTCCTCACTGAATTTACCTTTAATGGATTTAATTCTATTATAAATGAAGCTGCCAACTACTCAACATGAGGGAATCATCATCTTCATTGTTTCCAGTTTAATGTGAGTCAGGCAAGAACTTGAGAAGCGGCAAAGATATCAATATTGTATTTCATGTCAAAGAAAACTGTTTCCACATCACGCAGGCATGGAAAAGGCTTGTTTAAAAAAAAAACTTGCTGTCGGGCACCCCTCTACTCCCAGTCTTTTGAGGGCAAAGGAAGAAGTCAGGAACAAGTCCTCAAATCTGTAGATCAAAAGTCAACAAGAGAAAGCCCACCTGTCTACCTCCCTTGCTTTGTGAAAATGACAGGCCCTTCCAGGGGCACGAATACATCTTCCTCCAGCACTTGAAGGATGCCCTCTGATGTTTGTGCTAAATGGCAAGAGCTGGGATGATGATGATGGTTACATTTCTTCCAATGGTTTTCAAAAGTCTTTTGAGGAGCACTGAGTCTCACTAGTATTGCATTAACATCTTGCCTTAAATATTTTACTCATTGCCCTTTTTAAAATGCTTCAAAATTCACATTTTTTCTTAAAGATCACTAGAAAATATTAACATAACAAATGCTGTTTTATGAACAAATGCAGTTCATAGGGAGTAAGACTTGCAGTGAGACTAGCCTAGACCTCCAGGAAAGCCTCTCCCCTAATTATAACCTGATCTTCCCCGGTTGTCAACTATGCACCTTGGAAAAGTCACTTAATGTCTTCATCTGTAAAATGGTGTCACAATATCTACCACATAGGGTTGTCGTGAGGATTAAATGAGATACTATATAAAGTAAAATATGTCTGGCATGTAATAAAAACTCAATAAAAGGTAGGTTTTTTTTCTTTTTAATTAAACTATACATCTTCAGATCTATACATGATTATTTTTAAATAAATGCTATATATATATTTCATTGTGGATGAGATTTTTCTCTTTTATCTTATCTTCGAAGCACAAAGTTTTGCATACCTCATCTTCTGGAATCTGAGCTGTCATCATTGTATTAAACTCTTATGTTGATGATTGTTCCACATCTGACTGCTGCCGACATTGTTTTCGCTGGTGACATGATGAGCATGCCAGCCCACACTTTAGTGCTCCATGGTGGTTTCTCATTGCCCTGTGGATTCAATTCAAACTCTTTATTGCCTGAGGTACCATTTCAATCCCCTTCCTACCTTCATCCTCCCATCCCCAGCCATGTATCACAGAGTCTGAGAGGCTTAAAATTACCCTTCTCAGACTCCCTTGCTTAGTAAATTATACCCAGAAGAAGCAAACCTGTAGATGCCCTAGCAATATGCCCCAAAGCCAAGGGCCCCCAAATGTGCCCCCATCCCAGATCTAGGTAGGACTCTAACACCACTATGCTTGCAAATGTGCTCCTCCACTCTCTCCAATTTCAAATTTTTCTCCTGGAAACTTTTATAGTCAGCTCAAACTCAACACTCCCACCATATTTCTTCACATCCCCTTGAATTCCTTGAGTCCACATTGGTCTCCCTTAGACTGTAAGCTGCTTAAGGGCAGAGAGAGTATCTTGCTTGCTGCAGTAACTTATTCTCTACCCCATCCTCACAGCACACATACACATATACACACACTTCTGGAAAACTGCTTTGGCACATACTAGGTCCTCAAAAATTTTGTTTGTGTGTCTTTTTAAAGTTAAATGATCTTCTCTCTGTGTTCAGAATACAATGGGTTATTTTGTGCTGAATTTCCTCCTCCCTCAGAGCTCAGAACATCAAACATAACTAGTAAAAAATCTTAGAAAGATGTATTCTCAGAACCAGAGGCAACCATGCCTTAAACAGGACCCACGGCTGTCTCCAGAGAGTCAGGCAAACATCCAGGACAACTCCACTGACTTGCAAAAATTCCATAGAGTCACAAGATATTTGAGATGGAAAGGACCTCAGGGGTCATACTGCCCAGTCCTTCCAACAGGTGAGAAAAACTGAACATGGGAAGGGAAAGTGACTTGCCCAAGGCATCCAGATGTTTCCTTCCAAGAAGTGCCAGCAGCCCCCAGCCTCTTTCCACTCCATTTCACCCTCTGCACATGGCCTGGGGAGGTCAGACCCACTCTTGGAAGCTTTGGAAACCTTCCATCCTCAGCAGGGCCATTGGGAACCCTAAGGGGGAACAGGGCAACAGACTTTCCCCAGCATTTGGGGTGACGGCAGGGATAGTAATCTCGGGTCCCTGAGCTCTCTCCCCATACCCCCATATCCTCCTTTGCACACAATTAGTCCTTTCCGACCCTTCGCTTATTACACCAGAACTTGACAGTGAAGCCAGGAGGGAAGGGCACCACCCCTGTGTGTCCTCCGGACAGCTCCTCCGGCACATCGTCTCTGGGTACTGACTCCCTTTGTCAGAAGCCCAGCTCCCGAAATAGTGCGGTGCTTGGGCGCAGGTCCAGGAGCTAATAGGGATGGCGGCGGCGTCTTATGACCTGTTTTAACTGAGCTAATTTAGAACTTACCTGACCAAGAGTACCATAAAACGTACTCCTAAAGATGAGATTGCTAATTACCACAGGATGACTCGTCTGTGTTTGGCGGCTGGGGGGAGCTGGAGGGGAAAGGCTGGTTTCCAGAAATAATCCTTTCCTCCTCACCAAATAGGAATGAAATGTGAGGAAGGGCAAAGGGGATGGACAGAGAGATTCGCCCACAGGAACTAAATAGCGTTATAATTAGTTTGTGTGTTCGCAGGTGTCATCTTTCACCCTCTGACTGCAGAGGAGACTGCGGGTAAACTCAGAATCCTTGTGTCTCTGGGAGAAGGGCAGGGAGATCCTTGGGGTGTTGGAGGAAGAGCTGGAAGCGAGACGGCTGCTGGGGGCAAGGCAGGCAGAGTCTCTGCAGTGCGACAGGCTCCCGACGCAATGACCCCCGAATATAACACTATTTACTGACCGCAGCTCCTGGCAGCTCTATGGAGATGCCTGAGAGCATCCTAATTAGCGCGGGTTGTCAGCGCTCCCATTAAAATCCCCAGATGAGCGAGCTAAGTGTTCATCTCAGCCGCTTCAAGTCACAGTCTCTGAAACGTGGCCTTCAGTGGCCGGTCTCAATTCGTTCTTACCCTGTGACTTATTCTAACCACCTCCAGGTTTTATATTCATCTCAAATGTACGTTTAAGCAGAGCCATCTCGTGTTAGAGTGGATTCCCATAGCTCGTTCATTGCTGAGACATCTATCATTTTCCCAAAATGTTCTCCTTAAGTACTATCTTTCCAGATGTTCCAAGACATGTGTCATAAGCTAGATTCCAAGTATTTTTTTCTACCACTTCGTTCGCTGTTTTCTCTCCTGCTGGGTCCATGCACTGGGTCTTGACCTCACCGATGGCTCTGAGTAAAGCAGGCATTTGTTCCCACTTTTTGCCTTTGTGCACTTTAGTCTTACGTAATAATCAGAGGGAGATTGTGTTCTGTGAATGCGTCCTAAGCATGTTCTCCTTAATATTCATTAAGTCACCAACCCATTTTGGAATTTGCACTGTGTTAGATATTTAATCTTCCTGTTATGCCATAAACCTTTGCATGCCGTGATCTGCCTTGACGTGTAGAACAGCCTTAGTAAAACTAATGGGTGTCTTGAATTCTGAATCAAGAGAGCGTTTTGAAGAACAGGAATCACACTCCAGCAGGATGGTATCTGCGTGAAAACATGACACATGCGGATGCAGGCGTGTGAGCACAGCCTCCCTTTCTCCACAGCCACAATCGACAGGAGGATTCCAGGGCGATGGGGGGAGGGTTTGGGGTAGTCTCATCTTGAAGTACCAGACGATACCCTAGGTAAGTATATCAAATATCAGGCTTCCCTTAGGCAGTGTGCAGCTGACCTAGCTTAAGTCTGACACCAAAACCAGTGGTTTTGTGGAATGAGAGAAGCATAAAAGGTACTAAAAAAAACAGAGCCCACATTGAATGCTTTTTGAGATCTGTATAAAATTAACACTAAAGATGCTTGGTGTGAATTTGTCTGCTGAGCGATGTAAGATCACTAGCAAGAGTCAAATCCAGCCATTTCAATTCCAGAGCCATAAACCAACATTTCAAGAAATTTAAGATTACTTTTTAACTTTGTATTATGGACATTTTCACACACTTACAAAAGCAGAGAGAATATTTGATGAGCTCAGGTGTCCTTCATCTAGCTCCAACACTATCAATGCTCAGCTCCCAGAAATCTGATCTCTCTATACCCACCAACTCCTCTACCCACCCACCCCCAGATTACCTCAGAGCTAAATTCAAACTGTCTAAAGACCTTTAAAGTGCTGGGTACAGTGGCTCACACCTGTAATCCCAGCACTTTGGGAGGTGGAGGTGGGAGGATTGCTTGAGACCAGGAGTTCAAGACCAGCCTGGGCAACATAGTGAGACACCCATCTCTACAGAAAATTTTAAAATTAGCCAGATGTGCTGATGCATGCTTGTAGTCCTAACTATTTGGGAGGCTGAGGCAGGAGGATTGCTTGAGCCCAGGAGTTCAAGATTGCACTCCAGCCTGGGTAACAGAGCAAGACTCTCTTAAAAAAAAAAAAGACATTTAAACGGGCATTTTTTCATACTTAGGTGAGATGGATTGCCACACTGCCACCTCTAGTCTGTGTATTAAGCCTACTCCTGCTACACCCTCACACCCCTACCACCCTCAAGAAGGGCTCATAACTGACCACAGCCACCAGAGATGTCCTCTTAGTGTTGCCTTCAAACACACTATGAGCCCCATCCAAGGCCCAGAATGTGAGGAAGTGACTGGGCACCCCAAGTCACTAACAGCCTGAGGGGCAGCACCCACCAAGGCTGATGGTCTGCGTGAGCCAGCATAGGGCACCATTTCCCAGTCACTAAGACAACAGCATCTAGTGCTCTATTATCAAAGAGCTAAAAACAAGAAAGCATCATTCTTACCAGGAAAAAGCTCATCTCCTTAAAAACAAAAACAAAAATAAACACACATAGTTTGTGGACAAGTATAGCCATCATTCTACAAAAAAAATGCATATGGAATATAGAATTTCTGTAATAAAACCTACCCCCCAAAATTAAAATAGAGCTCGTAATACGGTACCAAAAGCTAGAGGCTCTCAAGTCCTACACCATCATTTATATATTTGGGACTATTCTTTCTAGAATCACATTAGGAAAGCATGCATGGAATAAAATACACTTGCACCCCCTAGAAAGCTACTTAACTTATACCTAAGAGTATGCATGAGTTTGAGAGTGTTTATAAATGTATGAAATAAACATCTAAGATGATAATGACCTTAGATGAGAGAATTTTGAGGGTGAGAATTTTAAGAGTCTGAAAATGTTCTTAAAATCAGCAAACCCTTGATCTTGGCCCATTAGCAGCTATTATTATACTAAAATCCTCTCCCTGGAAAGCATGGAAAAATTAAAGACATTCTCCACTGGAAATCAAACAAGTTTGATTAGCAAGATGAGCCTGTACCAAACATCTAATCTTCCCCAACAGAGCAATGGTAAATCTAGCTATTCATGAGCAAATATACATTTTTAGATGACATTCTAAGAAATACACATCAGAGAGAATGTGCATCCACAGAATAGTTAACTTGGAATGAAGGGAAACATTTGAGACACTGGTTAGCAGGGGAAAGAAAAGAGACCTTCTTAATCAGGCTTTGTCAGTCACTACCTGAAACACAAGGAGAATGGGAACACCAGTAACCAGGCCTGTCGGCAAGGAGGGCAGAGCTGGAAGAGCCCCAAGAGTTAAAACCCTGTTTGCTATGTCGGGAGGTGGTACAATCTATATACCAATCACCAAAGCTATTTGAGGCTTGCCTGTTGCTGACAAATGTAGATGGACAGATATGTAAAGATGATGCGTCATGAACTGCAGCTGATGAATTTCCTGCAGAAGCACCAGTACTCACATCAGAGGTGTCAAGAGGTGACAGAGCTACATCACACTGAGTCTGGCAGTTTAATTTGGTGTCGGCTATTAGTGTTGACTCTCAGTGCTATTGCCATTCAGTGTTTCTGCTGGCAAGGTGACACAGCCTCAGAGATTGCTAAATTTCTTTGTTGAGGGAAAGCGAGGCTGCCTGGTTTGTGCAATAACCCCTAGTTAAACAATGGGAATCGCAGAGGGGCAGAGACCAGAGGCAGGGAGAAAAAGGAGTTCAGTTCACAGGGCTCCTCTGAAACTTTCCTTGCATTATGTCAGGTAAGAATCTGATGGCTTTGTTGGGCAAAGAACAAACGTCTGGGGCAGGGATGATTTATGTTGAAGATTTGGTTTGGCTCAATTCAAAGCTACTGAGTGCACTGGCATCACGGAAGTTCTCTCCCTGCATTGGTCCCAGTGAAACCACCACATTCACTCAGGAAGGACTTTGTGACCTCTGGGTGTCACCCAATGATTCCAATTCCCTTGTCCTGGCCCCATGTTTGTGGGAGAGGCAGCCTTTGGCAGTGTACCCAAGAACACTTCAACCTTCCTTGGGGTGCCCATACTCTACATCACCCTCCCACCCCATGCCACTGCTGGCAGGATGAGGTGCAGACCAGGGAGGCCTGGCAGCTCCACACTGCCTAGGGGAAGACTCACATTGACTCAGGCTATGAGGTCAAAGGCTAATAGTACATAGCCCCTCCCCCACCCCAGGACAACACTACCCTGAGGGGTGTCCTGGGCCACACTTGGAGGCCACAGGAAGATGATAAAGTTTACCAGTTCCTAGGAGACACTCTTCCAGATCTATGAGTGTAGGGGAGGGGTTGGAAGAAACATGGTGAGTTATAGACATTAGTAGTAAACTAATCTTTGTGGCAACAAGAAAAACATGTTTTAAAGTTTGGGCAATGTGCCCAAGGTAGCAATTAGGATTAGAGTAGGGCAGAAAGGACACATTGTAGGAGCTATATCTTGTAAGAACTAGAGCAGATGGCAATGCTTCTTAGTGCATGCCCTACCATATGAGAAAGAACCCACTCACAATACTGTGCTGCTTGTGTTTTCAGAGAACTTCATACTTCTCTGTGGCTTTTACTTCCATTATCTCACTGAGCCTCCATTCATTGCATGGTTTACTGAAGCCACCCCCAGAGCCACCCTCCAGTTCTGAGCTCCTCCCATACTCCCGCTCCCACCCACATTCTTCCCCATGATAGAAGAAAGTTGCACACTCCTGGATAATTTCATCCAAAGCAATGAAGTCGACTGACCCAAAATCATCACAATAGTGTAATCCAGACTTTCTGTGGTGAAAGAGTGGGGTGAATTTCCAGAGGGGAAATGCAGAGGTCAGTCCAAGGCATTCTGTACAGACAAGGAAGGTAAGATAATCAAATATTTTAAAAGAACACCTTCAGGATGACTTTACGATCTAAGTCTTTGGAAAACCAAATCAGAATTGTAGTATTCTCATAGGGTTTTCTCCTGTGTAAATTCCTCCAGTTGAAGGATCCTAGCACTAATATTCTAGGGGTCCTATATCCTTGGCTTCTGCTTTCTGAAACCATCTTCCTTCCACACACCTTTAGAAAATTTCGGAGAGATCCTGTAAGGGATATCATGCTATATACTCAGATATAACATACAGAACGAGGTTAGTGAAAGTCCCTGCTCCATGATGATCACCCACCTGGAGTGCTGTATCCAGTTGTAGGAGCCACACTTTACAAGGAACATTGATGGGTGGATGTTTCCACAAGAAAGCAGCTGGGGCAGCCAGAGTGGACCACACCATGGTGCATGTTTGAAGGTCCTTGGCCAGAGAAGACAAGCATAAGGCCAGTCCAAGTCTTCAATTATTTGGAGAATTGTCATGTAAAGATAAGAGAAGTTTAGAGTACAGAGCAAGGCCCAAACAGTGGGAGCTGTAGAGAGGAAAATCTCAGGTAAGGAAGAACCCTCTAGTGGCTAGCTTGAACTGGAATGGGCTGCCTTAGGAGGCCGTCAGTTGCCTCCACATGGAGACTAAGGTTATTGTCAAGAAGTACTGTGGAGAATGTTATAGAAAGGATTTGTTCATCATATGAGGAGTTGGAATAAATTACTGCTGAGGTCCCTTCCCACTTTAATGTTCCATGGAATCTTCTCCATGTAAACCTTGATGAATTATAGAAGAATGAAGGAACTTCAGATGTTGCATGTCCTGTGTGTGGGTGAGGAATCGATGGTTGTGGTCAATGAGGTAAGAAAGTTTGAAAGAAGGAAAACAACCCAGTGGGCTACTTACAACCCCAGGTCTTCTCCCTGTACCTTCAGGGAGGCTGCAAGTCAGAAGACTGCTAGTGAGGAATGTCCACCTTCTTCCAAACCAGACCAGATTTGGTTAGTTCACTGTTTTCTATAGGCTCAGATATAGAAACAATAGCTACCTTGAGGGAAGTCGAGAGTTTGGGCATCTAGCACCTACAAAGTGTAGCAGCCATTCCTGTCCTGTCCCTTGCTGTTTAGGAAGGGATCTCACAGACCACCTGGTTAAACCCTTTCATATTCTGGACAAGGAAACTGACACTCGGAAAGGTCAACTTCATATGCCAAGACCACACTGATAATTATTAGCAGAGATGGGTCTCCTAGTTCTCAATCCAGTGATTTTCATCTGTCAAAGACCATTTTATCCACTGGAATACAAATACCAGTTTCTCCAACAAATCAATGGCATGGAAATCAAATACAGTTTTCCCTTGGCATCTGCAGGGAATTGGTTCCAGGATCCCCCTGCAGATACCAAAATCCACAGATGCCCAAATCGCTTATATAAAATGGCTTAGTATTTGCATATTTGCATATAACCTACACATATTCTCCTATAAACTTAAAATCACCTCTAAATTACTTTTAATACTTAACACGATGCAGATGCTACATAAATAGTTATTCCACTGTATTGTTTCTTTTCCGTATTATTTTTTATTGTTGTATTATTTTGTTTTGGGTTTTTTCCCTGAATATTTTTGTGATCCGTAGTTTGTTGAATCTGCTAGTGTGGAACCCACAGACATGAAGGGCCTGCTGTAGATTAAAGCAGTATAAGTAAATCAATTAAATGCAGTAGGTAAAGCTTATTTGCACTCTCATTCAATAAAAACAACTGGAAGAAAATATTATTGCGACAATTAGCAAAACTAAGTATGAACTGGGCATTGGATATTATTTATTGGAATTTGTATTAGATGTGATAACAGCATCAAGTGTATGTAACTTTTTTTAAGTTCTTATCAGTTAGAATGCTTATTGAAATATTGACAAATGACAAAACATGGTGTCTTGGATTTGCTTCAAAATACTCCAGAAAAATGGGGGGGCGGGGCAGTGGTAATGGATGAAATAAGATTGGCAAATGTAATTGTTGAAGCTAGATAATGGGTACATAGAAGCTTATTAAGCTACCCTCTCTACCTTTGTGTATACTTGAAAATGTCCATTTTAAAGATGTTTAAAAGGAAGAAAGATGCTAACCCAGAATCAAGACTGAGGAGGGTGAAAGCACAGCTTCCGCCCCATCTCCAGCCAAGTAGTTTTGGGAAGGAGTTGGGGCAGGCAGCTTGGGCCTGGACCACTGCTGCTGTCCTGTGCCCTTAACTCACCTCCCAATCTGCTCCCCACTGAAGATGCCAGATGGGGGGCACAGCAGGAAATCACACTTTATGTGCTTTATACATATCTATCCATACATTACTTGATCTTCTTTCTGTTAACAGTAAACGAAAACTTTCCAGTGAAATGGTCTTGTGCTGTGTTTTCCATATCCTAATGCTTTGTTAAAATTTTAAAAAATAAAATTTTAAAAACCTCATATTCACCCCATGCACAATAACTAGCCGTCACCTTCTTAAATCAGCTACAGTATTGACCCAGTGTGGTGGCCCACGCCTGTAATCCTAGCACTCTGGGAGGCCAAGGCAGGAGGATTGCTTGAGCTCAGGAGTTTGAGACCAGCCTGAGCAAGAGCAAGAATCCTTCTCTACTAAAAATAGAAAAAGAAAATTAGCCAAGCGTGGTGGCACACTCCTGTAGTCCCAGTTACTCGGGAGGCTGAGGCAGGAGGATTACTGGAGCCCAGGAGTTTGAGGTTGCTGTGAGCTAGGCTGATGCCACAGCACTCTAGCCCAGGCAACAAAGTGAGACTCTGTTTAAAAAAAAAAAAAATCAGATGCAATATTAAGGCTTATCAATAGTGTACTCATGTCACCCTTTAAACACACACACACGCATTAATCATTATGCAGGAACCCAGTTTGTATGCATATTAATCACAAGGAGGAAGACTGACTACAAGTTGAGTATCTCTTATCTGAAATGCTTAGGACCAGAATGTTTCAGGTCTACGGCCGCACCACCCTGACTGCGCCCGATCCCTTCTGACCTCAGAATGTTTCAGATTTCAGATTTTTTCAGATTTTGGAATATTTGCATTATACTTACCAGTTGAGCACCCCAAATCCAAAAATGCCAGATCTGAAATGTTCCAATGAGCACTTCCTTTAAGCGTCATGTCAGCACTCAAAAAGTTTCAGATTTTGGAACATTTCAAGGATTTCAGATTTTTGGATTTGGGATGCCCAACCTGTGTTTGATCCAAATGGAAACTAGCCTATGATCTGGCGTCAGCGTGTGCCTTGGCTGCACCACCTCTTATGTTAACTCTCTCAGGGACTTGAGTAAGCTCAGCTTTCATAATTAAAGGAGTTGTGTCTTTGTGGGAACATTCGAAATAACTTTGTACCTGGCAATTTGAAGAACTAGATTAGAGGTAGGGACAGGCGCAGGGAAGAAAACCACCAACGCAGTCTTGGGAAGTACTTTTTTTTTTTTTTTTTTTTTTTTTTGAGACAGAGTCTCACTGTCTTGCCTCGGGCGAGTGCCGTGTTGTCAGCCTAGCTCACAGCAACCTCAAACTCCTGGGCTCGAGCAATCCTACTGTCTCAGCCTCCCGACTGGCTGGGACTACAGGCATGTGCCACCATGCCCGGCTAATTTTTTTTTTTTCTATATATATTTTTAGCTGTCCAATTAATTTTTCTTT
The DNA here is from genome assembly GCA_004363605.1 of Indri indri. Classification (NCBI taxonomy): domain Eukaryota; kingdom Metazoa; phylum Chordata; class Mammalia; order Primates; family Indriidae; genus Indri; species Indri indri. Next base: position 370,967 of record RJWJ010000045.1, read on the forward strand.
CTATTTTTGGTAGAGATGGGGTCTCGCTCTTGCTCAGGCTGGTCTCGAACTCCTGAGCTCAGAACGATCCGCCCACCTCGGCCTCCCAGAGTGCTAGGATTACAGGCGTGAGCCACCGCGCTGGGCCGGGAAGTTCTTAAAATGATCAGGACTACATAAATTATTTTCAATACCCCCAAAATTGACCTTGTTCCTACAACATAGGCTCCCTTTCCAGTCCTAACCATTCCTGCCTCCTTTTACCGCTGTCATCTCTGTAGTTTACGATTTTTCAACATCAATGATGCTGTCAGCCATTATAGAGATGACTTTGGCAAGTCACAAACTTGGCAAATATTACTGTGGCTGATGTTATTGTAGAGAAACAGGAAGAGAGGTATGATTCTCTGTATCAAGGTTTGGACTCCCACAAATAACACATGGAGGTGTGAGGTCACGAGGTTTGATGCTAGGCCCCCAAGTACTACAAGAAAGCATTCATTAATAACTGCAAAGGAACACAGTCCAGCCCTACTGCTTCTCTACAATACAAACTCTGTATAAGTAAGAGTTAATTTGAGTGCAGAGACCATCTTTCCCCTTTATTTGTGTCTCTCACAAAACTCAGCATAGTGTTTCACACATCATAGAAACTCAATAAACAATTAATAGGTTGAAGTGGAGAGTTGTTGTTAGAAATCTTGCACCGGGCACAAAATCACAAGATTCACTGCTGCCAGTCCCTATAGAAATTCATCCTGCTCAAAACTGTATATAAATGCAATAAATGTGTAGCCTTAAAGTTTCAAAAGGGTTGATACTTCTAATCTGGAGAAATAAAGGTATTTTAATCCCATCGCACCTTCTGTTTAAGATATTATGTTAGACCGAAGTGAAGATTATAACTTTTACTCAACAGATACCTCTTCTAGTCTCATCCCATTAGTTACAACAAGGTCCCATCATTAAGGACTTTACTCCCTCACTAGGGAGAGAGAACTCGTAATGAGTGACTGACTTGCACAATTGGCTTAGAGAACCAGATTTATTCATTAAATCAAAGAAAAAGGACATCAGGGAAAGGATAAATTGTCAAAGAATAACCCTCTAGGTTCACATTTTTTTCTTTCATTGAGTCAGACCACTACCATCTTTCTTGGAAATGAGATAACATTCAGAAGGCAGGCCTGGGTGCTCAAGTGACCTCAGTAGATCTGCAGCATTCACAAAGCACTGACTGTATACAAATCCTTCAATGGAATAGCTGCTGCTGAAGAACCCATTGCACACTTGGCCCATATGGGCGCCGCCTCAGACTCTTGTCTTCTTGAGAAGACCTAAAACAGAGAGACATTTTTCAAACTAAAAAGAAAAACAATATCGAAACAAATAGAAATGAAACGTGGGGCGCCATGGTACACACCTGTAGTCCCAGCTGCCTGGGAGACTGAGGCAGGAGGATCACTTGAGCCCAGGGGTTTGAATACAGCCTGGGCAACATAGCAAAACTCCATCTGTTTACCAAAAAAATAATAATAACAAACCTAGTGGAAAATAATACGGTGCAAATGAAATACACAAGAGCCAGGGAGAGTTGGATTAAGATCACTATGAAATTAACATAGGCAATACTAAATAATTCCATTTGTATAACACTCCACAGTTTTCTAAATATACACAGCCATTGCCTATTTCAATTTTCAAACAACTTTATGAAGTAAGTTTTATTTTCCCCAATTTCTCAGTGAGAAAACTGAGTCCCATATAGGTGCAGTGTCATGCCCAGGGCTCCTAAGCTAGTGAGTGGCAGAGCTGAGCAGAAAATAATTCAAGGCCCTAATCTACTGTCTTCTAGCCAGTGCCGTTTCCACTTCCCCAAATTATCACTCAACACTATATATCTGTGCACAGCTTCACTTTTACAAAGTATCTTCACAGACGTTTTATCATTTGGTCCTCTCAGCAGCACAGTGAGAGAGGCAGAGTTGAAATTTCACAGGACAGCAAACTAAGATCTCAGGGAGTTTTCCCGCCTGAAGTCCCCCAAGCAGAGATCGTCAATGCATCCTGACTCCCAGCACGGGGATGGTCCCTTCACACCAACTGGGATTTCTCAGCAGAGCCGGCAGAAGAAAGCACAGGAGCAAAACAGGAACTGGCACTTTCATTTCTCCCTGCATTCCAACCCATGAGGCAAGTTAAAACCGTGAGAACAGAAGAGGAGAGGGGCCGAGGTACGTACCAGTCTGCTCTGGACAGGTTCGTTGCTCTTCATAGCATGGGGACATCTCCCCGGCCCCATGTCACTCTGCGCCCCTCTGCTTGGATCAAGGCGCTGGAGTTGGCTCGTGAATTGAAATCATACCCTCAGCTCCCAGCGCTAGCCTGTCCAGCCTGTCAGCGGAACTGCCACCGCCTCCCGTGTTTTGCATGCCCTCTGCGAGGAAGGAGACCGAGAGAAAGATAACCCCAGGGCGAGCAGAGCCACTTTGGGAAACGTATTCCCGCGGCGCCCGGGAAGGAGCGGGCTAATTGGCTCCAGAGGCGGCGGCGGCGGCACAGGCAGGTAGGATTGCGCCGTCCTTTATTGACTGATGCAGTCACTTGTTGGGAACTTGTGTTCATTAGCTGTGTGTAAAGTGATATTAGAGGAGAGACGCTGGGTCCTGTGCTGAATGATTGAGCGCCCCACCTGATGGGAGGTGCATTATTTAAAAGCGCCTGCGAGAGTAATCGAGTTACTTAAGTGGATGTGTTGAGCGTATCTGAGTGGGTGCTGCCTCGAGAATGCAAGATCAGGGGGCGTTGAGGTGTGAAAGGCGACCACTCTACTCCAGCCGGAATAAGCCCTCGGCCTTCCTACGCCGTTCTCCGCATCTCCCTCTCGTTACTAACCCGCACTGAAGGGTCTTCCCACTTTGCCTGGGCTCACTCTCCAGGTTTCCTGGGCGAGGTGGGTAAGCGAGCTGCCAGGATCGGTTTGTTCGGCAGACCCAGGAGAAAAGAGGAGAGGCCAGCTTGTCTTCCTTCGGATCCTCCCTAGTGCTCTCTGTGACGTGAAGAAGCCCAGTGGTTAATCTCTGGGCTTTAAGAGAGTCGAAACGATTTAAAAAAAAAAAAAAAAAAAAAAAGGTACTAGATCAATGGTGTCTCCTGGGATGTCAACGAGCAAGTCAAAGGTGACAACGGGCTCACTGTATTTGCCCCCACGCTCCCACCTCAACCTTTGGAGGCTTTGGAGGCATGGAAAGAAGTCCGGGTAGCTTCGGCCTTGTGCAGACACCCAACAAGTGCCCACCCCACCCCAGCTCCACCCTGGCATGTGACTAAAAGCCACATCCCCAACCCTGTGGCTCCACAAAGACTTAGTCATCAGTGCCCCCTTTTTCTCCCAGGCCACTGCCCTAGTTCACAGCCTTCAGACCCTCCTCTCCTCTTACAATAGCTTCCCAGTGAGATGGTGACATTCACACAAAGTCATTTCTCTGGCTCCACCTCCACCCAGACCCCTCCAGTTCCTCCCAGATCATCCCAAGAATCCCCAGAGGAGTTTCCTGTGTGATCCAAAACCAAACTGCTCAAGTACTTCAACAAAGCTACCAGTGTCCCCTATTCCGATTACACTTGTTATAGGGTCATAGAGGGTATCTCCTATCGGTTCTGGCACCTATATGCCCTCTGAAGTCTAGGACTCCGGAGCCCTCATGCAAAAAGACCATGGCTGCACCTACACTTCCCACTCCGGTCCTCCAAACATGCTGAATTCTAGGGAGAACACAGCTTCGCTCACGCCGGAACCCTTCAATGGCTCCCAGCTGCCTACAGAAGGCAGCCCAGATTCTTCAGTGCGGCACTCAACACCCAGTTACCCTGCTTGCACTGCACTTCATCTTCTCCCAATCCCATCCTCACACCCGACTCATCAACTCACCCCGCACACTATTTGCCTTTCACTAAACACACTTTGAACTCTCCCTGGCCTTCATCCAACAGGGCTTTGGCAACCAGGCTGCCCCCACACACCCCCACTGCTGCCTTTCAGCCAGCAAGACCCAGCTCAGCACAGTTTTCCTCCTCTCCTCCTAGAGGGGCTTGCATCGCAGTCAATGGCGTGCCCTCCTCCCTACAGTGTGCACCCCGGAGGGCAAGGACCACATCGTCTTTATCTATCTCCCTATGCTATAGTCAATAGCACAATGCTTTGCACACACTGGGTGCTCAATAAGTGGCCATTGGACTGAAGAGGCTATGGCCTCTGAAAAATGATGCCATTTTGGAGAAAATAAATTATTTACTCCTTATTAGGAAATCGTTCATCCATTTTATTTCTTTCACCTGAGCATGCTACAGAGGACTAAGACCCAAAACTGGTAAAGTTTGGCTGACAGGATTAGGATTGGAAAATGCCTGAAGCGTGGTCCATGCAATGCCCAAGAGCAAAGCTGTTACCCCCAGTGGGAACCAGGAGCACACAGCTGGAGAAGACAGAGGGGAGGGAGGGGACAGGGAAAACAAAGGGGCACATCATGACACTCTCTCAGGTCTGACCCTGACACCAACAATGCATCCTAGTTGATATCCTTACGCCTTTGTCTTTCAACTTTCACAGAGCTCAGAGAAGTTAGGATCATCAAATGTTAGAAATTACATGGTCTAATCCCTACATTCTACAGAGTCAGAAACAGAGACCCAGAGAGGCAAAAATGACTTTCCCAGAGTCACATGGCTAATTAGTGGCAAAGTCAGAACCAAAATCCGGGTCTCCTGACTACACACCCAGAAGATTGTTTACTAATAGTATAGTCTTTTCTTCCCATCTTTGCATCATTCATTTTCATAAGAAAAATGGGAATACGCCGGGCACCACGGCTCAAGCCTGTAATCCTAGCACTCTTGGAGGCCAAGGCGGGAGGATTGCTTGAGTTCAGGAATTTAAGACCAGCTTGAGCAAGAGTGAGGCCCCATCTCTACTAAAAATAGAAAACTTAGCCAGACGTGGTGGCACGTGCCTGTAGTCCCAGCTCCCCAAGAGGCTGAGGCAGGAGGATTACTGGAGTCCAGGAGTTGGAGGCTGCAGTGAGCTACGGTGACACCACTGCACTCTAGCCAGTGTGTCAGAGTGAGACTCTGTCTCAAAAAAAGGGGGAATAAAATGAAAGGATGAGGAGGCAGACGAAGGGGAACCAATAAGGAATATTCATTCATAAACCTTCCTCATATTTCCAATGAGCTCCCAGCACAGTCAGGAGAAGGCTTGTGTAAATTCCCTCATTTTGTTGAAAAGGGACAAGGGCACATGGAATTCTGAAGTGTCTGTGTATCCCGATGCTGGATCCTAGGCTCCCTGCTCCATACGCCCCCTTGCCCTCCTTGCTAGGATCTGGTGGACTGGGCACCGCAGCAGGAGGCCAGATTCTTGACATTATTGTCTTTAGCGCTAGTCCCAACCCTGCTAGGCCGCTTTCTCTGATTTATTAGCACAAACCCAGCACTCTGAAAATATAATTATAGCATTTAGAGTATGTTTCCTATCTCTAGGCTGCAGGGGCTTAAGCAGCACATAAACTCCTCTGACACTGAGTTATACCCTGGAAAACCAAAACTGTTCACTCTGCAAAGCCGGGCTGATGGCTGGGTGATCCGACGGGCGGCAGACACAGGTGACACCCAGCAGCAGCTGCCGAGCAGACGATGGCAGTAATCATTTGTAACCTAAAGCACACAATTCACAGCAAGGGAGGCAGCCTCATAGATCTTTCTGGATCACCTTAATATGGACTGTTTCCTGAGTTTTAAAATATACCTCCAGATTCTCACCCTTGATCTGTAAGAAACTGTAGGATTTCTTTTTTATGTTACTAATATAACTAGGAAAGAGAAATGAGTTAGCGGCATATTTCTGAGTGAATAAAGGGTATGGGAAACACAACTGGCCTTAAGCACGGACCCATTCTTCTACCACCCCTTTATGTCACCTTTAAAACCCCATGTGAACTCATGCTTGGTATTCCTCACAGCCTTGGGCCCCTTCAGACTCTGAGAAGGCCCTGAGGTGCCAAATAATTTCTCCTATAGAATGTGCCACCTTCTGGCTTTGGTTGATTGTTTCCTAATGGTGCATTGTAATTCATTTGCCTCTATTTTCTGTAAATTGATAGTCAGATCTGAGATGCATTTAGATTCAGTTCCATTTTGGGGTCCAAGAATACATGACAGGTGGTGCTGTGCATTTTCCTAGTGTGTCATAGCTGGAGGTGTCCTACTTTTAGTGGTGTTGAGATTGATCTGTGAGTTCAGGCGCAGGCGTCCTGAAAGTGCTTGGTTTCTTCAACATATAAATGGTATTTTTAAAGTAGATGGGGGTCTGCTTGCTAAGATTGCAAGTAAAAAAAATAAAAAATAAAAAAAATAAAGTAGATGGGGGGACTGTCATAGATTAGAAGACACTTAAGAAATATAAAATCCAGGCCGGGCGCAGTGGCTCACACCTGTAATCCTAGCACTCTGGGAGGCCGAGGCGGGCGGATCGTTTGAGCTCAGGAGTTCGAAACCAGCCTGAGCAAGAGTGAGACCCCGTCTCTACTGAAAATAGAAAGAAATTAATCGGACAACTAAAAATACATAGAAAAAAAATTAGCCGGGCATGGTGGTGCATGCCTGTAGTCCCAGCTCCTTGGGAGGCTGAGACGGGAGGATCACTTGAGCCCAGGAGTTCGAGGTTGCTGTGAGCTAGGCTGATGCCATGGCACTCACTCTAGCCCAGGAAACAGAGCGAGACTCTGTCTCGAAAAAAAAAAAAAAGAAATATAAAATCCAATGCATTATGTAATATATGGATGTTGCTTGCATTTGGATTCAAACAACCTACAAAAGACCTCAAAAGACATTTTGGAGACAATCAGGACAATATGAATATATATTAAGTACCAGATAATATTAGGTAAATTATTGATAAATTTCTTGTGTGTGATAATGACCTGAAGAATATGTAGGAAATAGTTCTCATCTTGCAGAGATGCACAGTGACGTATATGCAGATCAAATTATAAGATGACTGAGATTTGCTTTAAATTACTCCATTAGGAAAGCAGAACAGATTGATGAAATAATGTTTTCAAAATATTGATAACTGCTGAGTGTAGACAATGAATGCATAGTCTTTCTAATACAATTCTTCTTTACTTTATATTATGTTTAAAATTTTCCACAATAAAAATATTTAAGAGAAGAGAAAAGAAAAGGAAAAAGCAACCCCAGGTGATTCTTATGCACCCTAAAGGTCTGCTCTTTCGGTAGAGCTAGGACAAGTGGGTTATAAAGAAGCAGAAATCAACTCAGTATTTCAGAAGCTTTCTAACGATTAGACATGTCTGACTCCGGAGTGTTCAGAGAAGGTCAGGGATAAAGCAAGTTGCAGAAGGAATTTTTGCATTGTTTTGAAGCCTGGACAATGACTCATCTAGTGAACATCCTGTACACTTCCATGCCTTCCCCTCACCCCTCCCAGCCACCCTGGTCTGCAAGGCGTATGAATGTTGAAGATTTCCAGCCACTTGTCCTCACTCAACATAGTCATAACTCTCAGGTCACAGAAAATCCCCAACCTAGAGTATGATGAGGACTCATGGAATCTTTGCTGTGACTCACCACCCACTTTGAAATTTTAAAGTGGCTTATACCAAACAAAGGCAGTGTGACCCACTCACCTGAGTATCTCTTCAGCTTGCAATTTGAAATATTTGGCAGGCCTTGCAAATAGCCGCTTGCTTGGGGCAAGAAACTATTTATTAGGGGCACATAGAAAAGGTATTAATTCCACTTACTGTGCTACATGTATTTCTCCCTGGAGGACAAAGAGAGGTCTAGTTTAAAAAAAAAAAAAAACCTACTGTGGGCTGAAAGGAATATAGTATATTGTTTTAAGAGTCTAGTCGATTTAAATGTGGCAAATACATGTGTTAATTGTCTAATTCCCCATTTCCCAATAGAGAACCATTTGGAATTGTGAGCGATTCCAAAATAATGAAGAAAAACAAGCAATGACCAATTGTTACCACAGTGCTCATGCTAGAGACAAGCTCATGAAATCGGCTTGCAAAATGTCATTTAAACTTTCTTAAGGTTATCTGTAGCATTTTCTTTTCCTTCATTTTTTGCCCTTTAAAGATTTTCCAGCACTTTCACTTGTAAAAATCACCTTTGCATGTAGCGGCACAATTGGACATAGAAGTGTGATCTCTGTTCCGATTCAGAATCCCACATACACGATTATTCAGTGACTTTTCCAATCAGCCATGTCCATGATAGCTGCATGGCAGAGGGTGCCACCCCACAGTTATTTTTTCTTTGTCAGATTAATGGTGTTACATGTCTCGGTTGAAATAAGTGTCTTTGACTTTTCTATTAAAGTGTATTATCCTAAATGGGTTGTCAGTCAGATTGTCCTCATTAGGAATTCAAAACTCCTAGTTCATCAGGGAATAGATTTAGAATGGCTAATGATGTTACAAAGCTGCCAACCCTATTCATAAGAAAAATTAGCTCCGTGATGTCTCAGGAGTTCATCCCTTCCTTTCCCCTCCCACAAAACTTGCTGTGATTCAGTTGCTCCCTACATCTGGCCTATACAAAAGCCTTCCCTCCTCCTTCTCCACCCACTTCTCCAGGCCTCCATTCCATACACACACACACACACACTCACACACACTGCTTTGCTCCTCACTCTGACATTCAAAGAAAGCATCAAACCATCTTTCGGCCTTATACCCACTCCCGTCCTCCCGCCAGCACCCCTCAACCACCTCCTACTCACACCTACATCCCACATGCATGCCCTGGACAGATTCAACATTGCATCCCTTTCCCCCTGTCCCTGGGTGTCCTTAGCCCACATAGGCATCTGTCTGACATCTACTGATTATTCAGTACCTTGTTCAAATCTTCCATTTCTGGGAGGACTTCTCATGTCTTCCAAATAGAATTAATCTCTTCCTCCTAAACTCATTCTTTGAACTCTGCTTCTACCTCCCTTATATCACACCCACAGCCCATCTTTTTTTTATAATTACTCAGGTACCTACCTTCTCTTCCACCAGAGCGTGAGCCCCAGGGGGACAGAGGCCTGTCATATTCATCCTCACTTCCCAGGCAGCACTCAGCACCTGGTAGGTGCTCCATACATTTTTGGGTTGCAGTGAAATGCTTTGAGCACCATTCAAAAAAGACATGAAGCTATGGACAAGACATTACATTAAGTAAAAAGCAAAGGCAGAAAAGTACAAACTATGCTCCCATTTACGTAAAATAAAATCACATATGGATAGAGCTATATAGAGATATAAATAAATAGATCTCTCAAAGGATACATACACACACAAAAATAAAACCCTGGCAACAGCAATTGCCATTGAGTAGGGCAGACACACAGGGTCAGTGTGAAACAGAGCCTCAACTCTCCCTGAGTACCATTTTATACTGTTTGAATTTTATTAACTTTGCATATATTGCCTTGTGCACATATTACCCACATGACTTTTTCAAAGATAACAATTCAATTCAATTCAAAGTCATAAAATAAATGTTTGATTTTAATCGAAGCTGAATTGAACAACCCTGAAATTAATAATAGAACTGGCTGGAGTATTCAAATTATCCATTGTCAATGAGTTCAGCAAGCAGAAAAAGAATTTTATTTCTCTAATTATATGGCGATGCAAAGCCAAGTGGAATTCATTAGTTTTAATAATAGTGTTAATAATGAATATGCTTATAAAATTAATAAATCAGACATAATTTTTTCATATTGAGAAATTTTATCTAAGAGTATTAGTATCCTAATCCTTGTTAGGAATGTGTATATAAAGGGAATACAAACTGGTCTTAGAGTTCAGGGTATGATATAGCCTGAGAAAGCCCTCTCCATGAGGAACTGGAGCATGATGTTATAGCTAAGATGTTTCCAGACCAGGCTGTGTGGCCAGGTTTGCCCAGGTCTCTGGGCAAAGAGAGAAGTTCATCTTTCTTCCAGTTTCCACCATGCAAGGAAAAGGACTCACTATCGTACCAACTCAAAATATCCCAGTGCTCTCTTTAGCTACTTCTATATCCTTCCTTCCCTCATGACCTGTTAGCAAGTATATGAACATTCAAAGGAAGATCAAAAAAATGAAAAGAGGCACGCATAGATAACCAGGTGCCTTCTTCACCCTCTCAGGTGAAAAGACCTTGCTCTGGACCCCAAGGTTTCACCGCTTTCATCATTATCTTAGCCTCTGGAGCTACAAATGTTACACACGGCTGTTAAATTATCTTGCCATCTCTAAGATCTCTTTTTAAAGAGTCATCTATGATGTATGAGCGGCTCTGAAACCCCACTCCTGGAGGCTCTCAGCGGAACATCAGGGGCAGAATGGAGACCCACACGGCAGCAGCAGATCCTGGGGGACGCTAATGAGGGGCAGGGCAGTGCCCGAGAGGAGCACTACTTAGTATTAACACGCTAGCCCCACAGGGCACCGCGCCAGCTTTAATAAGCAACCAATCTGGCATGCTGGCTCAGCTATGAAAGATCTGGAAACTCAGGAAAAATTACCCGTGTATACTGTGACACCTCATTTCCAACAGTACTCAGAAAAACAATTTTTCATAACAACAAATTCTCAGGCACTGCTGGTCATGATAGCAGTATTATGCATTAAGCATTATTGCTAAAAATAGACATGACTTATTATTCTCTATACCAGTGTGCATATCATAGAGTGTATTTATATAAGTATAATACTAGAGGATTCTTGCTAACAATAATAAACCATTGTAATATATTTTGTTCAACATCATATTCTCAGGGCCTAGCTTGGGATATAGCAGGTGCCTAATATTTGTTAGAGTTAATTAAGTATTAAATACAATGTTACAGATAATGTACTATCTTATTTCTAAGGAATAATGGAATTCACTCAGTTTCTTAAAAAATGAATCCTGGCCAGATAAAGTGCTCATGCTTGTAATCCCAGCCCTTTGGGGGGCCAAGGTGGGAGGATCACTTGAGCCCAGGAGTTTGAGACCAGTGAGATCTTGTCTCTATAAAAAATTTAAAAATTAGCTGGGCATGATGGCACATACCTATAGTCCTAGCTAGTTGGGAGGCTGAAGCGGGAAGATAGCTTGAGTCCAAGAGTTCATGGCTGCAGTGAGCTATGATGCCACTGCGCTCCAGCCTGAGTGAGAGCAAGACTCCATTTCAAAAAAAAAAAAAAAGGCCAGACAATGTGGCTCACACCTGTAATCCTAGTACTATGGGAGGCCAAGGCAGGAGGATCACTTGAGGCCAGGAGTTCAAGACCAGCCTGGGCAATAGCAAGAGCCCCTCTCTACAAAATATTTTAAAAGTTAGCTGGATACGGTGTCATGTGCCTTTAGTCCCAGCTACTAGGGAGACTGAGGCAGGAGGATCTCTCGAGCCCAGGAGTTTGAGGTTGCGGTGAACTGTAACGACATGACTGCGGCCTGTCTAGCCTGTTTCAAAAAAAAAAGTGATTTCTGACTCCCATATGTTTTTATCTGCAGAAATCATCATTTACTTGAAAATCAAAAAGAAAGAAGAATAAAAAAGATGTCAGAGATGGGCTAAGAAGAAACTAAAGAAAGAAGGGGGCCTTCTGAGCAGCCAGACTTCAGTTAGCGACGAGTTGCCTTTGTTTTCCTTCCTGCAGTCAGCCCTCCCTGGGAAGGGGTGAGAAGCAGACTTCTCCTCTGGACAAGACGCCCTGTAATATTTTAGCCTCCTATCCTTATCCTGAGTGCCAGTACCTCCTCTGTGCCTTTCAGTCCAGGAAATACTCTGAGTTGCTCATGGAAAGTATTTGGAACCACTCTCCCCAGAATATGGAAAAGACATCAGGAACGCCCTTCGAGTTCCAGGTTCTAATTGTATACTGCTGGTTGGCAAGAATATCAGTACAAGACTGTTGAAGAGCAATTTGGCAATATATATAGCAAGAGCTACAGAATTGTATGTACTATTTTGCCCAATAATTCACCTTCTGAAAAGCCAACCCAAGGAAATAATCCAAAACACATAGAAAGCTTTCTAGTCAAATGTATTCAGAGTCTCAGCTATCACAGTAAAAATCTGGATGCAACCTAAATGTCTAGTGATGGAAGGAGTTTTTATTCCACGCATATGTTGAGACATCATGTAACCATTAAAAATTGTTCATGAAGGGCACATAACAGGTACATATAATTATACTTATAGTTACACTTATAATTAAAACGTATGTGTAAAAATATACAAAAGTGTATGCATACAGGATGATCTTAACCATATAAAATGTATGCATAAAAACAAAGGGTTCATCTGGAACAGGACTGAGAATCCAGAGATGAAACCATCCGCATATGGTAATCTAATCTTTGACAAAGCTGACAAAAACATACACTGGGGAAAAGAATCTCTTTTCAATAAATGGTGCTGGGAAAACTGGATAGCCACATGCAGAAGATTGAAACTGGACCCCACCTCTCACCTCTCACAAAAATCAATTCAAGATGGATAACAGACTTAAGCTAAGGCAGGAAACCTTAAGAATTCTAAATGAAGATGTTGGGAAGACCCTTTCAGACATCGGCCTAGGCAAGGAATTCCTGAAGAAGAACCCCAAAGCAATCGCCATAGCAACAAGAATAAATAAGTGGGATCTAATCAAATTAAAGAGCTTCTGCACTGCCAAGGAAACTATCATTAGAGCGAATAGACAGCCCACAGAATGGGAAAAAATATTTGTTCTCTACACATCTGATAAACGGCTAATAACCAGAATCTATCTAGAACTCAAAAAAATCGACAAGAAAAAATCAAACAACCCCATCAACAAATGGGCAAAGGAAATTAACAGAAACTTTTCAAAAGAAGACAGAAAAATGGCCAGCAAACATATTTAAAAATGCTCAACATCTCTAATCATTAGAGAAATGCAAATCAAAACCGCAATGAGATATCACCTAACCCCAGTGAGATTGGCCTCTATCAAAAGATTCCAAAACATCAAATGCTGGCGAGGATGTGGAGAGACAGGAACACTCTTACACTGCTGGTGGGACTGCAAGTTGGTGCAACCTCTGTGGAAAAGAATTTGGAGATACCTCAGAGAGCTGAAAGTGGAAATACCATTCGATCCAGCAATAGCACTGTTGGGCATCTACCCAAAAGAGCACAGAACTTTCTATGATAAAGACATCTGCACCCGAATGTTTATGGCAGCACAATTCACTATTGCAAGGATGTGGAAACAACCCAAGTGCCCGTCAATTCATGAGTGGATTATTAAAATTTGGTATATGTTTGCAATGGAGTATTACTCAATCATAAGAAATGACAGTGATCCAGAACCTCTTATCCTTTCCTGGATTAAACTTAAGCCCATTATCCAAAGTGAGGCACCACAAGAGCGAAAGAATGGGCTCCACTTGTACTCGCCATCAAATTGGTACTAACTGATCAACACTAGGTTGATCACATGGCAGAAATACTCTCCAGGGATTGGTGGGGGGCGGTAAATCCGCAACTAAAGGACACGGGGAGCACCGTAGGGGGGAAGGGCATGCCTTTAACCTGCACTTGTGTGAGGCAAAGACATAAAGTGTAACTATAATGTTTGTACCCTCACAATACCCTGAAATAAAAAAAAAAAAGGGTTCAATTCACTAGGAGAAATGCACGTAAAAATGACAATGAGATACCATCTCACACTGTCAGATCAGCAGAATTTAAAGTCTGACAATGCCAGGTGCTGGTGAAACTGGGAAATAATGGGAACTGCTACCACAACTTGACAATTTCTAGTCAAATGGAAGAGTTTCCTTTCCTGGGTATATACCCAAGAGAAACCTTCTACATGTATGTAAAGAGACAGCCACAGAAAAGTTCACTGTTTGTAACAGTGAACCATGAAAACGACTCACTAATTAATCATTAATTTCTATTAATAAGAGAATAGATGAACGAATGGTAATCAACTCATAGAAAGGAATACTATAGAGCAATGAAAGTGGAGGAACTGGAGATGCATCCACATGGCTAAATCTTACAGACATAATACTGAGCATCGGGCCGGGCACGGTGGCTCACGCCTGTAATCCTAGCACTCCGGGAGGCCGAGGCGGGCGGATCGTTCTGAGCTCAGGAGTTCGAGACCAGCCTGAGCAAGAGCGAGACCCCGTCTCTACCAAAAATAGAAAGAAATTAATTGGACAGCTAAAAATATATATAGAAAAAAATTAGCTGGGCATGGTGGCGCATGCCTGTAGTCCCAGCTACTCGGGAGGCTGAGACAGTAGGATTGTTCGAGCCCGGGAGTTTGAGGTTGCTGTGAGCTAGGCTGACGCCATGGCACTCGCCCCAGGCAAGAGAGTGAGACTCTGTCTCAAAAAAAAAAAAAAAATACTGAGCATGAGCATCAAGTGCAAATTGCAGACAAAAATACTTATATAAAGCTTTAAAACACACAAAGCAATACTTTACACTAATTAGGGACAGATGAAGAAATGCAGTATAATACTTATCTCTTGGAGGGAAAGAGACATGGCAGGAAAAGGGCACACAGGGAGTTTGAACAGTACGTACAAATGTTTCATTTCTCAAGCAGGATGGTGGGTTCCTGGGTATCGGCTGTATTATTATTTATATCTTTTTGTATATCTTAACTATTTCATGACAACTTTAAAATATATGATAAATGAATACTTGACACAAAAAGGAAGGGAATGAACTACACCCAACAATACAGTGACTACCTCTCAATGGTAGGAATGGAGATGAGATTTTTCTTCTTTCCACTTTTAACCATTTGCTAAGCAGATATATCCTGGAAAAGATGAAATTTATTCACAAATAAAGAGGCACCAGTCAGAGCCAGGAACTACAGAGACAATGGACAAATAAGGGTGTCCAAAGTGAAGACAAGAAGGCATCATTTTTTAATCCCAACTGATATGTCCCTTTCCTCTGAGTAATCCCTGTTCTCAGGTGGCTCAAATTGCTTGGCCCCAGAACACCATAGGAATTTTCTGCAGCTCCTGTGAGCTCAGTTCAGTTAGTCAAACATATTATGAAGCATGAAGGCCTACAGTGTGCCTGCACAATAGAGAAGCCTTGCCAGGGTCTTCTTCCCTGCACCTACCTATCCCAGACTAAAGGCCAGTTCTGGTCTCTACCGATCTGCTCCCAGTTCCTTCCAAAACTAATCAGGCCAGCCCTGTCCTGAGATAAGACCTAGTGGATCAAGGTGTCCCTGATTCTACCTGGAGGTGTAGTGTAATAGGAGTTAACCTATAGGCATTATTCCCATGGAGAGATGCACAGGGAGCTCCACCTTATATCACACTACTCTGGGCTCTTTTGCAAACCAAATATAAAACTCCAAAGCACCAGCTGCTCACCTCCATTGGCATCCACGTTCAGACTTCATCAATTTTACTCTACCATTTATGTCACTGATGAGCTTAGAAAGAGAGCATTCTAAAATAGCCAAACTTGCTTGAAGGGAAAAACCAGTCACCAACTATCCCATTTATCTCAATGAGCAAACATTTGTGTGGTGCTTACCATGTACCAGGTACAGTCCTTAGTGCTTTACAGATATTAACATATGTAGTGCTCATAACAACTCTATGTGGTGGGCATGATTAATGTCCTCACCACATTAGGAATGAGGAAACTGAGGCACAAGATCACAGAGCTGCCACATAGTGGAACCAGGAGTCAGATCCCTACAGTCAGGCTTCAGAATCCAGGCTCTTCACTGCCATACTGGGCTGCTGCCACATGCAAAGGAGCTTGTAGAGAATGGGAACATAAACCTACCCTCTGTCAATAGCCAGACAGAAATAAGTCTCCCTATTTCATTAATTTTTACTGAGGACCCACTCTTTCTTGCAGTCCAAGAGTTTTCCAACCTGAACCCAATAATATGACCCATCTCACTCCCTGAGGACTAACCAAAGTCTGTGAGCCTTACTTGACCTAAAACCACTTACTCAGCCTCCCAGGACCCAGCCCCCATGCCCTACTGATCACCACCACCTTTTGTCCAAGTGGCTTATTCTGGGGAAAAGTTCAGGTGAGGAGACAAGCCCTCTGGGAATCTCCAGTCAACCCCAGAGGAGGAAGAAGTGACTCTTCCTGGGAGCTGCAAGTGCCTAATGAAGAATTCCTTCAAGACTGAAAGTCAAAATAACAGTGTAATACCTGTCTAAATTTTTGGCCAGAATAGCAAATGTGTTATTACTAAAAATATGCAATTTTTTTATGATGGGTGGGAAAATGGGCATTCTTATATACTGTTGGAAAGGATAAATCAGTACACTCTGGGTGAGGACATTTTGGCAAATCTGTTAAAAAGTTTTTAATGTGCAGACTCTTTAACCCTGCAATTCCAATTCCACTGCAGGGAATACACACACACACACACACACACACATGCAGCTGTGAGTTGCAATATTGTTCGCAATAGCAGAAAACAATCAGAAGAAAACTAAGTATCCGTCATTAGGGGACCAGTTAAATGAATCACAGCACATCCATACAATGGAATACTTCACAACTCTGACAAAAAATTAGGTATATCTAGTTGAAATGGAATGCAAATGTCTTTAAAATATATTATCAAAAACATGTGCCTCCATATGCATGGGAGAATTTAAAAATTTTTTAACTTGTGAAAGACTACATGAGAAACTGCTGACACTAGTTCCTTGGGGTATAAAGAGTTTACTGAGAAAATTTTATTTTTCATTTCATACCCTGTGGTGTTTGGTGTTTTTCACATGTGTATATATTAGCTTTAGTTACATTGTTTTTATTTTAAATAAATTTCTCTGATTTGTCTAGAAATAAGTATTTCTAATTATATTTTTTCAAATACATATACAGGCATATATGTATGTATGTACGCATTTATATCTATGTATGTACATGCATGTATATATGTGTATATATACATTAGACTAAGATAATGAAAAACAGAAAAATGTGTCAGTGGATCCGTACTAATAGAGACATACAAATATTACACAGTATTATTATGGATATTAAATGATACTGATTTTTAAAACTTGAATATATACTTCTATTTCTTAAACACTCTTTTACTTTCCTTCCTTCTACCTCTGTACATTTTGTTTACACTTTTAATTAGAATGATAAAATGTTTTTAGTTGACAATATATAGTCCAACCCAACTATCATAAATTTCAAATAAATAATACAAATTAATCATGTTTAGAATGTTTCCTTTGTGACACATAAGATATCTATTATTATGGAGGGTTATTGAAGAATATGAGTACTCAAAACAACAATCGATGACTAAGTGCAAGGGCGGTCGTAGGGGGAAGAGAGAATATTTATGCAAGAAGGTGAAAAATTGAAAAGAAAAAACTAGACAAGAAACCATTTCCATGTCTGTTAGGGAGATTTGCGAGAAGTAAATGTGATTATAAGGCAAGGGGTATTTCTTTGTAACTGAAACTTGACAGGAAGGACATTAAGATATGACAGGGTTTGAATAGACTAGATTTGGAAAGGTAGAATCATTACACCTGGAAGAAACTCCAAGAGACTTCCCAAGGTCTTTAAAAAAAATAGCAATTGTTTGATGATATAAGACACTGAAAACGTGAGGCAAAATTATCTATTAATCATCATAAGACTATAAATCTACACCCTAGGTAGAGCAGTAAAAGCAATCTCAGCTGGAAGTGGATAAACTGGATGCTATCTGCTGTATTTTTAAAGATCTCTTGGAATAGGGATCATATGCTCATACACACGCATATACTTAAAGAACGATAACCAGTCATCCCAACTTACCTGGGACTAAGGAGGTTCCTGGAATTCAGGACTTTCAGTGACAAAACCAGGATAGTCCCAAGCAAACCAGGAACAAGTCTGTCACCCTAACACAGATATGAGAGATAGAAAGATAGATAGATAGATAGATAGATAGATAGATAGATAAATGAATGGTTGGGTGAATGGGTGGATAGAGACAGACAGGTAGATAATGAACATAGATAGACTTACAAGCGGGTCTCTGAAACATGTTGTGGAGCATTATAAAATGAAATTAAGATTATTACTGTGTCTCCTATTATTTTTAATAGAAGGAACATAAATTCAACTCAGCCACTAATTACACCACTTCCCTTGAAGGTATTCTGTCTCTTGAAGCAAACGGCATGGTTTAGTGAAACTCAGCATGCTCTGCACCTAAAACAAAACTCTCCTAACATGCCAGTCAAGATGATTACCATTGAGTAAATTTAAGATCTATTTCTATCCAAATTGGTAACAGGATGGAGTTGATGTTTCACAGTATTCTTAGATTTTCTTTATAACTAAATAAGGCGGTTTCTGGGATATGAGAATTATCAGAGTTCATTCACTTATGCAATAAATATTTACTGAGTATCCAGTTTGTGTGACATTTACTGTTAATATAATATGACCAAAATTATTTATATTGGAGTGTTGACAGCTTTCTCTCCAGCCCACCCTGCCAAGATACTATAATTTTTGACCGGTTTCACCTCCTCCCCATTCCGAAAGAGGAAAGATCAGCCTCCATACATAGTAAAGGCTGGGGAAGTGAGATGGGAGGGAAAGCAGCAGCAAGAGCCACTGAGGAGGAGGTTTGAGGTGCAAACGGAGCAAAATGCCCTGTAATACCTGGTGATTGTAAGAGAAGTGGATGGAAAAGGAGAGAGGATTTTAAGCAGTGTTGTAGTGGACTATATTTATGAATCCTTTCCGTATTTATGGAAATGCAAGAAAAGGTTTTGAGCTATTCTGAATTGGTGGTTACTTGACTGTGTTTGTCAGATTCCAAGAATGAGCCATGTGAGTGCTTGCTTTACAAGGGTTACATCAGAAACAAAGACACTGTGATTCTCCGGGGAGTAAAGAAACTGAGTCATGGGCCAAGTGATGCCTATAGGTGAAAATTTCCTCACCTGGTGCCCTTGTACCCACTTAAGCTTCCCACCTCCATGAGTTCCCTGACATCCTCTGCCAAATTATTCCATGTTGTAAACGTGTATACATATGATGAAAGAAAGCAAGTATTACTTGCATTTTATCTCAGATTTACAGAAAAGATACTCTATAAGATGACCGAAGCCCAAATATTTTTCTTTTTTTTTTTTATTTCAGCATATTATAGGGGTACAGATGTTTAGGTTACGTACATTGCCCTTGCCCCTCCTCCCCCCCAAGTCCGAGTTTCAAGCGTGTCCATCTCTCGGATGGTGCACATTGTACTCTTTGTGTATGCCTATACCCGTCCCCTCCTCCCCCCTCCCCCCTCCCCCCTGCCCGACATCCAATAGATGTTATTCTTATATGTGCACTTATGTGTTGATCAGTTAATATTAATTTGATGGTGAGTACATGTGGTGCTTGTTTTTCCATTCTTGGGATACTTCACTTGGTAGAATGCGTTTCAGCTCTATCCAGGAGTATACAAGAGGTGCTATATCACCATTGTTTCTTAAAGCTGAATAGTACTCCATGGTATACATATACCACATTTTATTAATCCACTCATGTATTGATGGACACTTGGGTTGTTTCACATCTTTGCAATTGTGAATTGTGCTGCTGTCACCAAATATTCTTCATACCGCAGTGAAAATGCGTGTTTTGGGGAACTAGCTCATCAATCTAAGTACCAGGCCACAAGTGCACAGGCATTTCAAACAAATGATTTCCACTCAGGTCCAAGGGGTGAAGACAACAAAAATAAGATGACATGGTTTAGCTAAAATGTAAACTGTGAGTTTTACAGGTTTTGTATTGAGTTGTCAAATTCTACAAGAACAATAGACAACAAAAATGTTAGCAATATAATGTGTTTAGATCAGAAAAATGTGTGCTACAATATAAAAAAACTGTCTCCAACTTTTTCACATCAGCAAATTAAATTCTATGCTGCAGAAAGGCAAATATACTCAAATTTCCTACATCATTTATAATTGCAAGCCTAAGGATTCAATAATACACATCTGCATAGATTCAAAGATATGCAGAAGAGAAGTCAAATTTGGAGATTATTTGGTAAAACTCCCTCACTTTACAAAGGAAAAGTTGAGATCCAGGGGGATTAAGCAACTTTCTTAAAGCCACACAACTCCAGAGGTGAGTATAGTACTTGAATCCAGGTCTTCTGACTCAGAACCTGTGTCTCCCACAACATAATATGCCACATCTCTTACAACACTTAATATGTTTTTCTAAAGGATTATCTACATTCACCTGAGAAATCTTTATTATAAGACTAAAACAGACTGCAATTGTCTTTTGGTTTTTAGTTTGGGGTTCTGTTTTGTTTTTTGGGTTGTGGATTTTTTGGGTTTTTTTGTTTTGGGGGGTCTTTTTGTTCACAGAAAAAGATAAAAACATATTAGCCAGAAGTGTCCATTGCCAGATATTCTGTGTCTAAGAAGACAAATTGATGAAGTATTGAGAGAGGTCTAAAAAGAAATTAAATCTTAAGAAGATCAGATAACATGCAAGAAAATTACAAAATTGGAATAAGGAACGCCTTTTGAAATAATACAAATTTCAAAAGCTATAAATAAAAAGATCAATTTGCTTACATAAAAATGTAAAAAGACTAATAATGACATATATTTTTTACATATCAATCTAGGAAAGATCATTACGTTTAAAGAAATACAATGTTGGAAAGAACGTGGCGTAACATTCTCAGACGTTGGTAGGAATGCAGACTGGAGCAACCTCTTTTCAGTGAAAATTGACAATATCTCAAATTAGATATATTTATAACATTTTATTCAACAAAACTCCTTTTAACTTCAACCCAATAAAGAGCATTTACAATAAACCTACAGCTAATTTCATACTTAATGATGAAAATCTGAATGCTTTCCCTCTGAGATTGGAAACAAGGCAAAAATGTCCACTCTCACCACTCTTGTTTATCACAGTACTTGCAGTACAGTAAGTAAGGTAAGAAAAAGAAAAAACACACAGATTAGAAAGAGAGAAATAAATCTGTCCCTATTTGCAGATGACATGATTGTCCAGGTAGTAAATCCAAGGGAATATAAAAAGAAGAGAGAGAAAGACTTCCTAAAACTAAAAATTAAGTTCAGCAAGGTCACAGGATATGAGATCAACCCATAAAAAATCAATCACATACGTTGTATACTCACAACTAACATGTGGAAACTGAAATTTAAAACACAATGCCATTTATAATCACACCAAAGAAAATTAAATATTTAGGTCGAGACAAACTTGTACAGGATCTGTATGCTGAAAATTACAAAATGCTGATAAAAGAAATCAAAGGATATCTAAATAAATGAAAAGAAATACCATGTTCATGAACTGGAAGCCTTGACGAAGCAAAAATGTCAATTCTCCCCAAGCTGATATGGGTTTAAGGTAATTTCTATCCCAGCAAGATTTTTGTAGATAAAGATAAATTTATTCTAAAATTTATATGAAAAGGCATAGGCCCTAAAATAGCTAAAATAATCTTGATTAGAAGAATAAAGTGGGAGGAAATATTCTACCCAATGCTAAAGCTCACTATATACCTACAGTAACCAAAACATGGTGGTAGTAGCTGAAAGAAAGACACACAAATCAATGGAACAGAATAAAGAACTTAGAAATAGACCCAAATGCCCAAATTGATTCTTTTTATATTTCTATCTTTGGCATATTTAGCTATCTGCAAAATGCATATCATGCATTCTTTTTAAAATTATTTTTATTAAAATATAATCCGCATACCATAAAATTCATCCTTAAAAAGTACACAAGTCAGTGTTTCCTACTATGTTCAGAAATTATGCAACCATCATCACTAATTCCAAAACATTTGCATACTCCAAAAGGAAACTCCATACCCATCAGCAGACGTTTCTCTTTCCCCTATCCTCAGTCCCTGGCAACCACTAGTCTATATTCTGTCTCTATGGATTTGTCTATTCTGGGTATTTCATATAAATAAAATCCTACAATTTATGGCCTTTTGAGTCTGGCTCCTTTCACTTGGTATAATGTTTTCAACGTTCATCCATCTTGTAACATGTATCAGCACTTCATTCCTTTTTATTGCTAGATAATATTCTATTGTACGGATATACTATATCTTGTTTATTCATTGATCAGGATGATCATTTTGATTGTTTCCACTTTTTTGCTATTTTGAATATTGCTGCTGATGACATTCATATATAGATTTTTATGTGGATGTGTGTTCTCAGTTCTCTTGCATATATACCTAGAAGTGAAACTGGTGAGTCATATTATAACTCTTTGTTTGACTTTTTAAGGCAAAGCCAAACTGTTTTCCAAAGCAGCTGCACCATTTTGCATTCTCACCAGCAATATGTGAGGCTCCAATTTCTCCAACACTTGTTATTGTCCATTTTTTATTATAGTCATCCAAGTGAGTGAAGTGTATCTCACTCCTTATAGTTTGGGTTTATGTTTCCCTAATAACAAATAATGTTGAGCATCTTTTCATATTTTTATTGGCTATTTGTATATCTTCTCTGCAGAAGATTCTATTCAAGTCCTTTGCACATTTGTTTCATAATAATGACCCACACTGAGAGACCAATTAATATCAGAAAAAAGAAAAGGAAGATATTTAAGCTGTACATGAAACTTCTAGTAGATTGAGCAATATAAAATTGCCATTTTTATAAGTCAAAAATGATTGAATTTCATCATTTTAAAATGTTTCAAATGGGAGACTCAGCAAATAATAATTCTATTAAGCAAGATACAGTAAACAGGTGGAAGAGTTAATCTGGGAGTAAAGATATCATTTTTATTAGACAAAAGAATTGACGGGTTAATTTCCAATTTTCAAAAGGCAGGCTTAGAGAGATACTTTGTCAAGTGTGAGAGGGAGGGATCACTATCTCCTTTCCCTCAAATCCAACATAGCTTCAGCAAAAGGCAAAGGATAAACTGAGAACTCAAGAGTAGAGTCTCTCAGAACCAAAATACCTGTATTTGTTGCTCACTATTGTTCCCTTTTCCTCCTGGACACAAAGCTAAACTTCATTCCCCATCTTTCCTGCAGTTGGATGTGGCTGACCAAAGGAATGTAGGTGGAAGTGACATGTGACATTCCTGGAAGACCTCGCTCAGGTGGCCTGCATTCTCTTCCCTAACCCCCAAGCCAATGCAAAGGCTCCATCAGAGGGCATCAAGCTGGACAGGGCCTGTGTCCCTGAGTAACCCCAGTGAAGTCTTCCCGACAACCAAGAACATCCACGTTAGACTTTGCATGAATGAAAAATGAACTTTTATTGGGGTAAGCCATTGAAAGTTTGAGGTTAGTTCATCACAGCAGATAATCTACCCTGACTGATACAAAATCTTTAACAAATAGCCAGTGACTTGGGCAAAGCCAGTGACTTTGCCACCACGCCTCAGTATTGCCTCCTTCGTAGTCATACAGGGAAGAGTAAATCCACAGTTATGTTGCAGCAGCAATTTCTTCTCATATGGGTGTGTTCCTAGGGTTTCTGAGTATGGGCCACTCTCTTCCCTGCAACGGTCTGACCAAACTGGCACATTATAGAGCTTCAACAAAATCCCTAAAAACAATAAACAAATCCCTTTAAACATTGGATCTTCAGAAAAACAAGTTAGATACAGCACAGCATATAATGACTTCATAATTCAATATATTGGTTTCACTGGTTTCCATAGCATTAAACTGACCCATGATGGCTGGGCTGTATTTTATCATCTCTCATAGGAAGAAATGAGATGTATAAAAGGTTGCTCAAATGTAAAATGTGAAATAAGGACTACTTCCTCCCCTCCCCCTCTCAAAGAAAATTTTTAAAATCCCTACTCCTCCCCGTCCCCTCATCTCCACAAATGACACCACCGTCTATCTGGTTGCTTAAGCCAAACATCCAATCGTTGCCTTTTAAACTGCTTCCCTTCACTACTGCCTGTACATCTCCAATTCCTCTGCAACTGCTATGAGCTCCACTTCCAAATTATCTTCCAGAAGTCATTTTTCTGCCTCTCCACTGCTACCCCCTTAATCTAAACCATCTTCTCTCACCTGAAACTGCAATAGCCCCCTAAAACCTCCCACTGTCACTGTTGAACCACCACTATCCATTCCCCAGAGAGCAGCTAGAGGAGTCACAAATTATGTCATGTCACTCTGTTAAAAATTCCTCACTGGCTTTCTATTGCCTTTGAAATGTAACACAGATGTCTTTATCATGTCCCATACAACCATACGTGGTCCAGCCCCTGCCAAACTCTCCAATCCTGTCTTGTGTCACTGTAGCCCTCAACTACTACACTTTAACTACCAAGTTAGTTCATCTTAATGGACACATTTATTGATTTTGAGCAAATATATTTCAACTTCGCTGGAATCAGCAGAAGGAAGTAGCGTATCTCCAACCAAAAGAAATGATTATCCTAATACCTTCCATCTCAGTCCTTTTATTTAAATCTATCATTTGTATTCCTTTATTTGTGCCTCATAGAGAAAATTTGAAATGACTAGGCAGATGCTATTCTTCTTCTTTGACAATTGTAAAACTGAAACATGCAAAGAGGTCAAAATGCATGAAATGGCCATATCTACCTTAAATGTAAATTGAACATTAATGGAATTTCAGGCTTCAATTCATTTGCTACTTTGCTACAGAGTAACATTAAGTCAGCATCAAATATATGTCCTATTTTCCAAAATGTCTTAAGTACTGGAATGTTACATGTCTTATATTCATTTTTTTAACCATGTTTTAAACATCTGTGTCATCCTCTACTATCCCTGAAAATTGTGGTATTATCCTAATTTAGGATTATCTCTACTTAGAAAAATTGTATTTGCATTGTCGTTATGGCAAAGGTGGTCTTGAAATGCATAGACCACCTATGTCAAATGAAAATTAGTGACCATCATTAATTTTCTAATGTCAAATATCTAGTTAGGGATCTTTGACATTTCAAAACAAAACTAAAAACTCAGAAAACAAGTGTCATGTTTTTACCAATAGGGGCCAAGATTTATTTTTGTTTGAATGCTAAAATTAATTTATAAAAGAGAATTTTCATTGTATTTGCTCATTTGTTAGTAGTCAGAGATTTTTCTAAGAATAAAGAGAACTAAATTACCCAGAGGTGCTGAAAATACTGATTATTTATGCTTACTTGAGTTCAACCAAAACAGTACTAAACAATGATTTCTTATTGCGTTTGCAGAAAAATTACTTATCCGAAGTAATTCATACCCAAAATATTTTATAAAATAGAAGTACTCTGGTTGGAATGGGAGTAAAAATTCAGAGCTCCGCCTGCTGATCTACCCTGTCACCCTAGTTTTCCTAAGACAAATTTAAGGTTTATAAGAGTCATGCCTTATAATCCACAGAAGTTGCTGGAATTTTACTTCTGGTCCTATTGAAAATGATGGATTTTATAACACAAGTTTAAAAATCATTGTATGTTTGCTTTTGGTTTTGAATTATTCTATTCCTGTTGTATTTCAAATTGCTTATCCCTCTCTATCGTCTTATACTATTTACTCTGCTTGTATTGTTTGTTTCCAGACACTACAATTTCAGTGACAATGAGTTTTGAACTCCTAAAACACAAAGGGGAAGGAACATATATGTCAAGGGATAGATTCAGTATTTTCATACATTCAATGTTTTGTTTTAGGAGCACAACTTTCTTTTACATCAAGTGAGCCATAAAGCACTGCTCATTATAACGTATGACTAGGCACCACGCTTGGCAATAACAATGAAAGTCAATGGTTTGAAGCCAAATTCCCTGGTACTGAAATAAAAACAACCATAACCAGAAAAATGCACATGAACACAGCTTTCTACAGATTTAGGGATTTTACTATTTATATCAATAAATCTGAAATGGAAGAGAAAATATTGCAACAGAAAAAAATAATGCTATAAGTTTCACAGGATACAGGAATAGACAAATCAAACTTAAGCACAAGAGAAAACCTTAATTGCATGCCTTGCAGACAAGGTTATATAAGGCAATCTGTCCACTAACCAATGTTTCATTATTTTCAATGGATGCACAATAGTCTTCATCATTTTAAGCCCCACCTGGGTACAGGCTTGTCTCAGGAAGCAGCCTATGCCAGGCTGGGTAAGCAGGAATTTTGTGTGGCACGGGTCTAAGGAGGATTGCTCAACCCAATTACACCCAATACCCCCTTTATTAATCGATATTTGGTTATGTCTCCTTTACTATTCTGAAGTAAAATTCATTGATAATATAACCTACCGATGCATGTATTTCATAAGGCTCCAACAGAGATGTAAAGAAGAAATAGAAATAAAGCAATTTATCACTTAAGAATACATATTTCAAAATATAAATGCTCAGATGAGATATCATAGTCCTTTTGTGCTGCTATGACAAAATACCTGAGACTGGGTAATTTATAAGGAACAGAAATTTATTTAGCTCATGGTTCTGGAGACTGGGAAGTCCAAGAACACGGTGCGAGCACCTGGCAAGGGCCTTCTCACTGCATCATCCCATACTGGATGGCAGAAGGGCAAGAAAGGGCACAAGCAAGAGAGGGAGAGAGAGAGAGAGGAAGCCAAACTCAATTTTATAACAAGCCCACTCTCACGATAACAAACCCAATCCTGAGATAATGACATTACATTAATCCATTCATGAGGGCTTTACCCAAACACCTCTCATTAGGCCCAACGATGTTGCCCTGGGGATTAAGTTTGGGGGACACATTCAAACCATAACACATGACTACATTAAAAGACCTAATGAAGTAATTGGATGTTTGCAAGTATCATAATAAATCTGGTTTAAGAAACACAAAAAAATTCAAAGATATTTCATACGAGAAACAGGTAACAAAAGGCAGACATATGAACGGGAGGACATAGAATAAAAACTAGCATTAGGATAAGTAACAAGAAACCAAATGTATCTGTATACGATAAGACAAAAAAGGATATATCCGACAGGCCATGACAAGTTATAGACTGTTAAAGTGACGAAAAGGAGGAATTATGATATGCTTTTGATTGAATGATTAGTAATGTCAATTACTAATTACCCCTGCTAGGACTGCCACATTTTAGAACCTACTCTCAAAGTCTGTGGGGGATTTATCACTTAGAAATACATTCAGCTGCTGGTAACACATTTGAAAAATCCTTGACTGAAACATAATAGAGGCCAATTCTCTATCACTAAAAAAATCCAGCAGTATACAGCAAGGGCCAGAACGATGGCTCCATGGTCATCAGGAACCAGGCTCTTTCTATCTTTCTGCTTCACCACCTTTAGCACATAGTTTTCATCCTCAAAAATTGCCTCATACTTGCACGATGGTCCAATCGTCAAGTCCATGATCCAGGCATCAGGATGAAGAAGGGGGCAAGGCCAAAATCATATATCCCAGCTGACTCAGACTCTATTTTAAAGTCCTGTTCTGGAATTCTCACCACAAGACACCTGCTCACCCCTCATGGACCACTACCCCCTTTCCTTTCTGCAAGAGAGTCCGGGAGACACAGTTACATATCTGGGCACATTGCTACGCCCAACAATACAGGGATTTTGTTAATACAGAAGGAAAGAATGGATACTGGATAGGCAGTTTATTTGTTCACTGCTTAGAAATCACAGATTCCCCTAAGGACAGGAGAAATAAACTATCTGGTTACTGAAAATAATGACTAATTGTGGCCTCCTTGAGTTCTATTGCAAAGACAGACAGACAAGGTGATCTGCCGAGGGCCTCCCAACTCTATGCTCTGTAGCTGCGATTCCCCAACCCCCGGGCTGCGGACCGCGTAGGGACCGGGCCGCAGGGCTCCACTGCCTCCCCCCACCCACCTCCCCCAGCTGGTCCATGGAAAATTGTCTTCCACGAAACTTAGGAAAGCAGGGAAGGTCACACAGCAGGAGGCGAGCAAGAGCAGCAAAGCTTCATCTGTAGCTGCTTCCCATGGCTCTCATCACCACCCGAGCTCTGCCTCCCCACCCATCGCCTCCCCGACCATGGAAAAATTGTCTTCCATGAAACTGGTCCCTGGTGCCAAAAAGGTTGGGCACCACTGCTGTATAGTTCTGGCTGACTCAATACTTCATTTTGTAGTGGAAAGCATAAAGAAAATCTCTGGTTCCTAGCCCTGTACCTTTGCTCATTTCGTGGGCCAGTTTCTGCAACCAAAATGTCTGGCAGCCTCCCATCTGCTTCCCCAAATCTTACCAATCTAGGCTGAAGTGTCACCTCTTCCCTGAAGCCTTCTCTGATTACTCTGGTCCAACTGATCTTTCTCCCCTCTGAATTCTCACTACACGGAGTCTACCAAACCTGTTAGCCGTTCAGTGTTCTCTGATGTTTTGTAGGTGTGACTAGTATATTCCCCAAGTATAAGAAGGCAGAGGCTTTTCCCCCCAGAACTTCAGCAGAGATGCTCCTCTAAAGACATGCAGCCAGAGGAGGAGGCAGACTACCCCTCCCAGAGGGCTCCTTTGAGGAATGGGATTCTAGAAGTGGTAGTATGTGAGCAGTAGGGGAGCAAAGAAAGAGAAAGCTAACAGAAGAGCAGTATGGTGACGAAGGGACTCCACAGAGAAATGAGGAGAGCTTGTTTAGCAACTGAGAGAAATTCAGGGGGAAGAATAGATGTCTAAAGATGAACCTTATTGTCTGCAATGGCTCATGCCTGTAATCTTAGCACTTTGGGAAGCCAAGGCAGAAGGATCACTTGAGCCCAGGTGCTCAAGACCAGCCTGGGCAACATAGCAAGACCCATATCTAAAAAAAAAAATTTAAAAATTAGCTGGGCATGGTTGTGCACACCTGCAGTCCTAGCTATTCAGGAAGCTGAGGCAGGACAATCATTTGAACCCAGGAGTTTGAGGTTATAGTGAGCTATGATCATGCCACCACACTGCAGCCTGGGGAACAGAGCGAGACCCTGTTTCTTAAAAAAAAAAAAATTTAATAAATTAATTAAATAAATAAAGATGAACTTTAGGAAGTCTACTGTGTGGAGTGCTATATAAGAAAGGGCAGTGCAGATTTTAAGACACTTTCAAGAAGACAGGGAGTGAAGATAGGCATTATTCTTCAAGGCTTTCCAAGTTGCTTTGTGTTTTGTTCGACTAGGACCACCTCACACAGCCACTGAAGACAAGCTTCAGACTGAGGCAGAGACTCGGTTCTGAGACACTGATCATCCTCCCAAAACAAGCAAAACAAGTTCAACAGAGGAACAACAAAATTCAAAGGCAGAACTATGAGGTGCTTACTGTGACGGAAGGGAAAATTAACTAAAAGTAACAATAAATAGAAAAACATCACATTTATTTTCCTCAGATAAATTTGGTACTGTGATTTCTCTGTGGTTAAATAAGAAAAAAAGGAGATTTGGAAAATTATTTAATGTTTTGGGGTTTCATATAACAAAAACATGGATACTAGTTTTCTGGTTTTTCTGGTTTGGTTTCTTTTTTTGAGACAGGTTTTGAGACAGGGTCTCACTCGGTTGCCCGTGCTAGAGAGCAGTGGCGTGGTCATAGGTCACTGCAGCCTCAGCCTCCTCGGCTCAAACAATCCTGCTGCCTCAGCCTCCTGAGTAATCGAGGCTATAGGCCTGCACCACCATGCCTGGCTAATTTTTCTATTTTTTGTAGGGACAGGGTCTCGCTATGCTGCTCAGGCTGGAACATGGATACTAGTTTTGTTGGTGTTTGTTGTTCCTGTTTTTCTATCAGCCTTCCCATCCCCTCCCCACCCCCACTCTCCTCATTCTGCCATTGGTTATTTTCCTAAGCAACAAATCTGATTGCCTTATTTACCTGCTTAAAAACTTCTATTGGTTCTCTGCTGAGTAAATGAGAAAACCTAAACCCACCTTGGCAACAGGCCTTCACAGGCCCTAGCTGACGTTCTTCTGGAGCTATGCAACCTCCGGTCTGCCAGGTTCGACACTCAGTCTGTAGCACCTGTGCCCATGTTATTCATTCTCTTTGCTTCAATGTCCTTTCTCTACCCTTATCTTCACCTGCCCAGCTCCATCTCATCCTCCCGGGTTTGAGAGATCACCCCCTGGGTAAAGCCTTCAGTGACAAACTCCCCATTCCCAAGCAGCTACCCAACCTCTCTACTCTCACAGCTTTCTTCAGATCTCTGAAATAGCATCTAAATGTCTGTCACTTCCCCCAGACTAGGAACAGCAACAGTTTCTTTTTCTCTCCAAACCCCTGTGCCCAACAAGGAGCCTGGTACACAGTGGGCAGTGAATGGCTAAGCAAACATGAATATTTTCATGCTGCAAATCACTTTCCACCCTGTTTCTACACACTTGCGGGCAACTTCTCATAGCCTGACTCCAAGAGATCCCTTCCCCAACACAGGAGGCCCAAGAAGTGGATAAAGAGAGTTCTCGAAGCCCACACCAAGCATTCCCACAGAACAAACGGTGTCCTCAGAAAGTAACAGTCTGGAATACACCCCAGGAAGCACTTGTCAAATATGTATGAGTATCTCAAAACAAAATGTGGAGGGGGGTGCAAAAATGTTTCCCTTTCTACTTAATGAATCGTCATAGAGTAGAAAGAGAAAATGAGAGAGTGAGACAGAGAGCAGAAGAGGGGAAGAGCAGAGCAAGAGCAAGAGTGTGAGCTACCCAAGGCTGGACTCTGCTACCTGTCAGCTCACACCTTCAACCACTC
Source organism: Indri indri (assembly GCA_004363605.1). NCBI lineage: Eukaryota > Metazoa > Chordata > Mammalia > Primates > Indriidae > Indri > Indri indri. The sequence continues at coordinate 401,730 of RJWJ010000045.1, forward strand.
CTTGCTACTTAGGAAATAGTCCCTTCCAATTTCTTGACCCTTTCCCTTTGTTTTTTCTAGCTGGGCTTTTCCACTGCTAACCAAAAATAAAAAGGAGAATTTGATTTGCACAGGAAATCAAAATTATGTGATTTTACTAGGATATTTACTCTAGATAAATATCTTGTCAGTATTAATGCATATATTACATTAATTAGTATTTTTGTGTGTGTGCTGACAAACAAAAAGAATAATTCAGAGTTTCTATTGTCTCTATAGCCAACAACATCTAACAAATTAATTTGGTTTTTTCTCAGATTCTTGAAGAAATAGTCTCAGGATAAAATGGCTTATCTTCCCAATATTTTAAATTTAAATTGTCTGAAGCTTCTTTTCCTTTCTTTGGCTATTTACTTTAATGTTCAGCATCTGTGGATTCTAGTCCCAGAATTAGATCAGCCTGGAGAGTTTCTAATTTCTTGAACTCTCGATTCTGACCTGATTCCTGCCCCCAGAGAAATATAATGCTGCTTCTGGAATCTTTCTAAACCACACAAGGACTGTTGTAGAAGGACATTTCACTGATCAGAGTTTATGACTCAGAGCTTTTGAACATCTAAATTCCAGTATCTCTTCTTATGCCACCTCTTGGTCAGAGTTTAGGCCTCCCAGTTTCTTCCTATTTCACGTTATAGAAACTAGATCAAAGGATTGATGAGACAAAGAATGTTTCCAAATATAAAGTGTTGTTGCAATGTTGGGTAATGATAATGGTACTTTAGGGATGACAAGAATAAATATAAGGGGAAAGAAGGGTTAATAAATTTTGGGCAGTCATTTAGGAATTAACCCAACATTCATTGGATGTCTACTATATGCCAAGCAATTTCGCATATATTTTCCCATTCAATCTTTAACTCTGTTCCATAGACATTAATTAACTCCCCTTTAAAAGAGAAACCGAGGCTCCAGGAGATTAAGTCCTTTGTCTGAGAGTCTGACTGCTAGTGAGTGCCACAGGATTTGAACTTAGGTCCCTTGACTCCTGGCTCAAAATTCTTTTCACTGTATCACTTTTACTGAAAAGATTAACAGTGCATGATTGGAAATTTGCTATCTATTATCTATGACCCACTTTTAATGCAAGGCTTATTAAAATAAATACAGTTTTATTCTAGTACAACCTCAAAAGATTACCTTGTCTTAAAAAACGAAATTGAGAGGTGGCATCCCCTCCCGCTACAATTCTTAGAACAGCCTCATTTAAGCAAGAACTGAGAAAGGTAGAATTTGCAGAGACTTGAAATTGTTCCCAGGATCCTTTATAAACAGGAATAAACCCTTATCTAATGCAGACTACTCAATGCCCCCTCCTTTTGGACTAAAAGGGGGCCATTTTATGGAGGAAGCTGCTAATACGGCATCAGGCTATTAATGGGAAAAGCATTTACTTTAGATTAAGAAGAGTGTAAAGTGGGGGGGGTTCTATGACTGGCTATTAGGGATGTTAATTAAATATTTATAATGTCTAAATTAGCATAGTGAAAGCTCAATTCATCAATTTGTTCTGGTCTGTTCATAAGGGGGAAAAATAACTCCAAATGCTCCTGAAGAAAGATGCTACATGGGTCAATAGGATGATGACTGAACAATTTATTATGATTGTGGTAAACTTTTTATTTTGATTTTATTTAAAGGTACTTGTTGCAGCACCTTACCTTAAAGACCATTTACCACAGTCAATATACTGGAGGGCCATGCATTATTCATTGTTATCCAATGAAAAATTTGCTAAGGTGCTTCAATGCTGAATGCCTGATTGATTGATTGATTGATTGTGTGTTACTTCCAAAAAGTAGGGACTAGGTTTAATGTTGACAATTAGGTGCTGGAAGCCAGAAGCCCTGGGTCCTTCCTCTACTACTAACTAGGCTGGTGAAGGCCCTAGATTTCCAAGCCTTGAAATGATATCTTGCATTAATGGAGCTGTTTTCAGGCCTCATGGTTAATACTTAAAACTGCTTGGATCTTCCACCAAAAACTGCTAAGTATGTGGCTGCTTCTCCTAAGTCTAGTGTGGAGAAGCCAAACATATTAATACCTAAACGCCCAGAGCCTGTGGAGGCTTAATGAATGTATTTTATGAATTCCATTAGTTACTCTTTTTTTTTTTTTTGAACCTCATTTTATTCCAGAAAAGTCTCAAAAGGGGAAAACCAATTGTCCAACTGTAAATGAGACTGGTTGCAATGGAGACTCTTCATGGCCAGCACTTCATGGTCTGTAGCTAGCTGGGGGTCATCACCACTCACACATTTGGGTAAATACACTTAGTTATGGGAGAAAAGTCTGGAATTTTTTACAGATTCATTCTCCACATAGTGGCCCAGTAGTTCCATGGTCATATTTAATAAATGCATTTCTTCCCCCAAACTAAAAATTAAAAAATAAAATTTTATGAGGACTTTTTAGTTTATTTAGACTATAATGAATTTTCTTCTGTCTCATAGGTATGTCATTTGCTTTTCCTACGAAGAAGTGGCCAGAAATAGAGTTTGAACCCTTTTTATGTGGGTGCATCTGATCTCCCTCTTTCTTCCCCCCTTTGGACAATCTGGCCTTCCCTAGAGGGAGGGCTGGCGTGAAAAGGTTAAAGGTTCTCTGGTCAAAATAGCCCAACAGAAGGAGCCCAGCCCAGAGCTGAAATCTAAGTGCTAATGACCGCTGCCCTTCACCCCGCTGCTGTCCACCGGCCGGACCTGCAGCCGGGTGGGGGCCCGGACTGGGAGAGGGCACAATGTTCTGCATTTAACATTTGAACTTCTCCTATCCGAGGCAGCAGGCCGTTTTGTCCTGGGGTCACTGACCCTGGCTCCCCCATCAGCTGCCCTGAAACCTTAATTGAATGACAGATGGTCATTTTTCGGGGGCGCCAGAAGCTGCGGACGGCCAGCGGCGCGGGGGCTAAGGCCCCAAGCCCCAGCGGTCCTGCCTGGGCTCTGCCAGCAAGGGGCGGGCGACAGAGGCAGCAGGAGGTTCGCGGGGCCCGCCCGGCCCGCTGGCGCAGCGGGATCTGTGGGCGTCGGCCAAAGGCTGCTCTGCTCACCTGGAGGGAAGCCGGGCCTGAGGGGCCCCGCCGGCGAAAATTCGCTGGGTCCTAGCGCCCCTCCCTGTCTCCCGGACAGAGGGCCGGACGCTGACTAGGCCCAAACTAGGCCAGCCTGGAGCCTGGCCTGGCCTCTGGCGCTGGCAGGCGGCAGAAAGAAGGGACAAAACCTCTTTCTTTGTAGGCTGCAAGGCCCAGGTTCCAGCATACTCGGGCCCCAACGTCGAGGTCTGGGGCCACTGCGTCCCGGCATCAGCGCCCAAGCCCAGGATGCCCATACCCCGGCCCGGCTCCCCCGCCAGGCCCGCGAGCTGGCCGGGACCAGACCGTTGCCGCGCCGAGCGCCCCGCCACACGCGGCCTGCCCTAAGCCCCCGAGAGCGCGTTCTCGAGAACGCCATTCCCGGACGGAAGCCCAGCGGACCTCGAGGTTCTGGCGGGCCCCCAGGTGGGCCCCGGCTACCGGGTTGGCGCTGCAATCCCGCCACCACCTGGCTGCGGGGCGCTTTCTAGGCTCTGGGGTAAAAATGGGCGCCCCAAAAGGCCCCCGCAGGCACCGCAGCCCAACCGCGCTGCCTCAGCCGCCCGCCTGCGCCCTAGTGTCCTATTTCTTTAAAATAAAAGCTGCGAGCTCTACAATTACTGGGATTACAGTGAGCGGGTATTGATCCGCAGCCGGCATTGTAGGATCAAGCGGGCGGGCGGAGGCAGACATCGCCGCCTCAACCCCCCGCCGCCGCCTCGTCCTGCAAAGCGCTAAAAACCCATTTCTAAATGTTTGATTTCAGAGGCACCATCAACACCTGCAGCAAAAGAATGACACACACACCCCCACTGCCCAGGCGGCGCACCTCCTCCCCTCTCCGCCCGTGGGCCTCCCAGGCCCAAGCCAGCTACGCCTCCACCTTCAGCCTTTTTTTTTTTTTTTTCTTTTCTCTTTCTTTTTTTTTAATTACTGAGGGAAAATATACACATAAGCCACACACACACACAAAAAGCGTCCCTGCAGGCGCGAGCGGGGGTGGCGAGGAGGCCGGCGAAGGCGGTAATGTAACCCTAATGCACAGATAGCTGACATCAACTTCCGTCAGGCAGCTCCTGGAGATCGAACCTTTCGATTGTAACTGGGACAATTTGCATAGTGATTCCCTTTCAGAGCTTTCCCGAGTCCATAACAAGCCCAGGCAGCTATTCAAATGCAAGTTGCATCCCCAAATGCGAGGCTGGCCTGACCAAAAAGAGCCACTCGGCGCCCAGGAGAGGCGAGACTCCTGCTCCGGTTCTTATCCTTCTCTTTTCTCCTTTCTATTCCCTTTCTCTTCTCTGGTTCCTGATTTAGCTGGGAGCTGTTTATTTATGGCTGCAAATGTGTGTGTGCAAGAGAGAGAGAGAGAGAGAGAGGGAATTGATCTTTGCCTGGACTTAAAGATGGAGCCGAAGGAGCTGGAGGGAATTTGGGTTTGTGCGTCTGGCTCAGACCCTGGGCGCCAAGGGGGGCCACTGGGCGTGGAGGCCGAGGTCCTTCCTCCTCGTACCCCTTACCCCCGCGACCTTGCAGGAATCTGCCGGCTCGGAAGCGGCCCGGCTGACCCACCTGCCCCGGGCGGGGCTGCAGAGAAAGTCTTCGGACAGGAGGCCATCCTGTCTCTGTCTTTAAAATGAGCGCAATAAAAGGTATCACCTGCGACGTGTGCTGATTACTTTTTCTTGCTGTGCACCAGGCGCGGGGGGGGGGGGGATTCGGGGGCTTGAAATTCGGCTCCCCGTTTGCCTGTTTCTTTCTTATTTGAAATTATGCAGATTGACTCTCGTTTCCCTCCCTCTTAGGGGAAAAATCCTCGAACACGAACCTGATCTCATGTCACAGAAGCAACTTGCCATGAAATCCGCTAATGCGCTGCGACTCGCCCACCAGGGTAAGCCAGTCTCACAGGCGTGTGCGGGGATGAGAGGGGGAGGAGAAGGGGGCGGTAGGCCGGGGTAGGGGCTCCAGGGGCCCTGCCACGCTGATCCACCGCTGAGGTTGTGGCCACGCAGACGGGGTGGGAGCCGAGGGCGGAGGGCAGCGGCAGCGTCACGGCTGGGGAGACCAGCGAGGGAGCACCCCTCCCAGCCTGCCCGTCCAGCCACGGCCGCTAACGGGTCCTCCCTGCGAGTTTAAAGTAGCAAATGAGAGCAGAGAGGGGGCTCCCGAGCAGGGTGTAAATAACACGGGCGTGCCCCGCGCCGGTGGCCGGTAGGCGAGCGCGTCTGCGGTTTGTGAGCGGTTCTCCCGCAGGGCAGCGTGTAGAGGCGGAACCGCACCTGCGTTTGTGAGCGTTGTGGAAATGGAGCCTGCGAGATTCACTCGCTGGGAGAAATCCCCACGTTGAAACTTGTGTGCACTTCCCTAGGCTGGTTCACGATTTCTAAATCTCCCAGGTTGCTCAGCTGTCTCTCCAAATCCAAACCAAACCTGCTAAAGATCATAGGCCACTGACCTTGCAGCACTGACCGTTAACTCGGTGGCAAAACCAGCTCCTGTGGTCAGAGGGCATTAAAGCCAAGGCTAAATTTGTGTATGTTCTTTTTTTTTTTTTTTTTTTAAGCGGTGAGGAAAAAAAAATGTAGGCTTCTTAAATCCGCAAAAGCAGCCAAACATGTTTTCAAATGTTCTTTACTTATATTGGTTTGAGGGCTGGAAGCTGTCTGGCAGTGAGCTTTTTCGTTGCACCTGTTTCATGCAAAGTACCCAGGATGTTTTTCTCATTTTTTAAGTCTTGGTATCTTTAGAAAACGTAAAATATTTCTCCGCTCATTTCTCAATAGGTTCTTTAAACACCAGACATGTAAGACAGCATTTGAGATTGAGCGGTGAAAAAAGCAGGCTGGAAAGTACAAATAAACCCAATACAAAATGAAAATAAATTGAACAGATGAAATGATTAAAAGAAGATGGGGGAATTAACTTGTCTGGAAAAAGAAAGCTTAAAAAGGTCTGAACTTTCCAGATTTAGTGACAACACAGAACAAATCCAAAGGAATTAAATCTATTCTTTTGCCCTTATATGTACAACCAAAGAACACAGGCCCTCCTGGGCATCTGGTCTAGTGCACATTTTGAAGCATTTCAAAGGATAATTCAGCTTTGGGACATTTGCGTACTTGTTTGGTAAACTACAACCAATTAAGGGACATTTAGTCCTGGTGGAAAACAATTTCAAATTTATTTCTGGCTTTAGGGAACAAAAAAATTAATACCCTAGTAGTTAAATAATTTCTGGTTTCTATGAGTTAATTTAATGTAAATAGTCTACTCTCCAGTCACACACAGAGAGAAGGTAGAGGCCTGGCATACAGGAAAGGATAGTCAGGTATTAACAAAACTCTTTGCTTCTGGGTTCTGAGGGGGGTGTTGGGTGGCTCTGAACCTAGCTTTGGGTTTGTTGCATCTCTCGCTCTCTTAAAACAGTAACTCAAGATGTAAGTAAAAGTGTTTTCATTTTTTATTGATCCCGCTAACATCTTTCATTATCCAGCATGTAGCCACAGCAAATTATTTCTCATTTGATACCGAGAATTCTATTGACCGTCACTTTCGTTGGAGAGAGAATTCTAACTACTCAGCTGCTCTGTAGTCAGAGCTAAAGCTGAGGACTTTCCACACTAAACCCGAAATAAATTGAGCCCTCTGCCTCCAGAAATTGATGGAGATGTGTTCATTACACTGGGCCACGTGAACATGCATAGAAATCTGCTTTTTACTCTGCCAGCCTTGCCCTCACTCAGGCATAGGTCAGCCCCTTTGGAACGGAACTACATACTTGGAGGGCTGGGCATTCATTTGCTTTTCCTGTATCCCTCCTGGCAACTTCTTTCCAGTTCTGCCCAGGTTGGGGCAATGAAATGATGCAATGGATGACTGCTCCTAAATCCTTTATGCTTAGAAAAATCATTTAAGTTTCCTCAAAAAAAAACTCCTAAAATGTCCAGATAAGTGACTTTATGGTCGAGATATAATTTCTTAAACTGCAACACCCCCGCCCAAGACCCCACATCATCAAAGAGGGCTAAGTTGGGGGCTGAGGGTTAACCTCTGTTCTCTCTGCCTACGGGCGTCCAGCCGGCATGACAGGCTACTCGTGCGCTCACGCCAGCGGTGAAGCAGCGACGATACCCGGGCCTGGAGAAGGCCTGACCTTTGACCTTCGGGCTGATAACTCCCAGGCGCTAGAGGCTGGAGAGAGAGGCAGGCTGGGAGGTGAGGTTAGAGAGAAGGCCGGGGAGGGCAATGGGAGAAGCCAGGTTTGTTCCCGGGAAACTGGTGGCCCACAGCAGGGGCCACCCGACGCCCCGACCCTCAGGCTGCCTTGCCATCTCAGAGGCGGCCAGGTCATGCCTGCCTGTGGGGAACTACGCGCCCTCGGTACCTCCCTTCTGAAGTCTGGAAGAAAGGCGTCCTAACTCGAAGGTAACTTGGCGGGCTCGACAGGGACAGGGAGAGAGAGAGATGGAGCCCGGCAGCAAGAGGCGACTGGGCTGCTGGGACTCGGCCACGACAAGCCCAGCGCTGGAGCCCCGAGGGGCCTGTCAGATTCACAAATAGCAGGGGATCCACGCCCGCTTCTCCCTAAGCCCTGGACCCCAAGAGGAGGCCATGACGACCCTGGAGGAGCCATGTTCTTGGGGCCTCTGTGGAGGAGATGCCTTGGTTGGGTTTCATTTCTGCAACTACCAGGAGATGAGCTCTCTGGGTTCGGCCTCAGAAGAAAAGGAGGACCAATTAACGTCTTTACAAATGAGTCCCCGGCGTGTACAACCCGCGAAACAGCTCCAGTTCCAAATCGGAAGGCGTATTTAGAGGCTCTGAGGAACCAGCTTGGTAGTTATTTTTCCAGGAGTGCTGTCGAGTGTGGGTGAAGCTATTCGCGCTCTCGCGGGCCGCGCTCCAAGCCCCCTCGCGCGATGCGGAACCACTTTGTTCCGGAACAAGGCGGTGAACCGACAGGAGCGTGCTCTGCGGCAGCTGGGACGCGGGTAGATTCTGACTCGGCTTGAGGAGGGGGAGGGGAGCGAGAGATACGATACACACTGTGAATTTTTTTAGTTTTTCTTTTCTGTTTTTAACGCAAATAAACCCCAGCGTCAGTGCAATCAGCGCGCTCCCAATGCAGTCGTTTTCCTCGAATGCGCGCACCTCCGGCCACACTCGAAGAATCCAGCCCACAGAGGTTTCGGAAACCCCATTTTAGTGATTCCAGACTAGGCTCGGAAACCCCTCGAGCCTCCCAGGGAAGGGAGCCCGGCCCGGGCCAGGCAGCCGGTCCCAGACACACACGCACACGCACACAGTGATGGGGTAGTTCTTCGTAGGATCGAAGGCTGGATGCGGACGGGGTAGGCAGTGAGTGAGCGAGCCAGGAAGACTCTGGCGCTGCTCGAGTCTGAAAACCAAAAAAGTAGCGTTATTTTCAAAGTTATTTGGGGGGTGGGGAGAAAGGACCTGGGACCTGGGTTTGAAAAGTTAGGGACAAGGGACGGATCATTCAGTATTTCTTTGGAACGAGTCAAAACTGAGAACTGCCCAGGTGGACCAGCGTTGCCTGAAGTTGGAGATTAGTAAATTTATTTTACTCGCTCACCGCAGCACACCTCCTCCAACGGCAAGCTCACTCCTGCGCAGGGGGCCTCCGGCTGTGCCACTGCACTTCACAATTGCCCTATCCGTTGCGTCCAGGTTTGGCCAGGCAAATGAAACTAGCAGAACTCGATAGTAAATTATTTTCTTCTGCCTTCTGTCTTTTTATGAAAATAAAAGGCAACACTTTGTCATTTTTAATCACATAAGCAGACAATAAATCTAATTTTGATATTGATTTTTCCCAGAATCAAGTGATTTTTTTGCAGTGTCTGTTGTGTTTCCTTTCTGAGGAAGGGCCGTTTGCTGGTAGATTGTGTGGTGGTGAGGTTGCATCTATTCGGGCGGGTGCTTATCTGAAACACGTAGTTGATTGTGGACTTTGAAGTCAAACAGCTGAGAGGAAGTTCTTTCTGGGTGGCAGGAAGTTTGGGATTTGTCCAATTATCTAGAAAATGGTTTCTAGTGGGCCGCCTCTGGTGCCTCTGGAATATTTAAACCTCTGGCAGTGCTGGCCTCTGAGATTCACATTTTTAAAATTTTTTTTCCAAAATAAAATCAAATAAAATTAAAACAATCCAAAAATCTTGCTAATGCCAGGGACTTAGATGGCACTGTAAGGGCGTTAGTTAGGAAGAGGAATGCACCCTCCACTGATACCATCAATGCTCTAGGCTTCAGAAAGGGACAGGACCCTGCCCTGGGAGTGGACCGCAGCCTAGCTGAGACACCAGGGGATGCTATTTACAGCGAAAGGCCACCCAGAAGCTGGGTGCCCCCTTCTCCATCCTGATGCTCACCTGGCACCCACCTGCTGCTCACCTTTTTCAAAAATAGGATTAATTCATGTCGATTCCAGTTAGAGCTGGCACCTTTTATATGAAAGTCTGCAAGTGCGGAGACCTGCACCAGGCCCCCACCTAAAGAAGGAGGGAGCAAATGAGGCAAGAAAGCTAGAATAAGGAAGAGATGGAGAAAATCAAAGAAAAAAGGAGAGAGGGAGGAGAGGGAGGAGAAAATAAGAAAGGGGAGGTGTGGAGTAAGAAGGAAGGAAGGGAAAAGGAGGGAGGAAGAGAAAAAGGAGAAAGGGAGGGGACTGGAAGGGAAAAGAGCTAGAAATGAAAAAAAGAGAAAAAGTGAAAAGGATGAAGGAAAGGAAGGAAGGGCAGGAGGGAAGAAAAACAGTTTTTAAAAAACCTAATAAAAAATACAAAATTACCCGGTCCTTTGGAGGGAAACTGATTGCCTCGGCGGACTACCTTGGCCTTTTCCTACAGCTCCGGGTGGGTTCTCCTTCTGATGCACAAAACAAATGACAGTCCCCAACATAAATTAAAAGGCCCCCAACTTCCTCCTCCACTCCATAAGACTAGTCTCATGGCGCCCTGGACGGTGCTGCCAGGCCGGGACAGCCACCAGCTACCCTAGCACTAGCTGCACCGCCCCCCTCCGTGGCTGCCAGGGGTCGGACGCCCCCTCCCCCTTTGCCTCCGAGGGCCTAGAACCCTGGCTGAGGGAGGGGACCTAGCGGCTCTATGCCCAGCCGAGGGGGATGGGGCCTGAGGCCTTCCATTGACCCTCGGGCTCTGACCTTTCCCCCTGCCGTTCTCCAGGGTCAAGATTTAACCTTTCGGTACCCCCCATCCCCCACCCTCCGCCCTCTCATCCCTCTCGGTGGCCCTTGACTAGGGGAAAAGGGAGAGTGGGTCGACATTTGGGGCCTGCGGGGGCGGGGGGCGGCGCCTGTGCCGAATTACCAGAGGCTGGGGCCCAGACCACAGCGCTACTCTCCTCCTAACGCCCAGGAACACCGAGCCTGGAGTATCCTGCGCTGCTGGGAGCCGGATGCCAAGGCCCAGTTAAACTCTGGGCATGGTAAAGAACCCGCTGAGGCGCAGGGGAGCAGAGTGAGAGTCTTTGCCAGCTTTCCTACCCTGTTTAGAACAGTTAATATAAAGCCCTCCCTCCACTGCTCAGGCACCAGCCATCGGTTGGCATTTTAGGGATCCCGAGAGCCTTGGCCAGATGTGCGGGAGGCAACAGTGCGGAGCCGGACCTGGGCCCCCCACAGGCCGAAGCGTTTGAGCCAGTGCCAAGAGATCCACCGAAAAAATCAGGCCAATGTCCCAGGACACGGGGCCCCACTGACTCATCTTCCTGTCGCCGCCCGGACAACAGGGACCAGCCCTGCATCTGCTCCAATCCACCAACTTCCAAAAGCTTCTGCCACCAGCGCCCCATAGGGCTCTCCCGGCGGGGACGGAGGAAGAGGGGCGGCAAACCGGAGGCTGCCCAGGCAGGCGGAGCGCCCCCCGCCCCCCAGCTCCCCGAGGCTTGGGGTTTTCGCGGTCTCCCCAGCTGGAGCCGGGGCAGCCAGGAGCCGAGAGCGTTAGGTTCAAATGCATCAAGGCTCTGAAGTCATTTATCCGGTTTCATAAATAATTTTCTTATTACACTTAAGCCCGATTCCTGCCCCCTCCCCGTTTTTATTGCGGGGTTTCAGCGGCTAAAAAGTTTCTAAGTCGGGTGGGCCGTTGTTTTCCTTTTTCCATCATTAACATCATTAATATAAGCTATCAATAACCCTGTCGTTGGGAGCCGAGTTTCACGGTATTGATCCACGCAGCTATTCATCTCTGCCATGCAAGACACGGAATAATTTTCGCATTACAGTAGCTTGGATTTGCTTTTAATTCATATTTAAAGCTGCAACCGGCTCAGTGGAGCGCTCTGCGAAAGACTAGAGGCGCCTAATTAATAATAAGTTAGAAACGAAGGAAGGCACCAGCGAATAAATAATTAATACAGACATCTATGTCTCTTTGAATATTGCCCCTTTAAAAATTTAGACTTACCAGGACCATACTATAAGTCTGCAATTTATATTGCGGGGATGATTTAAGAAAGCTATTTTTTTCCCTTGAAATACAACACTGAATTATTTACAGTGTTTTGCAAATCTAAGTTCCTTCATTAGCCAGCCCCTCCAGTTTGCTCCTTCCAGGTGGAAAACACCAATTTTTAAAAATTATCAAAATAAGAATCATAAACTCCCAACAAGAACTGCCAGCTGAGATCAAGCTGCGGGTGGGCTAGGCAGCTAAGGCAGAGCTGAATGTGGGGTCTTCTGCCCTGGAAAAGTGCCGGGGCTGCCACACGGAAGGTTTAGTTAGGGAGAAAAAACAACAAAAACCAAAGTCATCGACCAGTGACTTTGGACATTTGCTGGTGCTGAAAGGGATGAAGTTTGAGGTAAACTCAGAGTCCTCAAATGGCCCCAGGAGAGAGAAGGCTAAGATTTGGAGGGTCGTGAGTGCCCCCAATGGCAAATAAATAAATAAAAATGGGGATTTTAGAGAGGGGCTATTGAAAGCCAGGATTGGATTCCAGGCTAGCCAGGAGCTAGCAGTGAGCTAAAGGGGAATAGCAAAATTCAAGAGGGCAGGAGTGACTGGAAATCGGAGGAGGTTTTTGTGTGAGAGAAACTGGGATTTGTTTGCAATGTTGTTAGCAATATTGATTTTTTTTGTTACTTGGATTAATGTATGTTAAACAGGAAAATACAGGCATTAGTCAAGTACATTATAATCATCTATTGTTGAGAGAGAAGTTTCTTAGGTAGTGACGGAGACTCGGGACTGCAAGGCAGTTCCAGGGGCGTCGAAACGTTCTGGGCTCAAGCTGGGGCAGCCAGAGCCCCGCGAGGGCCAGCGGTATGGAGAGGAAGAGGCAGGTTCACCTCCAGCTCACTCCTCCTCCCCGTTTTTGAATTACAGCCTCGAACTTAACCAACCCGCTATCTGGATGCGGCAGCCGAAGCCCCAGACCTCCCTGCTGAGCTAAATGATTAGAGGAATTAAGGGGTGGAGGTGTTCTTGGCCACCCGGGTGTCCCAAAGTTCATCGCCCCGCCCGTCCTCCTTCCCCACACCCCACAGCCCCACGTCCGGGGTCTCTTGGCCCTGGTGACCATCCCACCATTCCTCTGGAGCGGGGATTCAGGGCTGGGTGGTCCTGCTGCGCAGCGTTCATGGCCTGAGGGCCAGGTGTGGCGCGGACACACAGCCTGCCCACACATACACACGCACCCACACCAGTTAGGCCTGGAAAAGGCAAGGGCTGGGGAGAGAAACGCAGCAGCTATTCCGAAGCGCCAGGAGACCTTCCTAGATGCGACCCGCCGACCTTGGGAGTTGACCCTTCCCAGAGAAGCGCGCATCGGAGACTACAGTCCCCACTCAGCGATCCTCTGGGACGCCCTCCTCCCACCGTTCAGGTGAAGGTCTTTCCCAAGCTCCACAAAAACTAAAGGGCACGCACAGGACCCTTGGGTCTTGCACAGGTTCAGGAAGGGGCGAGAGGGCGAGAATTCAGGGAAAAGACCACCGGGCGCTTGGCGACTCCGTAATCCTACACCTGGATGGCGGAACGGCAGGAGTGCTCGTCTGGAGTCCCTGGGGTCGCGCACCCAGAGGGTGGTTCTCGTGCCTGCCACGGGGGTAAACGGGGCGGGGGAACAGGAGGCGGAGACGCGGAAGGCCGCTGGGCCAGAAGGGCCAGAAAAGAAGGTAGAAAGTGCGGAAAGTGTGAAGGGGAATGAGGGACGAAGAAGGAAGAAAGAGGGGGTTAGGCCTGGAGAAAGCAAAAGCCCCGATGGGGCCAAGCAGGCCCAGGAAGGAGGCGCAGGCTAGCGATGGGGAACCAAGAACACCAGCGTTTCATTTTTAAATCTTCTAGGTGTCTGCGGGTCAAATAAAGACAAGGGCGGTAACGATTATTCTGTTAAATCTATGGTACTTGACTGCGCAAACACTAATTGATTAGACACCAAAATGATTTGTTTAAACAGTTTTCCTTCCCAAGTGCAGCTGCTCTTGGGCCCGGGTCGCGTTGCCCAGCGCTCGCTAAGTGGGCAGCGCGCCGGGTCGCCCAGCCCCCAGTCGGCGTAGGGTAGGGTGGCTGGTCCAAGCCCCAGGGACCTGAGGCTCCAGCTAGGCAGCGACCTGGGACTTCCGCCCTTCCTTGTTCCTCCAGAGTGAGGAAGTGGTGCACCTGGAGGTCGTCCTGAACCGACTTTGCCCCCCTCACGCGCTCCCTCAGAGTTTTCCACTTTTTGCGTCGCTTTGAATTGCGCCAGTGGGAGGGCCCCTCCTCCTCGTCCCTGTCCTTTCCAGCCTCCAGCGTTGGCACTCTCTACCCCCGCGCGCTGCTAATCCAGCGCAGAGCCCCAGATGGGGAGGCACTGGAAGAGGAGCCTTAACCGCCACCCCGAATCTGGACAAGTCATCGCCCCGCCCCACCCCCGAGGCCTGGGCAGGTCTCCTTTGTAATATGCTTCAACAATATAAAGTTATGACCAAGAAGGAAAACCAACTGAAGGATTGACAAGTGGAAGCCAACTACCCCGGAGCCAGAGCCCGGCTGGCTGCATCCAGCGCGGGGTCCTGCTGCCAGAGAGTCACCCGGGAGGCTCGAACCCCTGCCTCAGCCCCACAGCATCAGGACATCCCTTCTTCCTTCAGCTCTGTTGGCTTGAAGCCTTGAAAAGCCCTCGCCGAAGTAAGCAACCGCCGAAAGGGATTTCAACCCAGGAGAAGCCGCCTCTAGTTCACCCTAGGGCCCAGGAGAGCAAGCGGTTTTCTTCCTCTGCGTAAGAAGTAACCAGAGCTGTGTGCAGAGTAGTCTGGCATCTTCGGATGGCCGCCCAGGCCCCTTGGCAGCTCCTAGAACCCAGAGTCAGCTGAGGTTGGCACGAGCTGACAGCCCATTGGCAAAGCATCTTCTCTTTGGGATTTGGAGAGGCGAGAAGAAAACAAAACAAAGGAAAGTGCAAAAACAATAATGCCCAGTTGAAAATATTTTCATAGGTAAAAACCGTAATTTAAGAAGGAAAAAGGGGGGAAAGTTAACAGAACAGATGAGCAAAAACTACATGCTAAATAGAAGATCAAAGATTGAAAAAGCGGGCTAGAATAATTGATTACCACATCCTTCTCCCAGAGAGTGGAGAGAAGTCAGTGATTAATTTTTTAAAATACTTTTCAATAAGAATCAGCAGGGCACCCCTCTCCAAAGTTCTTGGTGTTCTATTATAAGCCGACTGCAATTTTCTGAATAAAATTTCTCCAGAGGCACGACTCCAGAGGAAGACAGGAGAGCCTGGCCAGGACCAAATCCTTCACCCCAAGTTATCAAGTGTCTACTGTAGCCAGACACCAAAGAGATGGGTCCTTACTAGGAGTTTAATTCTAGACTGGCTACAGGCATCAGAAGTGCTGGTGAGTTGGTTTCTCAGGCTCTAGTCAAGGAGTCAGCCTCCCCCTGGAGCCCTGGGCAGAGGAATTTGCACCAACATCCAGGCTTGCTGTTTGTAAAGCCAACAAATGGGAAGTAAACATTTGATGGTTCAGAGGGGCAAGAAACATTTCTTTGAAATGGTCCTGAAAACTGGGACTGGGCCATATGTTACATCCCTGCTACTCACAAATAGAACTAAAGAATTAATACGGAACTGATGAAAGGTTTTCAGAGAAGCTTGTGTGACCAGCGTTTTTGGAGGGATGGCCTTATGCTCTTTTTCTTTTCTAAGCCTGGTGGAGTCACCTGGCAAGCTCTGGCCCAGCCAGCATAAGAAGGATTGCGCTTGCCCACTCATCTCCCAGGCTTTTCTCCTGACATTCATAAAATAAACATACTGAAATCCTTGTTTCCACACTGAAAATACTGCCAGCAACAAGTATCCAGTCAAGTCTTATTTCCCTTTTTCTTACCTATGTACATGTGTGTAATTTTCTGCTGGTGATTGACACTATTTTTTTTTCTTTAAATTCCCTGCAGCTACTCAAAATCTAAGCAGCTAACAATAAGTCCTCCCCTCAATCGCACACATTGACCTCCCAATTTTCAAGGGACTCCTACTTCGACTCTTAATTCCTTCATTCCCCATAGTGCATCTAATGGGTGTCAGGCTTTGTGTTGTGAATTGGAAGGGGGAAGGAAGGAGCCCTCTCCTTCCTTCAAAGGAAGGAGACAAAATGACAAAAAGCAATCCCAGCCTTCCAGTAGTGGACAATCTCTCTAGTGCCCCTCCTCCCCCACGCATGCACACTCACCTGAACCAGGCCTGGAAGATCGTCCTTCCTACTCATCACACATACTTAGTAAGAGCAAAGTGTTCTGAGATGTCAAGTAAGAATATAGTAATATGTTTCTGACTGAGAAATCACTACAATTCCATCAATTATGGGGGAACACAATGGTTAAATAAATGGTGTGAATAGCCAAGAAGATAAGGGAGATTTGCAAACCAAAGCAAGTCCTACACACACAATTTTTTAAATGTTTTAGAAAAAAAGTCAAAAGAAACATTAAACTGAGCAAACCCCACACATTATGCTTTTCCAGAGCTTTCCTTTGGCTCCTCCTTTAGGGAGCAACCAGGCCCCCTTTTCATAAAGCCCCTTGGGAGTGGGGGCAGCTGAGCTCACCTGATCCCAGCCTGCTTCAGGTGGACTCCCGGGGCTCATCCAAGAGCCTCACATGAAGGAGGGTTTCCAAGATCAAATTCCTAATTAGCTACACAAAGAGAAAACCATGAACAATTTGTGCACTTGGTGGTATTTCCTGCTTTCTTTCTTTTAACAAACCGCCTTTTGGGAAGAGAGTTGTCATAAGGGCAAATCAATCATTTCAGCGGGATTAAAATATTGGGGGTGGGGGGACAACAGTTTAGCTCAAAGGCTGTCCACTGCTTTAACCCATTGTTTGGTCTCATAGCAGAGCCCCATGCTCTATGCTGCAGGAAAAGAGAACAGAAACAATAAGGAACCACCAAGGATGCAGCTTCCTGCCAACATATTGTGACCTACTAGGCAGAAAATATATGTTTTATGCGTGTGTGTATGTGTAGATGAATAAGCAGCTATAGATATAAGTTTAAATAGAATAATTGTGTTTTCTGAGTTCCTTTATGTCAATATGTATTTTTCCCAAAGATCTTTTCTTCTGTGGTGGTCCCAAATTCCTAAATGTTTATTATGCAAGTAGACCTGAAATCCATTGAGACGGACTCCCACTTCCAGGGCCTCCATTCACATTGTTTGCACAGGATGGAAGTGTCTCAGGTGATAAAACCAGCCAGCTTAGCCAGTTGAAGACAAGGCCACTTTCAAGGAAGTCAGGTTGACTGTACCCACTGACCTGTACCCTCTGTACCTTACTTGCCTGGATCATGATGTTGCCCTCATGGTGACAGGGACATGGGCAAAGAGATGAGCCTGCTCATGCCTTAGCTGATGGGGACTTCTCCCCAGCGTTTGGCCAGCCAAGCTTTTGCCTTGGGAACCCAACCATGACTACTACCACTGTCACAGCCCCGGCCTCTCTGAGGGTCTGGGAACGTTTGCTGGAAATAATGCTGGTGAGCTGCAGCCCGGTGCCCCAGCAAACAAACCTACAGTCTGAGTTTGGCCCAGAACAGGCTGCATGCTCTTGGTCCATATTTGGGCCCAGATACCCAGGCTCTGAGAGGCTGTTTCTATTGTGACCGCCACTTGCCCGGGGCTGAGGCTCATGGATGACCCGGCCGTAACTGCCCCAGGCCGGACAATGGGCACATCTGTCCTTTCTGCCGAGGCATGAAAGCACCTAAGCGGACACGGCTCTGCCTTTTGTTACGATTTTTTTTTCTTTTGTAAATCAAAGAAAGCCGCGGCATGTGGTGGCCGGGTGTACGTCCCACACTGGGGGCCTCCCCACGCGTACCCACCAGGCCCAAGGACCAGGTTCGGTTCCGGATTGGAGCGTGACTGCGAGAAGGGCGCAATTACTCCCGAAGCTGAATTGATTTTCAAATTCAGAGGCTTCTCTCGGGGACGCCGGGAAAAGAGCGTCCCTACGGACCAAGCGGAGACTCGCTCGCCCGCGTCCACCCTGACTGCGTCAGTACTTCTCGAAAGCAGCCGCCTCTGGGTGCTTTATCTGGAGGGCCTTGGAGCCACCGCAGGAACCGCTCCAGCCTCGGAGGCCCCACCAGCACCCGGAAGTTAACATGGGTACCCACCAGGGCACTCCCTCGCCTCTTCTCAGCCCCCACAGATCGAGTCATTGGCGAAGCGGAAGCGCAGCCTTAATTATCAGCTGAACAGGAGAAGGACCCAGGCGGCGGGGGACAGCGAGGTATGGTCCGGACTGGGACTCTAGGCACAGAGCGCTCCACTGCCCAAGGCATGGATGAGAAAGGGTGGGCAGATGAGTTAGTATTTGGGAGGACGAAGGGTGCCGAGTCAACAGCCGCCAAGCTGACACAGGCCTTTAGGCTATTTGCGTCGCCCCCCGCCCCCACTACGGGCCGAGCATTTTAAAGGCAGGGAAAGCGCGTACTCCTAGCAGCCCTCCGAGAAATCAGGCTCAGTGGGCCAGAGCGGAAGGGGGAATGACACAGTCCCCAGCTCCCCGGGCAACCTGCACCGGGAAGCAGCTACTGGAGAGAGACGGACGATGGCTCTCCAAACATAGCGGGTCGTGATAGGAGCCCGGAAGGAGAATCCCGGAGCTGGGAAGAGAGAGTCCACCCAAGCAAGGGAGGCAAGCGGCGCGCGAGTCTCCTGGGATTGCGGCTGTGGGCACAGGTCGCGCTCTGTGCCAGTCCTTCGCACGTGCCCGCAGCTACCCGGCCATCCGGTGCCGCGGGAAAGGCGCAGGACCCCCTCCTTCATTTGTACGGGGACGTCACGGGCCAGGCGCGCGGGGACCGAGGGGGAGGGGCCGGACTGCGCGCATGCGCGCTGCGCCCGGCGGGCGTGAGGGCGGGCCGCGGCGGCAGCGGCGGTGACCGAAACCCGGCCACAGAGTCTGCAACAGTAACCGAGCCATGGCTCAAGCTGGCGAGTGGCGCTGGCAGGCAGCAGCCGCGTCGGGCGCGCGGGCCGCGTCAGGGGAGCCGAGCGCCTCACAATTCTAAGGAGAGGGGCGAGAGGGGGCCGGGGACGGGCGGGCTGGGGCACCGCGCTCTCCCAACGGCGCGGATCCTTTTTGGAAATTAATATTTAAAAAAAAAAAAAGCCGAGGACGCAGAGGGGAAGGTAGGGGCAAGTGGGAAGGCGAGACACACACACAGAAAGAGAGAGAGACAGAGACAGAGAGACAGAGCCCCACAGTGAGAGGGAGGAAGGAAGGAAGGAAGGCAACAGTCGCCGGCAGCCAATGTGAAGACAGGACTCCGTGCGCCCCTCGCCGCCTCTGCCCGGCCACATAGATGTTGTGTCCGCCGCCCGCTCGCCCGGATCACGATGAACGCGCAGCTGACCATGGAGGCGATCGGCGAGCTGCACGGGGTGAGCCATGAGCCGGTGCCCGCCCCTGCCGACCTGCTGGGCGGCAGCCCCCACGCGCGCAGTTCCGTAGCGCACCGCGGCAGCCACCTACCCCCGGCGCACCCGCGCTCCATGGGCATGGCGTCCCTGCTGGACGGCAGCAGCGGCGGCGGCGATTACCACCACCACCACCGGGCCCCCGAGCACAGCCTGGCCGGCCCCCTGCACCCCACTATGACCATGGCCTGCGAGACTCCCCCAGGTATGAGCATGCCCACCACCTACACCACCTTAACCCCTCTGCAGCCGCTGCCGCCCATCTCCACAGTCTCGGACAAGTTTCCCCACCATCACCACCACCACCATCACCACCACCACCCGCACCACCACCAGCGCCTGGCGGGCAATGTGAGCGGTAGCTTCACGCTCATGCGGGATGAGCGCGGGCTGGCCTCCATGAATAACCTCTATACCCCCTACCACAAGGACGTGGCCGGCATGGGCCAGAGCCTCTCGCCCCTCTCCAGCTCCGGTCTGGGCAGCATCCACAACTCCCAGCAAGGGCTCCCCCACTATGCCCACCCGGGTGCCGCCATGCCCACCGACAAGATGCTCACCCCCAACGGCTTTGAAGCCCACCACCCGGCCATGCTCAGCCGCCACGGGGAACAGCACCTCACGCCCACTTCGGCCGGCATGGTGCCCATTAACGGCCTTCCTCCGCACCACCCCCATGCCCACCTGAACGCTCAGGGCCACGGGCAGCTCCTGAGCACAGCCCGGGAGCCCAACCCTTCGGTGACCGGCGCGCAGGTCAGCAATGGAAGTAATTCAGGGCAGATGGAAGAGATCAATACCAAAGAGGTGGCGCAGCGTATCACCACCGAGCTCAAACGCTACAGCATCCCACAGGCCATCTTCGCGCAGAGGGTGCTCTGCCGCTCCCAGGGGACCCTCTCGGACCTGCTGCGCAACCCCAAACCCTGGAGCAAACTCAAATCTGGCCGGGAAACCTTCCGGAGGATGTGGAAGTGGCTGCAGGAGCCGGAGTTCCAGCGCATGTCAGCGCTCCGCTTAGCAGGTGAGCCGGCCAAGGAGCAGGGCGCGAGGGGAGATAAGGGACGCGGAAGCCGAAGGGACCGAAGGAGAAGGGGCTGGGCTCGCTTCACCTCGCCCTCCTTCCCCAAGGTAGGGGGGAGGGGGTCCCTGTGCTTAGAAGGGCCAGCACGAGACTGGGGAGCAGATCGCTTTCTCCACGGCTCAGTGCATTGGGCTGTGGAAGGCTCAAAGAGCTAAGCGGCGCGGCCTTGCGACTGCGGGGCGCATTTGTGCTGGGAACGGCTCTGGAAGCTCGTGCAGCTGGAGGCTGAGAGAAATCCCGCACCTGGCGAGACACGGTCTGTGCGCCGCTTCTCGATTGAGCACCCTAGGTTTGGGAAGAGGGAGGCGACGTGTGCGTGGAACTGTGTGCAGCTGGAACCAGTGTCCCTGGCACATACCCGTCGCTGGGCTGGAGCGTGCCGGACCTGCGTCACTGTTTGGCTGAACTCGCCGCGGTGACCCCCTCCCACGCTCATTCTATTGGCGCTGGATAGGCGTGGGGAATCGCAATCTAAGAGTGCGGGCGAAAAGTTCCGAAACCGCTGGGCAGTGGGTATGTGGTGCGGAAGAGGTGTAAGGGTTAGCGCGCATTTTGGGCCAGGAACTGGCTGCGGAGAGCGAGGCAGACAGTGCTGAGGTCCAGGTGGGAGCGGCAGAGCATTGGCCGAGCCCAGGGTCTACCTTCGCTGCCGACTCTCTCAGGACATCGCGTTTCGTTTCATTACTCCTCTAAGCGATTTTCTCCTGAATCCCTGTGCAGGCAGGTGGGAGTGTGTAAATGACCCCCAGGTCTGCGAGCAGAGATTTCCCGGGCCTGAAACCCTGAGCCGTGGGTGTTTCCGAGTGGAGCCGGAAGGTCTCCGCGGCGCTGCTCAAGCACCACGCCTGGCTGACCCAGACGACCGATAGGCCAAGGGGACAGCTGAGCCCAGCCCGAACCCCATTCGGGATTTCAGGCGAATTCGGCCACCCCTGAGGGCGGAGGACATGCGGGGAGGTAGAGCTCGGGACAGCTGAAGGCGGACTGGACTTGATGAGACCCGCGTGGCGGTTGCCAAGTCGATTGACTACTGGTTCGGTGCCTTCCCCAACCCCCATCTCAGCCGGACGCCCAGGCCTGAGCCTTAGCGAAGAGAAAAGGTAAAAGCCGGAATGAGGGTTTGTTAATTAACTCATCGTTCTCCATTAATTCGTCCCTGGAGAACGCGAGACAGTCAATCCGCTCTGAGCCGGGGGCACTGAGCCGTTTCACAGACTAAAATCAAAGCGTGAGGCCGAAGCCCCCCTCCCCCACCTCGCGCCTGCCAATGAGAAGCTGGGGGCGGGGGGGTGGCAGGTGCGGGCGAGCCTTCGATTCGAGCCCCGAAGCGACCCAAAGCGTTCCCCGGGTCTGGGTGCTCGAGGCCTGCGGTCCCGAGCGCTGAGCTAGCTTGGTCTCTGCCCTGCCGGGTTTTCCCGCCCGGCCCGCGCGCGTTCGCTCCAAGCAAAGTGCTCACGCAGGCTCCTGCCGCCGAGCCCCGGAGCCAGGCGAGGCGCGGGTAGGAAGACTGGAGAGGGAGGGGTGAGGCTGACTGGGTGACCCCGCAAATCCCAGGTTCCCGCGTTTCCACTGCCCTGTGCCGCCGGTGCCATATCGCCCCCCGTGGGCCGACCGAGACCCTGCGGGGAGCTGAGGTGCCGGAGGGGGTGGGCAAGGGGGCTGCTGTTCGCCCTGACTGCTCGGCGTCTGCGGATGCCCAAGGTAGTGCCTTTTCACGCTCCCACGTCGGCCCAGAGCCCGGCTTCAGGGCCATTTACCCGTGCAGCGACCGCGGAGTCCAGCGAGTGGCGCGGCGGAATGTGGGGACAAGGCGGAAGTGCAGAAGGGTACCCCTCACGGAAAGCTCGGTTCCCTCCACACGCACCCCTGTGAAGGCGCTTGCTCCAGGCTTCAGTGACCCTCCTCCCTCCACTTTCTCCTGTCGCCTCCTGGAAGGACAGACTGACGCGTTTTGTTAAGAGACGACCCGGAGGTTTGGAAACCTAGCCGCGCAAACACCCTCTGACCTCCGAGCGTGGAGAGCAGAACTCCGAGACACCACTGTGCTGGGGGAGGGAGCCTAAGCGCTGGGACCCGCACACTGGAGGCGCGGGCAGGGTGCCCGGAAGGTGCTCGTGGGACCCAGGAGGTCATCGAAGAGTCTCTGCCTGGGCACCCAGCATCCTGTGGAGAGCCCTGCAGCCCTCGGCCCCCAAGCGCATGCTTTCCCTCGAAAAAGCGGAAAATCGGAGACCAGCAGGACAGGAGTTTGGTGCCAAATACCGAGAGAACCCCGCGTCCTCAGACCCGGATGAAGCGTGTCACTTCCATTTTTGTTTCAATTTGAAGGAGTGGAAGGGAGGCTGCGGCCGGGCTCTGCTGGTCCAGGAGGGCCTCCTGCAAGGAACCCAGAGCAATCCCATCAAGCCGCAAAAGCTGAAACCTATTTTTAACTCACTGAAGAACAACGACACGTCTCGTTAACATTTTCATTTAAAAAAAGGAAAGTAGAGTCGTTTTCTGAACCCTCCAAATAACCTCTAGCAAGCCTTGAGTGCAGGAGCCTTAAAACAGATTGCAGGGCGCCTTGGCCGGCTGGGCGACGTTAGTGCGGGCCCCTCACCGCCAGCTCCCACGTGCGGAGGTGCCTCTTGCAGCTTTGCTCGCGGTTGCGCTCAAAGACTCTCCCCCAATCTCATCCCAACCACCGTGCAAGGCCAGGGCCCACTGAGCTCAGTTCCTTAGCTCCGTAGTGGGAAGGTGGCTTCTCCGTGCCCCTCTCCGTGCCCCAAGTCCTGCGCAGCCTGTTGCAGAGGGTCAGAACCCTCCGCACGTGGCAGTGTGTTTGGGGAGGCGCCTCCCGGTCACGAAATTACAGCGGCTGGTGGAGGACTGACGACAGGAGGAAATTCTCACCAAATTAACTACCTTTAAAAAATCAATACATGTTCCCTCAATGTAATACTTGCTGCTGCCCCATTAAAACGCAGCGCGACAGGGTTCTCGCCACGTGTCGTCCAGAGTGGGGTGGGCTGATGGGTCGGTGCCGCGCCTCTGACGTGGGCACCTATCAAGATGGGAGGAGATTAGTTACCAATTAAAGATTCCAGAAGGCTTCGGCCACACCTCAGGAGCTGCCAGCGCGGGAAGAGGCTGCGACACACACCCACCAGTGGGCACAACATCGCAGACCCTAGAGGCAGCGGCGCGCAGGCCCGGGGTTTGGGCGGGGGTGGATGCTGGGCCACTCCGACTCTGCCCGCTTTGGAGACAGGGAAACCTTCAAACGTGGGGAAGTGGGTCTGGCCACCAGCACCCAGGACTGCACGCTCTTCCTATCCTGTATTTGCCCCAGAACGACCTCGGGGAGGACCTGACCGCGGGAGGGGGGCGGGTTCGGTCAGGAGGCGGCCCTGAGAAAGTCTCACCCGACCCAACCTGGGCCATGTTTGCCCTGAGTGGCCTTGCGGCCTGGTTGATTGATAACTGGCCCCGACACAAGTCCATTTACTTTTTTGTTAATATTTATCCCAGGGGGTGACATTTCTACTGTCCCCTCGCTTCCCTGGGCCGCAGGAGCCAGGCAGGAGTGCCATGCTAGGCCCTAGACAACGCAGTTCTATCTTCTAAGACTCCTGGGCAGGGAGGGAAGCCAGGGCTGGGCGTGTGGGACTAGGGAGCTGGAAAGGTTTCTGGGCCCAAGAGTGGGGGGAGAAGGCGTCAAGCTCAGTGGTTTCCTCGCGCTTCGAGTCTCTGCGCCCCGACTCTCCAGCAGCGCAGCTGCTCGCAGCCGGCTGCGGCGCGAACAAAGGGCCGGCGGGGCGCGACCGACCATGTCACCTCCAAGCCCAGGGGCAAGGGGGGCTGCTCGCTGGAAGCGCCTTCTCCGAAGGCTTTGCATGGCCTCCTCCCAGCGTGGTCGGGGGCAGCCGGTTGTCAGGCGGAAACTGAGGCGTTCCAGAGCCCGCCCAGGGCGAAGGGTGGCAGTGCGTCAGTGTAGTCGATTGGGGACCCTCACACACTCACCAGGTGATTTCAAAACCAAAAGGTCTCGCTCTTGGAGGCAGTCACCAGAAGGCTCTTCATGACGCCTTTCCCACAGCCTGTCTCTGTCCCCTCGAGGGTGTGGGACAATAGTTTCCTCTGTGCAGTCCCCATTAGTGACCACAACCTTAGCAAGGAGACGAAGGTGCGCAAGGGATTAAGAAGTGTGCATGTGGCGAAGACTGAAGCCCCTAGTATGAGTATGACTGGGATGGGGGACACCTGCTTTTGGGGCTTGAGGAGTCCTGATGGCTATTGTGTGGCGACGTTGGTGTCAGCGCAGCGAGGACGCCTACCAGAGACAAAATAAACCTAACGGCCTCTTCAGAAGGTGTGTGGCTATTCCACCAGCGGGTGCAGCCCGGTTCGCCTTGGAAGCATCCGGAGAGCGATCCCTGTAGCCAGAGCGACCGGCCGGGCACAGGGCACCGTGGTCACTAGAGACCCAACCCCGCCCTCTCCGCTTGCAAATGACATTTGGGACGGACAATGCCAACAATAGCACAGTTGTATTGTAGCAGCTAAGCGACCCCAAGCCCAGGGTGCGTCCTTCTTTATCTTGAAGCTTCGAGCCCTCCTGCGCTCTCTGACTCCCTCCTTTTGGGCTTCTCAGAGCACCAGGCCTGGCTGTGCTGCGGGAGCCGCGAGCGCCCCCTGCGGGCCTCTGCGGCCAGGTGCGGAGCGGGCGTCCGCGATTCTCCCCGCTGCGGAAACAGATGCTCACAGCGTCTTTGTATTTAGAATATCGTTGTCCTAGTGATTTTCAAAACAATAACTATTTTTGATAGAAGAAGGTGTGAGGGAGGAAGAGAAGGATATCTAGTGGCTTTATCGAGGCCCCCAACAATGACAAAATTGCCATCCGCCAAAGTACACCCCCCAACTCTAACCTCCTCAAACGAGATGAGTGTTCGGATTTTTTATCCGAATTATGCTTTTGTTGGCATGTTTTTATTTGAGAAAAGCAGGATCAGAGTAGAGAAGGTGACCCTGGCGGTCTGAAGTCAGAGGTCGAGGCTGAGAAATACAGTCCCCGGAGGGTTGACTGATTGACGATTCCTTTGTTTTGTTGTTTCCTCTACCAGCAAACGGACCCGGAGTCCAGGAGGCAGCACTGGGGCCTTGGGCTTGGAAGTCTTTGTTCCCCCGCGTGTGGGGTGGGTGAAAGGGCGTTCCGAAGCGGACCCGCCCAGAGCCCTGGGCGGCGTCAGGACCCTGGACAGGGCCGGTGTCGCCTGGACCAGTTTCTCTTCGCCCTGGGAAGGCGGCTAGGGTATCTTTGGAAAGTCGTAGAGAAAACAAAAATTAACAGCTAATATTCCGAAGTGTATTGGGGTGCGAGGCCCCGCCAGGAATATACACTGGCATAGTCAAGTAATCGAAAAGATCAAACCTATCCTCGTCGATCAAGTAGTTGATCTTTTCGTCCCTCCACGGCAGCTTTGTGTGTGCGTCTGAGTGCACGTGCGCACCTGCTTATAAAGTCGGAATTCGCGTCCCCGTGGGTGTGACAGGGGTTGGATCATTAAGCTAAAACGTTCAGTTCAGTCCCTTTGATCCGCACTGGGGAAAATCTATAGTCATCTCTAATCTACGAGGTCTTTAAGGAGGTTGTTACACGAGCTGTTTTGATGTCATCATTTCCACATTCATGGCAAATTCAGCTAATCAGATGGTGCTACCCAAAGTTATCAGAAGAAATAGTTCTTACAGAGCATATCGGTAAAATTTATTCCGGATTTCCTTGTAAGAAAGAAAATCCTCACATCTAATGAAGGTGGTTAATTAAATAGAAGACTCAGGAATCGCGCTCCTCAGCTTCCTAGGTAGAGGCCTTGTCTGTCCCTCAAGTATCAGTGCTCAGTGTTCTTTGTAAACTCGTTATATTGGAATATTTAAACATCAACTTAATATTTTAAATCGACCAAGGTGCTTTGATGAGTTGAATGGGAAATGACTGGTTTCATTTCAGTCCCCATTAAAACAGCAGGATTTCCACACTCTTGGTGGAATTGGCAAAACTGAATGGCCCCCAACCCAGGGCAGCAATAGAAGGAAGGTCTTACTGAAGTTATGGTTGTAAGAGGATACATTTCTTATAATGCTGGAGAAAAGTATTCAACAAATATTCATTAAATATTATTTTCATTTTGTTTCTATTTCAATAAGATGAATGAGCACCTTCCAGAGAAGAAAGCTACATTATTTCCACATGAAAAATGTCAGTCTCATAGAGTCCAGTAAAAAGAAAAAACTTATTTTTAATGTGAATGAATTTAATGTACAATCATAAATTCCTACATTCTATCAATGGGGTTTGCATAGGTTCTTATTTTAATACAAGTATGTTAATACTAATGAAGCTTAATTTCCTCCTGAGATGATAGGATTGCGTTAAGTGGCTAGACCAATCACAAGACAATCTGATTATTTTGATACACATATACAAGTTATTTATCACAAGGTCTTGCCATAGAATTTGTCCCTCCCAAAAGATGTTGCATTATCATAAAATTGGAACAAATTTGCTTCTAGACATTGTATTCTCTTTTAGATGAGGCATCCCTTTTAGATGTTAATAACACCTGGACATAACTAGATTCCAAAGTACAGCGCATCAGATTTGTCATAGCAATTGATAAGGAAGGAGCTTAAGTTTGTTGTGCACATTCTCTTTGTCAGGTACTGTGGCAGGCACATGGATGTTTTCATTTAATACTCACCATTTATGCCAGTGGCTCCCAAATCTTGCTATACATTGGAATCACTTAAAGACTTTTTTAAAAACTTGATGCCTGGCTGCAACCCCAAATATTCCGATGTAACTGGTATAGGGCATGACTCGGGCACTGGGATTTGAATGAGGTGATTTTAATATGGAGCAAAGTTTGGGAACCACTAGTCTATGTGGTAGTTACCATTATTTTCCCTGTGGCTCTCTTTGGTGAGGTTAAATAATTACCTGTGAAAACACAGCTGGAAAACCCTGATGTCCTGAACTCAGCTTTCCCAATTCAAAGCCCAGAACCTTCTTCTCCTCCACGTCATGCTTCTATTGCCAGTACAGATCCACCAGGTCAGTGCACCCAGAATGTGGAAATGTCACCATCACAAACACCCAATTTAGAAAGCTTCTGCATAATAAAGTTCTTGGAATTAGAGTGTGTCTTCCCTCGGGGACTCGCAAAGATGGTTGCTTATAGAAACTCATTTCTTTTACACTCGAGACTTATAAGAGAGAGTTTTTAATTACTCTCGTTTGGAGAAGCAGCCAGAGGGAATGCAAGGCAGTACCATAGCTAGATGTGGAACCCAAGTCTCCCTATCCCTTTGTTCACTGAAACAGTTATTGATGAGCAAGACCCATCTCATTAGCTGTGGACCGTGCCTGGAGGAGGGCCCAAGGGCCCAGATCTTCCCACACTTTCAGGCTTTGGTGTTCCGATCTGCACTTGCACAGCAATTACCTCTCTTTGCTCCACATCAGCGCCTGCCTTGCTGTTTCAAAATTTGCCTCTTACTCGTATTTTAAGATTCTACACTAAAAAATAATAAGTTGGCTAAAACTCTGTATATCTGTTGGCAATTGTCCAGAGGACAGCTTACAGTTTCTGCCGTCAAACGCCGCGTGTTTCCAGTCATCATGTGTTTCTCATCTTCCTTTGCATGTGCCGTGGGGTACTCAGAATCGACAGTTTCTGAATCACTGCTTTCGTTTTCACATCTGGTGATGATCTCATAGTCCCAAAGAGAGGTTATCGGAGGAGCACAATAAACTATGTGCTTTTTGCTTTCTTTCCTGTGTTGTCTTCTGAAACTGATCAATGGGGAAAATTAAATAAACAAACGAGCGCAGCGCGCCACCTAGTGACCTCTATGCTCACTGCAGGTTCCGCGACCGGAGTGCGTGAGAGGAGTGGCTAACGCGATTCAAGTATTGATGGAGTCACAAAAATCGTTCATTAAGGCAATTTAATCTTTGCTATTAAATGTCCTTTCAATTCATTTGGGGTAATTAAGATGCAGTTAAAGTGATTAAATTCTAATTACTTATGCTAGACAAAGACATATTTGTCACACTAATGCGGTTAACTAAGGACTCAGAAAGAAAGTTAACATTTACTTCAAATGATGCGACTGGAAAAATCAGTTCCTCTTTTCATCATTAATCCAGTGAGCTGGGTGATTATGTAATGGCACTACAAGCTCATTAAAAAGGGGAAGTGCTGATTAAAATGACTGCTAGGAGGAAAACTTGAACCAGAAGTACCTCTGTACCGTTTGGTCAGCATTCCCGGGCAAAATGACTTGGTGGGTTTTTTCCCTCCAAGCCTCCCACCCCAAAGTGGCAAACAGCTCCTGAATTTTTTCCTGACATTAAAAGCAGGATGCCTCACAGAAAGTCTTTATTATCAGCCTGCAGACATTGTTAAACCAAAAGATATTTTTAAATGGTAAATGGATTCTTGGGGTAGAGAGGAACCAGGCAAGGGTGGGGAGGAAGAGAATTCCTGCAGAAAACAGCTCAGAAGGAAAATTTCCACAAGAGACATTGAAGGCGCTTTTCTTGACAGGAACACCCTTCCTGTTATTAAGCAGTCCTTCTCCGCCTCCCCATGTCCACGTTGACTGCCTCTGCTGGATGGGGACAGTCCTTTGCACAGGATTATGCTGCATTTAATTATTATGCATGCTCTGAAGAGCACTAAGTACCCCTGCTGCAAATTGGTCTCTTTTCAATGTTTTTCCACATTCACGTGTAAAGCCATCTTAGATTATAAACCATCAAGTCACTGAGGCTATTTCCCCATAATCTCTACAGACGATTCCCAGAATCTTAGAATAGCTAAGTTATGAGTGCTCATAAGGGAAGGATAATTTTAAACTTAATGAATTTAAAGTTTTCCTTTATTGCAAAAATGGTTTTTAAAGGAAGTGCCCACCATTTTCTTGAGGGGATGATCCAAGGACAGGAATGACCAGTCAGATAGTTAAGGATTATTTTCCCCAGGAGACCAGTGTCTTTTCGTACACTTAAATTTGCATATTGAAGCCGTAATTGTGGAGAATGTATCTTTCCCCTATTTATTTTATTGAATAGTATTACCCCTGTTTACTTCATAAACAAAGAAGCTAAAGTTATCAAATTCATTGATCACTTCAGTCAAACAACTACCTTTTAAAAACAAATTGGTCAGTTACTTGAATATTTATAGAGTCATTATTAATTTTATGGATCATGTTATACCATCTTAAATTACTAAAAAAAAAAAAAAAAAACTCTGGGAGACATTTCATCTGGGCGAAAACAGACCTAAATATTACCCTCAGGCAGAAATCTGAGTTAAACATCTCTATTTAAAGCGGCATTTGTTCTTCCTTTTCAACCGGTTTCCCCAGAAATTCTAGAAAGAAAAAACAAAAAAATCAAGGACCCTGGCCCTGGAGAAAGGTTATTGCAGTAATTAGCTCTTAGACCTTGTCAAGTAATTTAACCTTTTGGGGCCTCAGTCTCCTTAAATGTAGAATGAAGGATTTGGCCTTAGGGTCCCTTCCAGGTCCCACATTCTATGATTGATTGTCTGCTATGATAACTGTATATCCACAGCAAAGCCCAGATGAAATCCTGGTCTCTTATGTCAATTTCGTGCTCTCCCCAATATTGAGATTCAACAAGGTGTAAGGCTCAGGGGGCCAGTCTCTTGGGCAGAGTGTCGGGCCAGGCTCTCTTGTCAGGTGGTCAGGAGGAAATAGCCCACCCAGTCAGGAGCACTCCTGGCACAAAAGTGCTATAGTTTGAGATTCCGTTGTCTGTATTCTAATAATACACACCATTGGCTAGGATACAGATTATCAGGAGCTCTTATATATGGCTGGTGGGAAGGAATGTAAATTGGCACCTCTGCTACAAAAAATAACTTGGCACCATCTTATAACCCCGGATCTGCACATGTCTAGCAGTTCTACTCTTTGGTATGTATTTTAGATCAATTCACAGTGTTCCTAGAGACATGACAAGACTGTTCGTAGCAACATTTGTTCCTAAGTGCAAAAAAAACAGAAAGAGCCTAAATGTCCCCTGACAAGGAATGCAGAAATAAATCATGATGGGTTCATATAATGCAATAGCATACTGTGATGAAAATGAATGAGCCAGAGCTATACACAACAACATAGAGGAGCTTTAGGAACAGTGTTCGGGAAAAAAAAGAAATAAGACAAACTAGAATAGGCAAGACAAAAAAAAAGGAATAATGTTGAATTTTTTTTTTTAGAAAAAGAGCAAGGTATAGAAGATCAAAGCAGAACAATACCATTTTCATAAAGCTCAAAATCAAGCAATGCCAAACAACTTATTGTTTAGAAATGCATAAATATGTGGTAAGTTTAAAAAAAAAAAAACAACTATTTTTTAGGTCATGGTAGCTCATGTCTATAATCCCAACTACTTAGGAGGCTGAGGCAAGATCTTTTGAGCCCCAGCTGCAGTGAGCTATGATCACATCACTGCACTCCAGCCTGGGTAACAAAGCAAGAACCTTGTATCTAAAAAAAGAAAAAAACAAAACAAAACTGTTTTTTAAAACATAAATGAATAATAAACACAAATTCAGGAGAGTGGTTATCTCTGGAAGGGGAAGGCCGGGAGATCAGAGGAGAGAATGCCCTTCACAAGGCAGCTAGTTCTTTTGTTGGGTGGTGGGTTCACAGGTGTTCATTTTGTTATTGTGCTTCATATCTCACATATATGATGCATACTGTTTTTAAAGAAGTAATTATTATTTAATTTTAACATTGAAGAGGAAAAGATTGTGTTTGTCTGGTTGCCCAACCCAAACAATTTGGATCAAACAAACCCCAAGAAATTTTATATTATCATTTAAGAAGGTCCAACCCCTGAAGGAAATGTCAGCTCTTATATTCAGCCAGTTGTGGACAGCGTATAAGAAGTAAAAGAGGAAATTTCATTAAATATGGAAAGAAGAGTTAATTTTTTCATTCATTTGAGCACCTGCTATAGCAGGTTCTGTGCTCAGGACTGGGAATGACGTGTACAATACACTTGTCCTTTGGAATGCAGTCTAGCAGGAAAAAGAGACAAATAGTTGTTTCCATACATCTGTGTGTGTTTGTTCTAGGAAGGAGAAGTTCAGGGTGTGATGAGGGGACGATCTTCAAGATGTGGAGGATGAGTAGGACTTGAATCGGAATGGAGGAAGAGGTTTCCAGGCAGAGGGAACAACAGAATGTGGAGGCCCTGGCTAAAATCCCGTTGCAGAAGATTTCTTGGATCTGAATTACTATAAAGCTGAAAGCTTATTTCTTCCCGGGCACAGCCGAGTGATACAATACGTTCCCATCCATAACAAAAGCATTTCCAAGGCTGTGGTTTTCGGTGGTGGGAGCTGTGGGCAGAGGGTTTCAAATTCCTCTAGGAGAGCAAATCAGATTGGTGGGGACAGGTGCAGGCAGAATATGTGTTGCTTAAAACCTTCCCAGGTGATTCTAACATAACTGCAAATTGGGAATAAGGATGTTAGTATTGAGGATTTAAGAGCAAATCATGCTCCTTCATTTATTTATTTTACCCTTATGTCTGGTATAAACTATAGCTCCCTATCATACTCTGTGTATGTGTGCATAAAATCTTTGACTTCTTTTGATCTTTTTGAAATCAAATGTTCACTCAAAAATTCAAGACCCCTGTAGGAATAATTGATTCTATGTGTTCCTCCATCTAAAAAAATTATTACTGTTCCAAAGGTCCTTACTACTCAAAGTGTGGCTGCCTGACCAGCAGCATTGACCACACCTGGGACCTTGTTAGAAATGCAGACCTACCGAATCTGAATCTGCATTTCAACAAGATCCCCAGGAGATTCTTGGGTACATTCTAGTCTGAGAAGCACCATTGAGGGCCATATTACATCATTCAAAAGGCGCATTTTCTGTCATTTGCCCAAACACTGATTGGGTGCCTCCCACGTGCCAGGCACCAGGCAGAGTACTGGGTCGCGAGAGAGGAATGATGTGTCCTGTCCTGGAGGCTCACAGGAAGGAAGCGCGCAGGTAAATAAATACTGACAATGCCTCTGATGAGTGCTGTGATCTAGGCAGGAATAAGGTTCTGTGGCAGCAGGAAAGGACACTGGAAAGAAGACTGAAAAGAGATGACAAAGGACCTTGTGTGTCTGTGCAGGCCAAAGGAACTTGTGACCTGTCATGGAATGAAATGGGCAGATTTGTGCTTTTGAAATCCTGCTTGGGAGGGAGATAATGGGAGGAGAAGTAGCAGGGTACTAGCTGGAAGCGGCAGTAGTTTATGAGGCCCTGATTATATGTCACTGTCAGCAAAGGTGGAGAAAATGGGTGGGCAAAATTGGAGAGCTATTTCTAAAGTTGAGCAGACATCGTGGGGAGTGGAAATGGACGTGGAACAGGCTCTGTGGCTCTGGTGAGGGAAGCTGGGTGCTTGGGTATACCTTTCGCCACAGAGTGGCTGTGTCAACGTAAATACAAAAACGGATGTTTCAGAATAGCCCACCCGCTCAAACACATCGTTAAGATAGGTGGGCTCTCTGTACAGATTTGCAGTATCAAGTCACGGAGATTGTCTCTGCCTCACTGGAACGTGGCACTGGGAGAGACATGATGTGAGCATGATGCAAATGAAACAAAGATTGTGGGTTCGCTCCTTCGAGTCCAGTTTTCACTTCCCCGTGTTGGGGGGCAGTGATGGCCACTCACGTTCCAGGCAGCCTCCTGCAGCTGGGCACACAGGAGCCCTGAAGAGCCGGTGGAAAGGGTTAGCCCAAATCCATCCCTGCTGTTAGAGAAACAAAAGCAACCCCCAGTGATGGTAGCTCGGGAGCCTCCTGTGTACTCGTGAAGGCAGCAGGAGAGGAGACGCAAGCACAGACCTGTTGGCAGGACAGGCAAGTGTTGGCAAGTCTTGGTTTGAGTCACAGAGCAGTCTGTGACAGGAACTAAGCTTTCTAAAGGCATGTGTATTTTCAAAAGAAAGCAAATTGTGCTTTTCTCTAATCTAGTTTTCACAGTTGCTCCATAAGCACCAAATTTTAAAAATGAAATTTGGTGGGTTTTGTTTTTGTTTTATGAGACAGAGTTGCGTTCTGTTGCCCTGGCCGAGTGCAGTGGCATCATCATAGCTCACAGCAACCTCAAATTCCTGGGCTCAAGCGATCCTCCTGCATCAGCCTCCTGAGTGGCTGGGACTACAGGCATGCAACACCACGTCCAGCTAATTTTTCTACCTTTAGTAGAGCCAGGGTATTGCTTTTGTTCAGACTGGTCTCCAACTCCTGAGCTCAAGCGATCTTCCCTCCTCAGCCTCCCAAAGTGCTAGGCTTATAGGCGTGAGCCACTGCTCCCAGCCATGTTTTGTTTTGTTTTGTTTTGTTTTCTTTGAGACAGAGTCTCACTCTGCTGCCCATGCTAGAAAGCAATGGCGTCATCATAGTCCACTGCAACCTCGAACTCCTGGGCTGAAGAGATTATCCTGACTCAGTCTCCTGAGTAGTCCCTGGGACTTCAGGCATGTAGGCATGTGCCACCGCGCCCAACTAATTTTTCTACTTTTTATAGAGACAAGGTCTCAAACTCCTGGCCTTAAGCCATCCTCCCACCTCGGCTTCCCCAAAGCACTAGGATTACAGGCATGAGCCATAACACTGGGCCTAAGAATTGTTTTTCATTAATAAATATTTATTTTTTAGTATATATTACATGTAAATCATTTTTTTAAAGTTGAACAGCATAAAAAGGTATACAGAGAAAACAAAGTTTTCCTCCCAACCTATTCTCTGGTTACCTAGTCCCCTCCCCTAGGGGAAACCCATTACCAGTTTCTTGTGTGGTCTTCAGAGAAAGAGTTCATGGCTTTTCAAGTGTAGGAGCATGTGTGAGTGTGTATGTGTGCATAAATGTATCCCTCTTTTATTATAATCAAGGACCTCTTCTATTAATATCTCCCAAAAGATAACTTTCTAGGGAAAATAGTGAATGGCTCTTGCTTCCTTTAATTCTGTTGCCTGATAATCGCTGCCCTAGAAGGTGCTGTCCAGCACAATTATCTTAGTGATGAAATTAAAGAGAAGTAGCACAGGGTGACCAGGCTTCTGGGTAGGTTGAAAATGGTCCCAAGTGCTTTAATGTCAGTCCCCTTATTCCAGCTCTTTTATGAAAGACAACTCAGTGAAAGTTGTTCAAAATTCAAGCTTATAAAATATATTCTATTTATTATTATTTTTTTTTAATTTCAGGATATTATGGGGGTACAAACATTTTGGTTACATGTTATGACTTTGCCTCACCCAAGCCAGGATTAGAGGCATGCCCTTCCCCCATAAAATATATCCTATTATTCTATGTACCATCCAGTTTCCTATTTTAAAGTAATACAACACTTGGACACAAATACTATAACATTTTAGAACACTGCCTTCAACACAAGGGTGGAAATTTTCTTTAAAAAGTTAATTGCACTTGGCAGGGGGGCAAGGGCAACATACGTAACCTAAACATCTGTACGCCTATAATATGCTGAAATAAAAAAAAAAGTTAATTGCTGTACTGTGTATATATAATTTTGGACTCTGCTTTTGTCATGACATAGCCTTAGTAAATATTTTGTTGCTGTTAATTGGATGCTTAGCATATTCAAAATAAATTTATTTTTTAATTCCAATGCTTTTTTAAAAAGTAACTTCTTTTCTAAAAAAATAAAGAAAAAAACATTTTAAAAAAGTATCTTCTTTTCTTATTGTAAAAGCATTATATGCTAATTAAGAAAAAAAAGGAATCACCCACAGTACCCCCACACAGATAACCCTTTTGGGTGCATTTGTGTGTGTGTGAATATCCTTCCAGTCTTTTTCCAGTGAGATGATGTATACATACTATTCTGTAACTTTTTAAGTTACAAATCTTGTGTCATTAAATATATGGTAGAGTTTTCGAAAATACATTAAGAAATAATGGAGATAATAAAAATCCCTGGTAATTCCACCCTTCCTGTCCTTTCCCAAATACATCATGAGTAGTTTTCATTCACTGAACAGATATGTAGAGATAAGGTGTTTGCAATTTGCAAGACAGCAGAGGAAGGGGCAAAAGCTATCTCTTTGCTCCTGGGGCACTGCATGTCAGAAAAAATTCTACAAATCTCTTTCACAGCTATGCTATAAATTGTTTAATCAATTCCCTATTTTTAGACACTTTTCCGTCCATAAAGTGGTTGTACAAACAAATTTTTATGATTTTATAATATTTTAGAAGTCTCAATTTACATGACCTTTCTAACAACCTTTCTTATCATTAGACATTTCAACTGTTTTCAGGTTTGCTTTCGTTTTGTTTTTGCTATTGTTAATGAATAACATAGCACTTAGCAACACTATACATGAAACTTTTCTGAATATTTGTTTTCCTCTTTCAAAAATAATTTTTCTCTAATTATTAAAGTAATGCATGCCCAGTGTAGAAACTTTGGAAAATATGAAATATTATAAACAATAAAATAGAATCAAATCACCATAATTCCATAACCCAAAGATAATAGGTATTTATATACTGGTTTGTTTCCTTCTAGCTTTTTAAAAGTATATGCATATAAAATATATTTTAGAAGTTTGTTTTTCACAAAACCAAGCTCAAAGAGAATTTATAGTTGAACATATCTCAATGTCATTAAACATTCAAAAACATGATTTTTCACATTTTTATTTGGAAATTATTTCAAGTTTATAAAAAGTTGCAAAAATAAAATCGTGCAAAGAACATTGGTATACTCTTTACCCAGTTGTTAACATTGACCAATTGTTAACATTTTACCGCATTTTCTTTATCGTTTGCACACATACTCTCTTTCTCTTTCTCTCATGCAGACTTTTTTCCTGAACCGTTTGAAGGTAAGTAACATACATCATGTTCCCAACCCCTAAATACTTAAGAGTGTATTCTGTAAGAATACGGATATTTCTCTTATCTAGCC
This sequence comes from Indri indri, assembly GCA_004363605.1. Classification (NCBI taxonomy): domain Eukaryota; kingdom Metazoa; phylum Chordata; class Mammalia; order Primates; family Indriidae; genus Indri; species Indri indri. The sequence goes on from RJWJ010000045.1 coordinate 437,920, forward strand.
ACAGTTCAATTTTGTCACTTGAACCAGTAATGTCCTTTATAGCATTGTTCTCCTCCAGTACACAATCCCGTCTCAGGTTTACTTGTCATATCTCTTTTGCTTCTTTTAATATGAAATATTTCTACAGTCTTTCTATGTCTTTTAAAGCATTGATCTGTCCCTCCCTCCTTTTCTTTTTCCCAAGGCTGGTCAAGTGGAGCAGTGGGAGTGGAGAAGGAACAAAGGAATCTGTAACTGGTTGTGATCGATTAGTTGTAAACACCACTGCACTCGGACCAGCCTCCCCACTTTTTTAATAAGACAGCTCTCATTTCGTGTTTACCTGATGATTCCTTGTGATTAGACTGAGATTATGCTTTCTTACCCAGAAACTGGCCTGGGTGACAATGTGGCTTTCTCAGGGGATCACATCTGAAGGCCCACAATGTCTGTATGTCCCTAATTTAACTGTTGAGTTAATTTTGATCACCCGGTCGAGATATTGTCTAATTTCTCCACTGTAGAACAGCTGATATGTTTCCCCTTACGACTAATAAGCAGTCTGTGGAGAGATACTTTTTTAAGACCATGCAAATATCCTACTCCTCATCAAAATTCCCCGTAGATTTAGCATCTATTGATTCTTGGCTGAACTAATCTTTATCATGATGGTTTCTAAATGATTTTACATCTCCAGCACTCTTGGCATGTTTAACAGTCAGCCGTCATCTTTATGCAGTGAACAAGAGCCCTCCCTTCTCTCTCATTTGCTTATCCATTTATTACCGGTGTGGACTCAGGCATTCCTTTTTTCCAGTGGTTTGTAATTCATTACCGTACTTAACTATTTTGGTGCGCAAGTTGTCCCAGATCTGACTGATGGGAGTGCCTTCAATCTGACTTCTGTGTCCTTATGACATGCTCCCATTTTTTTCTAACTTTCTGGCATAATGAGATATTCCAAGCTCATCTGGCACCTGCTCTTACCCAACCCTAGAATCTGCCACTTCTTCGATGAGCCCCGGTTTATGCTGGTGGGGATGATATTAGAGACAGGAAGACCTGGGTGCTAGGTGTGCCCATGGCTGTTAGGGTGACTTTGTTTTTTCACCCTCTCAGACAAAGCCAGGAAATAGATGCATATATATTTATATACACACATATACAAATACACATACACACATTCATACATATATATATAATATGCATGTGCACATAAACATGCTTATATACATGCTTATGTACGTATTGTAAAAATCACGAGTTCATATCAGCACCTCCACCTCCAATCACAATATATCTTCACAGAACTTTTTCTTGCCTTCCCCCACTCCCTAGTTGTACATCCTTTCCTCTGCAGTAAGAACCCTGGCACCCAATGACACCTCTCTCTCTCTCTCTCTCTCCCCCCTCTCTCTCTCGTTTATTCATTTGTTCAATCCTGTAATACATGTAAAATAGTTTCAAAATTGCTTTACCCATACCCATAAAGTAAACAAGCCTGCTTACAAATTTTTAGATAAGATTCATTTGCAATTCTTCCCCCACCCCCATACGCATACACACCCCCCAGCATCACTTGGAAGCTTTTTAGACATCCTGCTGAATCAGAAACTCTGGGGTATAGCCCAGCAACCTGAGTTCTAACAAATCCCTGAGGTTATTCAAATGCATGCTAAAGTTTGAGAAGCACAGCCCAAAATATGCAGTGTGGGTTTGTTGTGTGTGTGAGTATGTGCACACATGCCGCACGTTATTACGTTAAATAACACTTAAAACATACTGTAACTGTAACAACCAAAATAAAATAGGCCGAGTAAAAACTAACAGGGGTCCTTCTGTCACAGCAGGATGTGGAGGTGTAGATATAATAGATACCTCTAATTCTTTGGTTCGCCTCCTGGTGCCAGCCCAGTGGATAATCAAGGGTGCCACAGAAACCTTGCTCTTCCTCTCTCTGGGTGTGAAATATCCTAATTTGCCAAGGGGATGTTCTCCAGTCCCATAGCTCCCTCCCCTCTGCCTTAGGCACTTGGCAGTAGATTCGGAGGTGTCAAGATGGAGGAGGCCCTGTCCATTAGTGCTAAAGAGCTTGGAGCCATTAATCTGATCCTTTCTCTGTTCTCACCCAACTTCCTCTTTCATCATAATCACAGAACAAAACCCTCCACACTCCAGCAGTGAAACCCATGGACACCTCCACCTCTGAGCCTGCCCCAACCCCACACACATGCTCTTCTTTTCCTCTGCTAGACTGTCTATGACAATCACTGTAGCACAATTCTACAGGGGGAGGGAGAGAAAGGTTACCCAGACCTTCCCCTGTTCCACAGAAAGCTCCCATAAAGCAGGCTTTCCTAGACCTGAGATCACAGGAATCACCTGGTGTTCTTCTGAAAGTACAGATTGCCAGGCCACTCGCCTAAAATTCTGATTTATTCAGTGTGTGCTTTAGTCAGTCAGTATGGAGTCATTCTTCTGATCTTGGAAAGTTTCAAAATATTGTCCTAGGATCAAGTGGCTCTCCAACTTTATTGAGAATCTAAATTACCTGGGAAGCTTGTTTAAAATGTCTGTTTGTGAATCCCACTCTCAGAGAATCTATTTCAGTAGGTCTAGGATGGGGTTCTGGAATGTGCATTTTGAAGAAACTGCCCCTTCATGCTCCCAGGTGATGTTGATGTACTTGGACCACACCTTAATTAAAGTTCGTGCTCCAGACTCTTGGGCCCTCCTTACTCAAAATGTGGTCCTGGACCAGCAACTGGGCATTATCTGGGAACTTGTTAGATGGTCTTCTAGAATCTCAGGCCACACCCAGACCTGCTGAATCAGAATCTTCACCTTAACAAGATGTCCGTGTAATCCTAGCACTCTGGGAGGCCAATGTGGGAGGATCGCTTGAGGTCAGGAGTTTGAGACCAGCCTAGGCAACAGAGCAAGACTGCAACTTTACAAAAAATTTAAAAATTAGCCAGGTGTGGTGGCATGTGCCTGTATTCCTGGCTACTCAGGAGGCTGAGGCAGGAGGATTGCCTGACCCCAGGAGTTTGAGGTTGCAGTGAGCTATCATCATGCTACTGCACTCCAGCGTGGGTGACAAAGTGAGACCACATCTCTAATTTAAAAAAAAAAGAGAGAGAGAGAGAAACAAAAAGGGATTTCATTTCACCTTATTTATAAAGCATTCTCCATCTGAGTCCTCCATCCCTTGAATTTGAATTTCTTCAAGACTATTCCCCTGGGGTCATCTCATTAATTTCTTGTTGTGGTTTCCACCGCACAGACTCTGTGGATATTTGCTGACATTATCCATAAATCTTATCTTTATCTCCTCTATATTTAACTAAGGCGTATGTGGACCAATCACCCTCAGATTTAGCAAGGAAGGACACAGGTGGTGGACCTCTGCCCTCTGGTACCCAGTGCCCTCAGCTGGCACCTAATCTTGGTGGGGATGCTGATTACCCTACTCCCAACTCATCTCAGTGTCCCAGCCCAGCGCACCTTCTGCTCCTCCAGCTCCAATTCTCCAGCCTGCTCCCCGCCTGGCCCTGACGACCTTCTGACTCAGTCATAGGAGCGGTGGCAGGACAGCTTCCTTTCTTTGCCCAGGGCTCAGGCAACCTTTGTTGAATTCTAAGTGACACTTCAGAAATATCCCCACTGTGCCATTAAATTGCTTCGAAATAACCATTCAGTAAAGGGATTAATGCTGTCTCATGGAACTTCATCCCATGTGCACATTTTTGATAGTTAAAGACTTGTGTCTTGTCAAAGACTTGTCTCTATTTTCTATGGAGCCACATCCAACTTACTTATCCAACAAGGATGCTGACTATGCCAAAGAAATAACCCATGTTCTAGTCTTCTATGGACTGTGTGAGAGAGATGGGCAGGTAAGTAACTAATTATATTGAGGGGAGGTGCTCTGTGGGCACAGGAGACAGCAACTCTGTCTGGATGGGCGAGGGACTGAAGACGGCTTAGCAGAAAAGGAGATGCATGAGATTGGCCTCGCTTACGTAGGGAACTTTTTGTATAGAAAAGAGAAAAGGAAGGACATTCTGGATGGAGGGAACATCTTGAGCAAAGGAACAGAGGTGTGGAAGTTAATAATGTATTTAGGAATGACTTCGAGCAGTGTGGCAGGAGCAATGGGGAGTGGGTGCACAGCAGTGGGCGGTGAGAAGGAAAGGTGGGTGGGGTCAGAGCGTCAAGGTCTTTGAGTGTCCTGGTAGGGCAGACTCCAAGGGCTTTCCTCCTGCGCTTCCGGGGACCCTTGCAAAACTATTTGTATAATGCATGCCATTAGGAAATAGCATTTACAATTTGATTTTATAGACAACTTTCCAAAAGTGCAAACAAGAAAAATCTCACCGATTTGAAATTAATTGTAGAAAATGTACAGTGCCTTAGTGAAAAGTCAAAATTGTAGGTTATTTTTAAAGGAATTCTATGTTATATCTTCCAATTGCTACAAATATTATAAAGTAATATATACAGCTATTAATTACAAAAATGGGATCAATAAACTAAGACTAACAATTCACAATGGGCCTATATGAGATCAAAATGCATAATAAGCATGTAATTCATTAAGTGTGCCATACCTTGGTCCATTCTGTATAATAATTATCATAACTAGGGCACCCGTATCACGTATTTCTAATTATGGGGGTCCGGACTGTAGAGGGTCTTTTTAAAGTGAGAGATACTGATGTAATAAAACTCCAGCAGATCAGGCTTTAACAGAGGTTTAGGAAATTAGAAATCAAAATTCCTGAGCCAAGCCTTCAGAAAGAGCCATATGACCCCCTTTGCCAACAACCAAACGAGCAGGTGCAGGGCAGTTGCTTCTCTGCCCACCGGCTCCTTTGGGGCTGCGACACAGGGAGAGCGCTTTGTGGGGCGGGGGCCGGGTGGGTGGGTGTCTCTCCCCGTGCGTGTCATAAAGCCCGCGCCTGCGCTCAGGAGAGTGCGCGCATGTGCGTGTGAACGGCAAGCGAGAGGACGATGCCAGTGTCATTGTCATTGGGTGCGCCATACATCCCTTCGGTGGGGATTCCCAGCTCCCTCTCCAGCTCAGCTTCAGCCTGCGCCACGGGGAAAACAGAATAAAGAAGGGAAGACAAAGTGTGTGGGGGAAAGAACTAAGGTATTCTAGAATCACACAAAAAGGGCTGTTTGAAGGCTCGAGGAAAGCCAAAGCTGGCATGGTTCTCTGCTTTGCCCTGTCTGAGCCTGAGGACGAGCTGGGGCCACACCTCCTGGTGTCCTCCTGTACTGTCACCGGGCCCTGCGCCTGCTCAAGTCCCAGCTGCACCATTTCCCGTCGGGGTGGCTTGGGCCAGTCCCTTAGCCTCGCCGAACCTCGCGCTGCTCATTTGTCAGCCGGAGACGGTGGTACAACCTGCGTGAGGCCCTGTAAGGGAGTTCGCCAACCGGGCTTGGCACGCGGGACCCTATTCCACCCCCAGCCCCAGGCCCAGGCCGCCTCTGCCCTGCTTTTATCACAAAGCCCAGGGATCCCACCTCTCCTGGGCTAGAGCTGAGGGACTGTCCTTGGAGAAGAGAGGTCCACCGCACTCTTTTACGCACTGTCTCGGGAAAGACTGAAAAGCAGCGGGGGTGGGGAGCGGAGGGGCAGCATTGAGAGGCCTGGGTGACTCCTGTCGCCTGAGTGCCACGGAGCAGACCTCCCCCGACGTTAGCCGTAGCCCCCTGCTCCGCATCTTTCCTCTTCCGCTTGGTCGGCTGTTTCCTTCAGCCTCCTCTCAAGGCTAGTTTCCACGTGCAGGCAGATGCCCCCTGCTCCCCACACCCCTCCTGACACTAGACCCTGTCCGTCCCCCGGGCCAGATCGGCATGCTGTCGCCTGTGCTGCCCGAACAACCTTCGTCTCCACCCCCTTGCAGCCCACTCTCCTGGAAGGGCAAACTGCAGGCCTTTCCTCCAGCAGAGACAGGCCTGTCTGACAGCGGGCCTGCTGCCCAGCTGACCAGGGCTCCTTCCCACCCGCTGCTCCGGCTCCTGCCCCTGCCTAACCCCCCCAGGGGAGGATTTTCTCGACGTGTCCACCATTGTTCCCTCTGCTTCCAGGGCCCAGTAGAGTTGGAGGCCCCAGTGCCCGACTAGCCAGCTGTGTGCCCACAGGCAAGTCACCTACCCTCCCTGACAGTGTTTCGTCTAAGGGAAAGGAAGAAGACCCATTTCTGCCTCATCTGAGTTTTGTGGGGATCACAGGGAAGGTTTTTATGGCTCTTTAATCTCCATAGCAGGGGTACTGGCCTGGAAAGCGGGCTCGGGAACAGACCTGCACACTTACTCCCATAGTTCCCCCTGTATGTGTCTCTCTCTCCCCCTACCTTGTTTTCCTGAAAGCTGTTCATTTGGATGTTTGCCCGTCCACGTATATTATCTCGTAGAGTTTACTTTGAAAAGCAGCTTCCGCTGACAAGAGAGGGTCTTTGGGGGCTCAATGCACACGAACAGCCAACCACCTCTCGTCCTTGCCACAGCCCAGCAGAGGCAGGTGGGGGTGAGAGCAGAGGCCTCACCCCATGTGCGTGCCCAATGGCTGCTGCATTAATGCCTTGGTGGAGATGTAATTTACGTACCATACAATTCACCGATTTAAAGTGTATAATTCAGTGGTTTTTAGTGTAGTCACAGAGCTGTGCTGCCATTACCACAGTCAATTTTAGAACATTTTTATCACCCCTCCCCCAAAAAGAAAGCCAGTACCCATTAGCAGTCACTCTCATTTCCCACCAACACCCCCCCCCAGCCATAGGCAACCACCAACCCACGGATTTGCCTATCCTGGCGCAGATGCCTGCCCCAAGCTTCCCTGAGCAGGGTAGGTAGGAATGTTGCTACCAGGCTGTGGGAATCTGGGTAGCAGCCCCGGGCTGGCTCTTGAGAGTTTCAGGGTGTGTTTTGCCCTGTCAGTGCATCCCCTCCTGTACCCGGAGGTGCTGGAGCAGCAATGGAGCTGAGGGCCTTAACAGCTGCCTGGACGTTCCTCCTCCACATCCAGCCAGACCTGAGTGACTCGGGCATCACAGGCTTACCTGCTCAAGAACACTTGGCCCTGCGAGGGTGGCAGTTTTCAGCATTGGCATTGGCCTTGAGGGTGAAGAGATTGGGTCTCCAGCAGGCCTTTATGGAAATGCCAAGCTGTCTTTGGATGGCAAGGCAGTGTCATGCACGGTACGCTGGACATTTCAGCTTTTGCCCTTTACTTCTCTGGCCTACTCCCCCTGAGATCACATTAGGACGACATACACTGGGCAATTGTTTGGAGGGAGAAGATACTTGGCCAGAGTATAAGGACTCACGGAATACAAGGCACACATGAGTGGGTAAGCGGTCGGCATACAGCTCTAGTCAGCTCGTGACCACTGAGAGCTGTGTGATCATGGGCAAGTCCCTCACCTTTGTGCAAGTCCCTCACCTTTGTGTTTAGAGAAGCCAGCTGCAAAATGAAGGAGAATGGCTTCCTACCTCACAGGATGGTAAGAAGCATTAAATAAGGTAATATATGTGCTATGGTTTGAATGTGACAAATTTTACATGTGAGAAAGTTAATCCCCCAATCCATATGTTGATAATATTTGGACGGATAGACTCACAGAGCTGGGCTTGAGCTTGTGTCTTCGGAGTCCAGGTTCATCTAAGAAGTTGTATTATACACTCATCTGGCTTTATAAATGTCTCCCAGGCCAATATGTGTGTGCCTGCATATTCCCAGGCAAATTCTTAGCAGATTCTTGCATAATTCAGTCAGCACGTTAGATGCTGTGAAGTCCTTTGTGTCATTAAGTCAGGAAAATGGATATAAGTTGATATACAAATGCTTGACTGACAGCTGATTCTAGGATGTTATTATGTTCTGTGTTTTATAAAGTGTGTTCTAAGACAGGACTCCTGAAACTCTAGGTAGTGAAGGACTAGTTGTTTCTTGGTTTGTTTCTAACTTCCATCTCTCCTGGACCAATAGTTTTGATAATATAATATAATATGTATTACTAGAAAAATAATCGCACACTTGAATGTTACAGCAATGTAAAAACTGCCACAAACATTTCTAATTGCTTGGTTTCAATTTTCTGTACTGATCTTTTTGCAGGTCAGTAACAGTTCACAGAGCAGCACAGGTGTGCCAACCACATCTTGAGAAACACTGTTCTAAGGAACACCATTCCTGAGTGAAATCCCCTGAATAAAAAGTTCCTTGGGCTGGGCGCGGTGGCTCATGCCTGTAATCCTAGCACTCTGGGAGGCCGAGGCGGGTGGATTGTTCTGAGCTCAGGAGTTCAAGACCAGCCTGAGCAAGAGCGAGACCCCGTCTCTACCAAAAAATAGAAAGAAATTAATTGGACAGCTAAAAATATATATAGAAAAAAATTAGCCGGGCATGGTGGCACATGCCTGTAGTCCCAGCTACTTGGGAGGCTGAGGCAGAAGGATCGCTTGAGCCCAGGAGTTTGAGGTTGCTGTAAGCTAGGCTGACGCCACGGCACTCGCCCCAGGCAAGAGAGTCAGACTCTGTCTCAAAAAAATAAAAAAGTTCCTTGGCCCGGCGCGATGGCTCACGCCTGTAATCCTAGCACTCTGGGAGGCCGAGGCAGGTGGATCACTCAAGGTCAGGAGTTCGAGACCAGCCTGAGCAAGAGCGAGACCCCCGTCTCTACTAAAAATAGAAAGAAATTATCTGGACAACTAAAAATACATATATAGAAAAAATTAGCCAGGCATGTTGGCACACGCCTGTAGTCCCAGCTACTCGGGAGGCTGAGGCAGGAGGATCGCTTGAACCCAGGAGTTTGAGGTTGCCGTGAGCTGTGATGACTCCATGGCACTCTAGCCTGGGCAACAGAGCCAGACTCTGTCTCAAAAAAAAAAAAAAAAAAAAGAGTTCCTTGATCAAATAAGTTTGGGAAACCCCATAAGCTAGAAAATCTTGATACATATTAGCATATTAAAGATTCTGAGAAGTCCTACATTAAAGAAGCTTGTTTAATCATTAATTAACAGCAGTTCCCAACCCAACTTGATGTCACAACTTATTGTTCACAAAATACCTTTCAGCCTCCTGCAGAGTCACATTTCTTGGAACATACTTGGCTCTGCCTGGCCTACTGTGGGCAAAGCACAATGCCCAGGCATGTGTGAAGTAGAAGCCTCTGTCCTTTGCCCACACTCATGGTCTTTTCTTCTTCTTCTTCTTTATAATCTTTTATTCCCATGGTGCACAGAGTCACGCTCTGACTTTTACCATCTTCCATGCCTACTTCTACCTCCTTCATAGTATTCACTATGGTCAACCTCACTCATAGAGATCAAAGTTACCTGTCTGAAACAACCCTCCCCGCACTTTACCACTGCTCCCTGCAAACCTATCTGCTTGCCCACCTACATGGAGGAGACGTGATAGGTCTTGTCTATCTTTAGTACTAACTTTCACAAGCAGTGGGAATCCCCTTCCCCTTAATCCAGTTGTATGATAAATATTTTTCTATTTCTTAGAGACAGGGTCTCGCTATGTTGCCCAGGCATGCCTCCAACTCCTGGGCTCAAGCAATCCTCCCACCTTGGCCTCCCAAGTGACTGGGACTATAAGCACGTGCCACCACTTCCAGCTTCTCTGTTGGGAACTGTATATGCACAGAAAAATATCACTTTCACATAAAACGTGCATTTTTGTTCCTCTTGTGATGTCCCACCCCATTCCCCCACTCTCCTCTCTACCGTGGACTTGTGTGGACACTCATAACCTCCAGCTGGGGACTTCCTACCTTATAATGGTATTCTCTACCCTGAAATGGATTCCATGGAAATTCCAAAGCATCGTTCTCATTGGTATTCTTCTAACAGCTCTAACAGTCCTGAGAATGCTTCTAGAAGTGCTATTTTATTTCTCTGGGTTGTTCCTCTAGCACCTCTGGTTACCCAGTGACTCTCAGAAAGCTTTAGTCTACTCTCCATTTCACTTATATCTCTTCTTTCTTATTCAGCAACCCAAACTTCTGCAGAGTTTTCTTCAGATGTTACCACATCTATTTATTAACAGACACACTCCCCGCCTCAGTACCCACAGGGATACTGAGCTCCCCTTACAACCAGGCACTGTGCCAAAATGCTCTGGAGGTTCAGAATGAGTCACCCAGGGTCCCTGCTCCAAGAGAATCTCACTTCATAGGTTCTGACATTGTAACACCTGCAGTGCTTGAGCTCTCGGGGCAGGAACTGCCAAAGTGCATTTCCCCAACATTAGCGTTGTATGAGACATTTATCAAGTCTCCACCAAAAAGAGTTCTGGGGTTAAATAAATTAGAAAAACAGAAGAGTGTGTGTGCTCACATAGGTAATGAATTTTGACGAAAAGGCTGTATATAATAGGTTTTCTAAATGTCCTTGACCTGCAAACCATCTTTTCAAGGAACCCCAGTTTGAGATAGTATCACTCCTCTGAGGCCACTTGGGAAACCCTGGCTCAGGAGTAGCTTCAGCCAACTCAGTCCTGCCAAATGCTGAGGACCAGATTGAAGTCATTCAAACATACATCCTGGTTAGGTAGAAAATGGGTATCCCCGTGAGATTTCCCTTAGCTCTGCCTTTTGAATGACAAGTAAGTTGAGTCTGTACCCAATGCTCAGTTAGTTACTTTTCCATAGGTATGTGTTCTGTGTAATCTACTGCCCAGATCCCTACGGACTTGCAAGTCTATATTTCTAGCCCAGACCTCTCCCTTGAGCTCCAGAGGGCAGAGGAACTCTATCTGGGGAATCCCACCTGGGTCAGGATATATAGCTCAATGCTCTGGGGGAATTGTGCATTTAATTCTTCCATTACGTTGGTGCTGCCCCTCTTGGTAACCGAAGGGCATAGCTGGTGACATATAAGATATGTTATAAAAGGTACCATAAAGCCCAACTTGCCTAAAAATCTCTCTTTTATGACTGAGCTCTCCCCTCATGTCCATTATGAAATTCTTACTCTTATATTTACCAGCAGTAAATAAGGGCCAGTAGTCCCTTAAGTGGCATGAATGCACTCCGGGCCTGGGCAAGCTGGTACATCTCTAGAAGAGAATTTCCATGTCTACTTATTTTTATCTGACCCCTTTAAAATTTCTTTATTTTATGTATGCTTTATAATTGCATAATTGTGCAGTAACACATGTATATAATTGTAAATAAATAATATAAGGAAGTGTGCACTCAAAACATTATTTACTAAGTAGCACATTGTTTAAACAATTTGGAGACCCCTAGATTGGACTCCAAAGGCTAGAGGCTTCTTCGGCTTTCACCTGTTAGCTCTCCAGCTGATCCCTTTTAGACTCAATCAGGCTCTTAATATTCTATCAGCAGCAGACTGCAAACACTTTGAGGGCCACAACCACTTCTTGCTGACAATACCTTGCATTTGTAAAGTTAGCATAAATTTTTAGATACACTATCTCATACCACAACCCAGAAAGGTACTTTTGTTTGTTTATTTGTTTGTTTGTTTGTTTGTTTGTTTTAGAGACAGGGTCTCTCTCTGTCACCCAGGCTGGAGTGCTATGGTGCAATCATAGGTCATTGTAACCTCGAAGTCCTGGGCTCAAGAGATCCTCCCACCTCAGCCTCCCAAGTACGTGGGACCGCAGGCATGCGCCACCATGCCTGGCTAATTTTTCATTTTTTGTAGAAGCAGGGTCTCCCTATGTTGCTCAGGCTGGACTCAAACTCCTGGGCTCAAGTGATCCTCCTGCCTTGGCCTCCCAAAGTGCTGGGATTACAGGCATGAGCCACCATGCCCAGCCTAAGATGGGTATTCTTATGTCCATTTTGCAGATGGAGAAATAAAAGTTCAAAACAGTAAGTTCATTTAGCCATAACCTTACTCAAGTCCAGTTCTCTCAGAATTCCACTTGCATCCCAATTCTCCATCCTTTTATTACCCCTCCCTCCTAACCCCCACAGTGCTTAAATCAAAGGTCAGCAGACAGAAAGCAGGCCATGAAGAATGGCTAACAATTTTATGGGCTCTGACTTTCTATTCTTGATTCTCCCAGGTAATTTGCTCTGACATTGTCTGTGTTTCTTTACAGCATGCAAAAGGAAAGAGCAAGAACATGGGAAGGATAGAGGCAACACACCCAAAAAGCCCAGATTGGTCTTCACAGATGTCCAGCGTCGAACTCTACATGCAATATTCAAGGAAAATAAGCGCCCATCCAAAGAATTGCAAATCACCATTTCCCAGCAGCTGGGGTTGGAGCTGAGCACCGTCAGCAACTTCTTCATGAACGCAAGGAGGAGGAGTCTGGACAAGTGGCAGGACGAGGGCGGCTCCAATTCAGGCAACTCATCTTCTTCATCAAGCACTTGTACCAAAGCATGAAGGAAGAACCACGAACTGAAACCTCGGTGGAAAAGCTTTAAATAAAAAAGAAAAAAATTTTTAAAAGACCAGGACCTCAAAATAGCAGGTTTATTCTTAGAAATATTTGAAGAAAAAAAGTGTTATTTATAGTCCAAAGAAACCAAAGACTTAGCTCACCTGCATTCTGACTTTGTTCGGAGACACACACTTCAGCGGGGCAACGACTTGGCAAGAAAAATAATGAGCGGGAAACACCACTGGATCTCACACCTTCAATCTGTGATCATTCTCGCTGTGCTTGGCTGTTTAGTGGTTTGAAGCATTGTGATTTGGAGCCATTGAGTGGACATCTTTTAAGATCGGACTTTCTCATCTGTTCTACCACGCCATGAAGGTGTATGGTGTCTCAGTACTGTGCGTGGGTGCGCACACATGTACACACACACACACACACACCACCACCACCACCAGTGGTTAGAGACTTAGGCAGGGCTGGTCTTCAGGAAGAGTTGTGCTGTAGGAGTGCAACCAACATGGTACGGGGTTGTCTGAGTTCATTGGATTAGGAGTGTGATTTCGCTCGTCTAGCCTAACGTTTGAACCTGCCAGGCCCGCAACCTAAATGCAGATTCAAACCCAGCAAAGAAAATTTGAATGACACCTAAACCAGTGCATTCTCTTTGTTTGTTAAGGAATGTTCAGATATATTTTAAGAAATGAAACAAGAGTCCATCCATTAAAAAAAAAAAATCACATAGGTACCAAAGAACACACTTAATATTATAGTGCAGGTATTTTATTGCAATGATTTTAATAACCAAAGCTATTTTTACACAAGATACTATGTAAAGTTATAACGTATGAACTGATCTAGCTGTAATACACATGCCACATAGAATCATGACTATTATTTATAACTCTTGAAGCATTTGAAATATGAGTTTTCAGAACTGGCAAGAAAGAATGTAGCTTCAGGGAAGCAATTAATATCATGGCAGAGAGGTTGATGCAGTACACATGTACATCCAGACAGCACACTCCTTTCCAGGATCCATAAATGTCACTTAAGTAGAGAGACAGACATGATTTCATATTCTGTTCCTAGCTGAGAAAACCTGGGGATCCTTCCAAAGTAGGACCCCACTTGTACACTAGAAAACTAAGTTTAACAGGGTAGGTAACTAAATTTAAAAAATCTGTTCAACGTAATGGTTTTTTGGTAAGAGACTACTAAATAAAGAACTCTATACTTAGGTTAATCTGACTTAAATTTGCTTTATGTATTTGGCACCAAATACCTTTTTAAAATACAAATAAGTAAGCAGATGAATATTATTATTAAAACGAACTATCTAGTATTTGTAACCATCCTAAAAAGTAATCAAACTGATTTTTCTTGCCAATCCCAAGCATTTTATGATATGTGGACATCAATAGCACAGCGAGTGCAACTGAGAAATGGTAGAACTGGTGGAACTGCACAGAAAAAGCAGAGTTCTAATGGAAGACAGATTTTGGTTCTAAGCGTTAATTTATTTCACAAGAATAGCCTTCATAGAATTCTACATTCTTTCTTGCTACTGAATTAAGCTGGAAATTGTATAGTATAGATTCCACTTTCTAACAGGGACAGACAAAATACTAGACCTGAGCTTCCAAATACAAAATTTTAAATTCCTATTTTTTCAAATCACCTAACGGGGGTTGTAGAAATCAAGGCAAAAAAAAAAAAAAAAAAAGACAATAAAGTTGTACTAGTAACACCCCAGGGAATCAATTGATCCCAGAAAAATCATCTCTGAATTCAGTTGGATTGTAATTTATATAAGTAGATAGATGCCTACTATACCATTAGGTAAAGAATTGGATACTCTTAATTATCACACCTAACTAGAAATACAAAATTAAATATTATCCTGACAATAAGTTATTTATTGAGATGCATCGATATGCCAAGGAAAAAAATTAAATTATCTTGATGCAAAACCTAACTCCTTATCATCAAATCTGAGCATCTTGTCTATGTCTAAAACAGGCAGGTGCCTAGAGAGGTGAAGCTGAACCAACAAGCCATCTATTTGTGTCTCCTTCATGTCTGCTGTAGGATGAGAAAAGGAAACCAACATAGACTTCTCCTTTAATGAAATAGTGCTTTTGCCTTGACATATTTTGTCTTAGTATTTTTTTTATTTCACCCAAAATTCCAGCTTAAATTTTTCCCTTCTAAATATGGCACAATGACAGTTCAGCTATTAAAAGAGACCATTTAAATGGCCACCCTTCAAGATTTGCTAGAAATGTAATCTAGTCAATGACATAAACAAAAAGGAAGAAACTGATTAACATGTTTTCTCTCTCCAGGAATGGAGGGAGCTGGGGATACAGCTAATGTATTTATAATTTAGGAGGGAGGAAAGCCTTATTTATTTAAAACATCATAATTTAAAATGCAGGGAAATTCAAGCTATGTCTACACATAATATTACCAAATTCAATACCCCGGGAAAAACAAGAGTTGAATTCAGACAACCATGTTTTTTGCTTTGTTTTTACTGTATAATCCCCAAAATTAATCCAAGTGCATGTTATATTTTCAGCCAATTATTTTGGTACTGTGTAGGCACAGTACCAAATATTACTTTATTTTTAATATCCCACCATAATGTTTTTTTTAAAAAATAACCAGTTATCCTGTTTGCTAACACCAAAGATAATTCTCATACCAGCATTGAATTTGCACCCATTATGCAATTTCAGGGCCTAGAGATATATTTTCTCATAAACAGATGCACAAATCAGAGCCTGAAAAGCAATTTTTTTACTTGACTGTTTAAGCATACTCACAACCTTTGCTTTTTAGAAATCATAATGGACAAACTTAGCTTCTCACAAGCAATACACTTATTATATTGCATATGACTGATTCTTTACTTGCTTCCGAACTGGCATGTAGGAAAAAACGCTTCCGTTCCTGTTTAGCAGCATGAATTTATGGCTTGGATTGTTTAGCCTACATTTGACAGAGCGGATCACGCGCCATTCGTTCACCCATCATTTCTCAATCCCTTCATAGCATTCACCCCCGCCAAAAAATTATCTCACTCTTTTATTGTAGGCTTGTTTATTCCAAAGCTGTACTTCAAGTAATACTTTTTTTTTTTAGTAGAATAGAAGTTAGTCTATTTTCGTCCATAAATCATACAGGTCCTCTCATGACTGGAAGCTTTCCTGAAAGAGGGCAGGGAGATATGAAGTCTGGACACCCCAAAAACCCAGACTTCAGTAAATGTTCAGGTGAAAGAGTTCTGGATTTCGGAAGTAGAGTATTCCAGTTCCCATATGCAGCTGGAATAGACTTCAAAGACCAAAGAAAATATGTGGGGAACTCCAGAAGTTCTAAATGAACATGTCACTCACTGTGCTCCCCCCCCAAAAAAGCATAATTATTTTTTCAGGAAAATATAAAAGCACTATGCTACTTTTGGACTCATTCCACTCCCATTGCTTACCCCAGGTGAATGACCCGTCTTTGCAGGTTAAATGCAAACTTTGCTATACCAAAGAGTCCTAGGACATTTTCACATGAGCTATAAAGGCATTTTCCATAAGAAAGGTCCTCCCTTCTTTGTACATAAAGGATGAAAACTATGCATTTAGCAAACAAAGAGAAAGCACTTCTCCCTTTTCTATCTAGTTGTTTAGGGTGCATTCAAACACCAGAGGCTGTTTTGAGACACATTTGGCCTTCTGGGTTATTCTTGTGGTGTGGTTAGCTTTACAGTACATTTGGTAACTATTTCCTAAATAGCAAGGACAGAGAAGCAGACGGTAAGAAATAGCTACTTCCACGTGTAAAAAAAAAAAAAAAAAAAAAAAAAAGTGTAAAGATCTACTATTTATAGTGTGAACCAAAGACGCTACCTCACTCAATTTCCATTGGTGATTTTAATCACATTGATGATACCAAAGAATACCAAAGATATTTTCATGCACGGCCTTGGTCTGCAGAGGGAACTCCGCCCCTTCCCTTCCCCCACCTCCTCTCCCCTCCTCACTCTTCACTCAGTGTGTAAACTTGTCTTCATTCTTAATAAAGATACGATAATGACAACAACAACATTAGGAAATACTACTCTTATTACTGCTAGTTCTACTTGTAAATCTCTAGGCAAACATGTTGCAAACTTTGTAAACTCCTAGGACGAGTGCCTTGCTTGAACCAAAGTGTTAAACCGCTGTTGACCTCTTTCACCTTATACTCTTTGAATACCTCAGCCTCTTAGAAAGGCCACTAATGAAAAAAAAAAAAGGAATAATTATTCACCGTGGTGCTTTTTCCGTGCAACCATGCAATGAAACTTTCTTTGATACCAAAGGATGACTTTTTTCCCCCAATTTCTTGCTGATAAACCAAAGCTCCTCCTCCTTGTTCCCTCTCAAGGTCCCCCCACCCCACTCCACCGGGTCCCCCCGCCAGGCAGGCCGTGCATCACTTTTACCAATTCCTCCAAATACCTCATAGTAATAAAGTTCTAGGGTTATGTTGTATAGAGAGTCTATGTGATAAGGCAGAACTTACTAGTTTGATAATTGTTAAGGTTACTTTAAAAAAAAACTTTATAATTCTTATTTATTTTGTAGTTTGTATGTTTGGGATGTCCCCCCTCCCCTTTGGTTTGGGGTTTATTTTCTTGGCAGAACTGCTCTATTGCTCAAGGAAGACTTAATTTCTGGAAATGTTCCCCAGGTGGGTTAAGGGTTGTATAAAAATGCAAGAATGGAATAAGAAGCGATTTTCATTTCAATGGTTACTTATGAAGTTTTTGTGTTTCGTAGAAAATTTTTTTCCACAGGGTAAAATATATATATATATATATAATCTCCTTTTTGTGAAACTGGTTCCTATTTTTCTCTATAATGTGCTGTGATTTTTTAATTTAATTACATTTTATATGAGCTTATTTAATCACTGCTTTAATTTATGATTGTGTAGTTTTTTAAATGTATATAGTAGAATCGAAATGGCCAAAGCTTTATGTTAACAATCTTTTTGTTCTTGATGCTAAGATAAGCTGAAGGCAAGAGCTTCTCTTAACTGCAGGGTGTATCTTTAGCTTTTTCTTAGTAGGCACTTCAACGCGTGCTGTGAACACTGCCAGGTCCCCCCTCAGAAACTTGTACATGCCAAAACGAGTGTTCCAAGGTAGTCCTTTTTGTCATTTAGAAAGAAGAAAGGCATTATTCGTGTTCTTCCTTTAATTTATTAATTTTTTTTTTTTTAGAAAAGATTACTTTGCAGGTAAGACCTGAAATTCCAAAGAATTTAAGAGTTTTTTAATATTTCGAAGCACTGGCATTTGTGAGATAGATACTTTGCTACTCTTTTTTTGTTTTGTTTTGTTTTAACCATTCGCACGGGTATGGGAAGTAAAGAGTGTAAAAAGTCAAAGAGACAAGCTAACTTGAATTTGGAAATCCTCTACGTTTTCCCAAGTTTCTGAATTGCCCCAAGTCAGGGGCCCGGGCGTGGAGAACACAGTTCCTTTTGCGAAGCTGAAGTATCACGGCTTCACGCCCTGAAAGGGGGAGTCAAGGCCGACGGCCGCTGATCCGGCCCCGCCCCTCTGGCCAGCTCATGGAAGCTGCAAAACAGCTTCAATTATCAATAGAATTTAAGGGAAAAAATCTTTCAAAGTTACATATCCCTCTCCACATCTGTTTCTTGGAATCTGCTGCCCAAGACTGCCCCCACCACTGCCCACACCCCTCTAGCAAAATTGTAAGAATTATCCTCAAATGTCCGGGCCCCCGGGGTGAAGGTACCCCAGGCCTATCTGAGTGTGTCTCTTCTCACTCTTTCGTCTTCCCCCTAGTTTTCTTTCCTGCACTAGAGATGATCCCTGCCCCAGACTCCCTCACTCGAGGCAGTTCAGTTACTTGGCCCTGCTTTAAATGAGCACATACACAGAATTCTCAACAGACTAGCGGCATCCGCAGAAAAGCCGGTGCCCACTATTTTGTTTTATTTCGCTGAAATAAGTTGCTTCGACTACATGTCATAAACCCATGGATGTAAATACGTTCCCTCTCAACACAGGAATTTTACCTTATTTTCTTTTGCAGGGGTGTTTGGGGGTGGGGAAGGAAAGGGAGGGCTTAGACTTCAGGTCAAATGTCACATTTTCTTAAGAACATTTTTATACTCATTGTGTATTTTAATAGGGCAATAAATGTGCTCTGAGTTGCAGGATCACTCAGTGCTCTGTTGGTAAGCGATGACGAATTATTTGTTTTTAGTACAAACGCTGTGCAGCGAGGTGTAGAAAACCCGGGAAAAAGGTCAAGGGAGTTGACTTTCACCGTCCGCAGTGAGGCGCTGAGCAGAGCTGTATTCACAAGGTCACATTTTCTGTTTCTGTGTTAGTCTTGATTTTTCGTGGTATGTTCTGCATTTATGACATAATCATTGTGGGCTCACTTTAGATTTGCCGTCTGCACCTAGCGACAAGAATTTTTTAAGAAAATAAAATTTAAAACCTTGTCTTCCGCTTGCTTCGGTAGTTGTCTTCATATCTCCCTCCCTGTGCTTATTGTCCCGTCTGAATCAGCCCATCTGTCACTTAGACCTGTCCCTTACCCCTTTTCTATTTTCAGTACGCCTTTGACCTTAGCTATTGTTTGAGTGTGACTCAGTTTCCCTGTTCAAGTTAGCTTGATGGTTTATTATGTAAGGAGGGTGCCTAAGACAATCATCAGGTAAAAATAAAAATAAAAATAAAAGATCAGTAGTGTAGAAAATCTTCCAAGAGCAGAGGGAGTTCTTCCTTAGCAATGAAAAACAAAAAAACAAACAAAAACAAAAAACAAAAAAAAAAGGGTAAATACATAATTAAATAATTAATTGAAAACCTAACCATGAGGGGCTTAGAAGATTTTTGATAAAAGACAAATGTTGCTGTCATTTTCTTTGTCAATTAGAAAACAGTGGTAGTTTCTATGTTGCATCAACATTTCAGACTAAATAATTATTGTACCCAGTTACGGTTGTTTGCTAATATTTTGTCTCTCTCTCTTTCTCTCTGTCCAATGCTTCTTCTGTATTTTCGTGTGTAGCAACAAAAAGCGTAATGCATTAGGCATTATTCTGGTTTGTTTATGAGTATCTCCTGTACTGCATTAAGGTTTCTTTCATTTTTTTTTTTAAGCTTCGCTACTGTTCTCACTATGCCGTGCAATATCATCTGCTGTGTTTGCTAAGCAAAAAAGAAAAAAAAGAAAAAAAAAAGCAAGTGATGATGCCATCATGCTTTTCAGTGTTAAAATGTTTCAGCATTTATGTAGTCACCAAAATGTAGTAAATAAAATGTTGGATTTTCCAGCACTTTAAATTTAGACAATTCTTGCCTTCTTTTGTTTTTATTCTACCGGCAATCCTAAGCAAGTGGCTCATGGACAGTCTCTGAAGGAAGGGTGAAACTGAGAGAACAAAAGCCAGTGCCTGGTTCAAGAAAGATTAATCAAGAAAAAAAAAAAAAGACGTGGTCTCTAGTGGAGTAAAAAGATATTTTTAAATGAAAGTGAGACATTCTATTTCTAGATATAGCCATTTATATTAACCTGATTAGCTCTCAGAAGAAATAAAAATTATTATTAAAGAAGATGGCCCTTAAAAGTCCTCTCTAGTAAAATAATTTGTGTGGGGATCCATGTCTCCGGAGCTGGGGGAAAAGGGCTAGGAAATTAGGGTCCTCTTTTATTTAATAGAATAGAGTAACTGATAATAGAATAGAGACCTGGCTCAGGGAAAAGAGAAACCAGGTTTGGGTTTCCTGCCCTGCTGATTACTAATTGTGTGACCTTGGGCAAATTACTTAACTTCCCTGAAGCTCGGTTTCCTTATCTGTAAAATAGGCATAAATGTCTACATTACGGGACTGTTGTAAGGATTAAAAATTAGAAGCTGGTAAATCTTAGCACAGTGTCTGGCATATAAATTCTCAATAAATCTTAGCTATAGTTATGACCAGCAAAAATCTTAAAATGCAGACATTTTTCCAACAAAAAGCTAATTTCTAAGTCAGGTTTTTCATTTTTTAAATATAAGAGCTGGACTGCTTTCTTGACACATTTCCAGTAATTGCATTATATTCTCCAAAGGGGGTGGAGGGAGCTTTAGAATAAAGTGTGAATGGGGCCCTCGCAAGTGGTCCAGTGCCTTGGCCCTGTAAAAGTCCCCACTGGAATGTCTAAGTAGCAGGACACCAGAAAGGAAAAAGCAATGATCTGTCTGGAAGAAGTGTTTGAAGGGTGAGTTGACTTTGAAACTTACAAAGAAGATTCTCCCGGAGACGTGCTGAACACTGTCCCCGGAAGGCTTCAACTGTTAGGGCCTTTAGGAGAATAAAACTAATCTAGGAAGATTTGGAAAGCTCCACAGGGAAAACCTGAGGGCCTAAGATGACCAGGTGAAGATGTTATAAATTAAGCCCAGGGGTAAGGAAGCCAGAAGAAAAATGGAAGCCTTCCAGATGGGGTCAGTACTTCTCTTTTATTTCTTGAAAGCACTGAAAATAGTATAACTACTGACTGCAGACAGCAAATAACCGTCGATGAAATGTAATTCATTTCAATTCCCTCCAAAGTGGTCCTTACTATTCCTACCTACTGGGCAAGGTTGTCACTTCCTGTGACTGCAGGCATGAAGAACGTGCTGCGTGCAGCCCAGGTGCTCACGAGCATCAAGATGGTGATAAGAGAGGCGGCCCCTTGCTCTCTCTTCAGGTGTTTCAAAACTTCACACCCACCTCCAGCCCTCCCGTGGGTCATCACCAAAAGTCCCTACAACCAGGTCATCCACTTCCTTCTGTTTGAATGTGAGTCAAGCTGCTACAGTCAGAATCACACCGTGTTTATCCTATCAGCCAGTTCCTTAGAAAACGTGAAACAGGAGTATTTTTGCCTTTCCCTTCATCTTTAGGGATTTTTGTTTTCAGAGAAAGGGTGAGGTCTCGGAAGCTCTCTCTTCAAAACAACAAGAATTTTAGTCTTTAGATATGGCATATTTCTTCAGCAGCAGTCTGAGAAAATAGGTGCTAAAAACTGAAATCCTGGTAATCAGCCGGCAGGAGACAGACATCCATAGATTCTCACCAGTGTGTCGACTTTATTTCTGTTTTTCTATGAGCAAACCTTGTGTGTTCCCTGTCTTGTTTGCAGTTTGTCCTCCGCTTGCTCTCTCCCCGTCTCCAGTAAAAATAGTCGGACCTTTTGTGGGCAGCATTTGGTGAGAGGCAAACAAACAGAAAGCCTTACGTGACCTCCACTGAGGGAGTTCTTTTGAGACAGATGACACGTGGGGACAAAATGCTGGATTCCTGAATTCCTAAAAGGCAGGAATGAGGAGAGACCACGGTTAGGTGAGGAGGTCTCTAGAAAGAGCCAGTAGATTCTTGGGGGCCAAGCAGGGAGGGCAGAGAGGGTACAGCACAGCCTGAAGGTAAACGGCACCAGCTTGTGACCTTGGGCAAAGCGCTGAGTCTGCCTCAGGCTCCACTTCCTCCTCTGTAAAAAGGGCATAATAATTGCACTTGTTTCATAAAATGGCTGTGAGTATATAGCATTTGTGCAGTTCCCCACAGAGAGTAAGCACGTAACAAACAGCTATTTTTCTTTACTTATTAATACATAGCTAAGGGGTAGCAAAGCAAATTTAGTCATTTGAGCCACTTTCCTATTTTGCTGCTAAAAGTGTAACCCTATGACTAGCAGCAGCAGCCTCCCCTGGGAGTGTATTAGAAATGTAGACCCCCAGGCCTCAGCCCAGACCTGCCGAATCAGCATCTGCATGTTCACAAGATCCCCCAGTGACTCACACCAGCACATGCCAAAGCGGCCAGGAAGGGTGACTGTTGGTGGCACGTGAAGAAAGGTGCCTGAATGTCCAGTGCCCCAGCTGGTGATTCCCAAGTGCTGGGCTGTGGCCCCACTGCATCAGAACCAGCTGGAAAGACCCAGTTATACAGACTTCACTTGCAGATGCTGGTTACAAGGGTCTGGAGTAGGGCACACAAATCTGCATTAAGTGACTCCAACAGACCAGAACTCAAGAGGAAAGAAGCCAGGCCGGGCGCGGTGGCTCACGCCTGTAATCCTAGCACTCTGGGAGGCAGAGGCGGGCAGATCGTTTGAGCTCAGAAGTTCAAGACCAGGCTGAGCAAGAGCGAGACCCCGTCTCTACTAAAATAGAAAAAATTAGCTGGGCATGGTGGCGCATGCCTGTAGTCCCAGCTACTCGGGAGGCTGAGGCAGGAGGATCGCTTGAGCCCAGGAGTTTGAGGTTGCTGTGAGCTAGACTGATGCCATGGCACTCTAGCCTGGGCAACAGAGTGAGACTCTGTCTCAAAAAAAAAAAAAAAAAAAGAGTAAAGAAGCCAGTACCACCATCTCTGTGTGGGATGTGGTTGGGTGTGACCTTCCCTCACTTGTGGCCTAACCCACCTTCCCAGTTGAGGTCTTCATCCTCCCCCACACCCATTGCACTTATGGTACAATTCATATTCTTTATGTTGCTTACCGTGGTTGGCTGTGATATTACTGGTTTTCTTGGCTCATAATTCCCATAGCCCTTGTTACAATCCTTTTAGTCTTTTGTTATAACTTTGGGGCTTGTTAGGCCTCAGAAGCAGGCCTCAGAAAACAACTTCTCTCTCTCTCTTTCTCCTACCCTCCTTTCACCTACCTGAGGCCAGACTCTAACCTTGCCCCACCTTTCTGACTGTGGGTCACGAGACTCTCATTTCTGAAGTGGTCCCGCTCCATACCCGGGAGGAAGGAAGGCTGCACAGAGAGGCTAAGAAGAATCAGGACAGACAGGCCTTGCTCGGTTTCCACACACCGTTATTAGCATCGGATCATACCCGTATCGTCCAATCACATCTCGGCACAGTTGTCAATCCAGTGAAGTCTTCATAAAAGGCCCGGGAGGACTGGGCTAGAGAGTTCCAGATAGCTAAACACACGGAGGCAGACGGGAAGGTGAACAAGAACTCGCCCACCTACCTGCAGGGTGCAACTCCACTGGGACAGATGCTCCTGCGCTCAGGACCCTTCTAGACCTCGCCCTGTGTCTCTCTCCTTCTGGCTGTTTATTTGTAGCTTTTCAAATATCCTCTAAAATAAACCAGTAAACACAAGTTTCCCTGAGTTCTGTGATGGGCTCTAGCAAATTCATCAAACCCAAAGAGGGGGTTGTAGGAACTGACCTGCAGACAATGTCAGAGTTAAATGTCAGCTTTCTCAGGAACCTCACAGAGTACACCATGTTATTCTCAATGTCAGAGAAGGACATGTGAAATCCTCTTCCCTGAGCATAATTACCCAATTATTACACAATTATCACCAGTGCCCAGCCCAGGCCCTCAGGACCTTTGCATTTTACCCTGTGGAGAAATAGACTTGGCACGACAAAAAAAACAACAACGGAGAAGTTACAAAGGTTAAAAAAAAAATCTTTGAGTTCGGCCGGGGGCGGTGGCTCACGCCTGTAATCCTAGCACTCTGGGAGGCCGAGGTGGGAGGATCCCTTGAGGTCAGGAGTTCGAGACCAGCCTGAACAAGATCGAGACCCCATCTCTACTAAAAATAGAAAAATTAGCCGGGCATCATGGTGTGCACCTGTAGTCCCAGCTACTCAGGAGGCTGAGGCAGGAGGATCACTCCAGCCCAGGAGTTTGAGGTTGCAGTGATGCCACGGTGCTCAGCTCAGGGCAAAAGAGCAAGACTCTGTCTCAAAAAAAAAAAAAAAAAAAAAAATCTTTGAGTTCTGAACTACTCCCCTGTGCTTGCTGGCTTCCCTGCAAAGAGGATACCTGGACATGAGCTCTGTGCTTTCATCCTTGGGGCAAGGGGGATGGAAAGGAAGGAAAGGCGATGAGAACACCGGCAAAAACTGTCAAAACTTTTTCAGAACTCTGAAAATTATCCAAAAGCTGTAACAATCCAAGGAACATTTATTTAAGAAAAACAGCTGAATCTCAGTAAGAACAGCCAGGTTCGTGACATTTTATTAATAATTTGTGCTATTCCCATCCTCCTATCCCCGGCTTTGCGGTAGTTTTAAAAATTAACAGCCCTGCAGACAAAGTGAAAACCAACAGCCCTGCAGCCACTGGAGGGGGCAGGAGGGGTCTGGAGCTCTCCCCAAACACGGTTTTCAGATAATTGTCATTATTTGACCTGTCTGGAAGTTCTCTGGGAACCTCCACTGACAGGGCTTTTTAAAATTTTATCTGACTCAGTTTTCACTCAATTCCAATAACCTTTTCCCTGAGGCATTTGTGAAAAACAACCAGGGACAATTGCTTAATGTCGAAGCTGCAGCAGTGGCAACGGTGGAGGCAAACTGAGAAGCTGACCGGCAAGCTTAAAAGGAAAAGCTGAGGAATGAGATACCCACGGAGGGCTTTGAAAGTTCCAAAATATTCCTGGGAATCTGGAAAGCTATGCACACCTGTGTGGGATAATCGCCTTTATTTAAAGTGAATTAATTATGAACAATAATCACATCCACAAGATAAACCTTCACAGCAACACCTAGATTAGTGTTTGAATAACTGGCGACTGATGACTAGCCAAGGTGACACATAAAACTGACCATCACGGCCGGGCGCGGTGGCTCACGCCTGTAATCCTAGCACTCTGGGAGGCCCAGGCGGGTGGATTGTTTGAGCTCAGGAGTTCGAAACCAGCTCTGAGCAAGAGCGAGACCCCATCTCTACTAAAAATAGAAAGAAATTAATTGGACGACTAAAAATATATAGAAAAAATTAGCCGGGCATGGTGGTGCATGCCTGTAGTCCCAGCTACTTGGGAGGCTGAGGCAGGAGGATCGCTTGAGCCCAGGAATTTGAGGTTGCTGTGAGCTAGGCTGACGCCATGGCACTCTAGCCCAGGCAAAAGAGTGAGACTCTGTCTCAAAAAAAAAAACAAAAAAAAAACTGACCATCGCTAGAGAGAACAGAGCTATAAAGGAACAAAATTTTTACATAGTATTGAAATTAAGTTGGTGTGAACCCTCTTTGGGGCAGAGCTCAGCATACCTTCCCACTGGTTAGCTCCAAAGCCCACTTGCGACTACACCTGTGAGACTATTCAGAGATAAATGGGCATGATGGATGTAACCTATTCTCCAAAGGTTCAGGGAAAAGAATAATGCAAACATAGACATAAAGAATGATAAAGCGAATGTGACAAGAAGCAAAGCATTAGTAAATCTGGCTAATAGGTACAGCGGAATTCATTATACTACCCTTGCAACTTTTCTGTAAGTTTGAAATTATTTCAAAATAAACATTTTTTTAAATGTCCACAAAAACCTTTGTATGAGAACACTCATATCACCTTTATTAAAAATAGGCAAGGGTGCGGTGGCTTGCACCTGTAATCCCAGCTATTTGGGAGGCTGAGGTGAGAGGATCACTTGAGCCCAGAAGTTCAAGACCAGCCTGGGCAATATAGCAAGACCCTAAAACAAAAACAACAATATTGGGAGCATTTTTCTTCATAGCTCCTTCCACTGGGCCAAGACACTGACTACATACCCTTTTTTAAATTTTTTAAATTGATAAATAATAATTATATATATTTATGGGGTACAATGTAATATCTTGATATATGTATATATGATAGAATGATTAAATCCAGCTACTTTACATATCCGTCACCTCACATACTCATCATTTTTTTTTGTGGTGTGAAAATTTAAAACCTACTCTCAGCTATTTTGAAATGTACATTATATTATTATTAACTACAGTCACCAGGCCATGTAATAGATCTCAAAAACTTATTCCTCCTGTCTAAATGAAATTTTATACCCTTTGATGAATACCTCTCCCTTGCCTTCTGCCCTCACCCAGCCTCTGGTAATCACTATTCCACTCCACTTCTAAGAGTTGAACTTGGCTACAACACACAAAAAGGATGATACACCATGACTGAGGTGAATTTATCCTAAGAATGCAAGGTTGGTTTAACCTCTGAATAGCAATTAATGAATATGCCATATTAATAGAATACAGAATAAAATCCACATGATCATCTTAATAGATGTAGAAAAAGTATTTCACAAAATTTAACGCCATTTCATGATTAAAAACTCTCATTAAAGTATAAATAGAACTTGACCTGATAAAGGCCATCTACAAAAAACCCACAGTTAACATCATACTTAACGGCAAAATACTGAATGAACCCCCTCCCTGCCAAGATCAGGGAAAAGACAAGGATGTCTATTCTGGCCACTTCTATTCAGCACTGTACTGGAGGTTCTAGCCAGGGCAATTGGGCAATGAAAAGAAATAAAAGGCATCCAGACCAAAAAGGAAGAAGTAAAATCATCTTTTTTCATAGATGACATGATCTTGTATATAGAAAATCCTAAGAAATTCACAAAAAAACTATTCGAACTAGTAAACAAATTCAGCAAGGTTTCAGGATATAAGATTATATACAAAAATCAACTGTATTTTGATACACCAGCAATGAACAATCTGAAAATGAAATTAAGAAAACATCCATTTACATTAGCATCAAAAAAGAATAAAATACTTGGGAATGGATTTAACAAAGTAGTGCAACACTTGTTTGCTGAAACTACAATATTGTTGAAAGAACTTAAATATAATTAAATAAGTGCAAAGACATTCCATGTTCATAGATTGGAAGACTTAATATTATTAAGATGGCAACAGTCCCTAAATTTATTTAAAGATTCTCAACATAATCTCTATCAAAATCCCAACTGCCTTTTTGAACAGATATTGACAAGCTAATTCTAAAATTCATATGGAAATGCAAGGAGCCCAGGATAGCCAAAACAATCTCGAAAAAGGAAGAACAAAGTTGGAGGACTCACACTTGCCAATTACAAAACTTACTACAAAACTACAATGATCAAGACAATATAGTACTAATCAGTGGGATAAAATTGAGAGTCCAGAAATAAACCTTTACATTTATGGGAGTGTCAAGACAATTCAATGCGGGAAAGAATAGTCTTTTCTCAAATAGTGCTTAAAAACTGGATTTCCACAAGCAAAAAATTAAGTTGTATCTCCACCTCACACTATGTACAAAAATTGACTCAAAATGGATTATCAACCCAAATTAAATAAATTAAACTATAAAACTCTTAGAAGAAAACAAAGCAATAAATCTTCATGACATTGAATTAGGCTATGGTTTCTTACCTATGACACTAAAAGCACAATGACAAAAGAAAAAATAAACAAATTCAACTTTAACAAAAATTTTAAAAACTTTGCCTTTAAAAGCACCATTAGGAAAGTGAAAGACAACTCACAGAATAGGAGAAAATATTTGCAAATCATAGATCTGACAAGAGACTCATATATAGAATAGAAACAGAACTGTTACAACTCAACAATAAAAAGACAAATAACCTAATTTTTTGAATGGGCAAAGAACCTGAAAGGACATTTCTCCAAATAAGATATACATGTGGGCAAGACTTGTTCATCTACCAGACCCTGTGCTACCCTCACAGTGACCTGAGGAATGTGGACATGAGTGACTTTGTGCTAAAGCCCCGTGGGCTGGAGGAGTTCCTGCAGAAGCTAAGGTATGCATCTCCCTTCCCACTGAGTCCCGAGGATGCTAATGTTCTAATCCCCCTACCCCACGCAAGCATGCCTTGAGCAGCCATGAGTACATTCAGCACTGCTGCATGTTGGACGTTGACATTCAGCTACACTTGATGCAGAAGCAGGCCGTATGCCATGACCTGGCCCAAGTGGCGAATGATGACCAGAGCCCCTCCACCTTGAACCACCTCGTCCATCATCCTACAAGAGAGGACAGTCAAGCAGACCATCAGCAGGCAGGCCCCGAGTATTCTGTTCAACACTTACCACAATGAGGTGGATGCCTTCCTGCTGGCTGATGGGGACTTCCCACTGAAGGCTGATAGGGTGGTCTGTCTGCAATGCCCTGGCCGCCAGGGAAACCCCTGAGATCACCAATGCTCTCAACTATCCCTTGCCCTTCCCACATGCAACCAAAAATTCAGAAAGATGCCAGCATCTTGGCTGTGAGGCAGAACCGAGAGAAGGTTGTGGAAGCCCTGAGTGCTGCTATCTCGGACCTGGCAGAGCTGTACCACAACACGTTCAATGCAGACTTCCAGACAGCAGTGCCCGGGAGCCACAAGCATGATCTGGTCCAGAAGGCCTGCCATTCCTCCAGGGCCCTGGCCTTCACTGTCTAGCTACCCACCACATTCCCATCACGTGGGCTACCAGCTACAAAGATTTCTACCTCTCCTGCCCCTCAGCCATGGTGGCAAGGAACTGTGCAGCCCCCTGTGGACCCAAAGACCTCACATCTCCAAGTCTCTCTTCCACCCACCTCATCATCCGAGACCAGCAGTAAGCCCTTCCCCCAGGCTGCAGTTCGCAGGCCACTGCAGACCTACGCTTCCTGTCGAATGCCCCTGGGGCCAGATAACCAGACCCAATTAGGGATCAAACCCGGCTCCCTTGCTAACCATAACCAGACAGGTTATCCAGCCTCTCCTCCACTTCCCTAACTCTTTTTTTTTTTTTTTTTTTTTTTGACACAGAGTCTCACTCTCTTGCCTGGGGCGAGTGCCACGGTGTCAGCCTAGCTCACAGCAACCTCAAACTCCTGGGCTCGAGCAATCCTACTGTCTCAGCCTCCTGAGTAGCTGGGACTACAGGCATGTGCCACCATGCCCGGCTAATTTTTTTCTATATATATATTTTTAGCTGTCCAGTTAATTTCTTTGTATTTTTGGTAGAGACGGGGTCTCGCTCTTGCTCAGGCTGGTCTCGAACTCCTGAGCTCAGAACGATCCGCCCGCCTCAGCCTCCCAGAGTGCTAGGATTACAGGCGTGAGCCACCGCGCCCGGCCCACTTCCCTAACTCTTAAGTGGGGGCAAGTATAATTTCTACCTCTCAAGTTGGCATGAGGATCCAATGAGAAGTATCCATAAATGTTCTTTATAAACCATAAAAAAAAAAAAGACATACAATTCATCATTAGTAATTAGGGAAATACACATGCAAACCACAATGAAATATTACTTCATACCCACTAGGATGGCTTAAAAAAAAAAATACAGACCTAGCAAGTATAGGAGAGGAAGCAGAGACGTTGGAAGCCTCATACATTGTTGGCAGAAATGTAAAAAGGTGCAGCTGCTTTAGAAAATAATTTGGCAGCTCCTCAAAAAGCCATAGAATGACCATTTGATCCAGCAATTCCACTCATAGGTACATAACAAAAAAATTAAAAGCACATGTTTACACTAAACATGTACACAAACATTCATAGCAACATTAGTTATGATAGCCCAAAAGTGGAAATAAGCTGAGTGTTCATTAACTGATGGATGAACAGAATGTTATGTGTTCATGTAACAGACCATTATTCAGCTATAAAAAGGAAGGAGGTACTGATACATGCTAAAAACATGGATGAACCTCAAAAACATCATGCTATGTAAAAGAAGCCAGACACGAAAAGCCACATATTATATGATTTCATTTATGTAAAATGTCCAGAATTGGCAAGTTCATAAAAAAGAAAATAGATTAGTGGTTGCTGGGGCCTAAGGAGAAAGGGGACTGGGGAGTGGCTGCTAATGGTTACAGACTTTTTGGGGGGGATGATGAAAATGTTCTAGAATTAAACAGTGGTGATGTTTGCACAATCTTGTGACCATACCAAAAACCACTGAATTGTACACCTTAAAAGGATGAATTTTTGGTATATGAATTATGTATCAATAAAGCTGTTATAATAAATGATGGATATATTAATTAGCTTGATTGTGGTCACCATTTTACAAAGTATACATACAACAAAATATCAAGTTGTACAACGTAAATACGTGCAATTTTTATTTGTCAACTATACCTCAGTAAAGCTGTTTTTAAAAAATGGTAGGACTGGTGCAGTGGCTCACACTGGTAATCCCAGCACTTTGGGAGACCAGCATGGGGGGATCACTTGAGCCCAGGAATTCAAGGTTACAATGAGCTACGACTGCACCACTGCACTCCAGCCTGGGCAACAGAGACCCTGTCTCTAAAAAAATAAAATAATAAAATAAATAACAATGTAGAAGGAGAGATGGAAACAGACAATCACTACTAGGCAAACAAACACCACAGCAATAATTGCTGCAGGCAAGAGCCATCCAGGAATACTAAAGTCCACAGGTGAAAGTACGATGAGAAATCATAGATTTGCGTAATCTCAAAGTATCTCTCCACGATACCTATTAATTACAAAGGAAAAATAGTAACTTTACAGTGGAGAAATATGACAGACACCCCCTAACCAAAACATAAAGGTAGCATCACTATTAATAAATAAGACACACCAACATCATGTATCCCCTGATGGGCTGCACTAAGAACACTGTAGAATTCTCACCAAAGATACATTATCCCAACCCAATCACGAAAAAATATCAGACAAACTCAGGGACATTCGACAAAGTAACTGACCATTATTCTTCAAAAGTGTGACGGTCAAGAAAGACTGAGGAACTGGCACAGACTGGAGGAGCCCCAGGAGACATGACTAAACACAACACAGGATCATGGATCGGATCCCGGACAAGAAAAAGGACATTAGCGGGGAAACTGGCAAAGTTCGAATTATGGCTGTAGAGCAGTTAACAGTATTGTAAGAACACTAATTTCCTGGTTTCAATAACTGCACTGCGGTTAAGTGAGATGCTAATATTGGGGCGAGATGAGTAAAGAGTAAACAGAACTTATCCTATTTGTGCCACTTTATGTAAGTTTAAAATTATTTCAACATGAAAAGCTTTTACTAAACAACTATATCCAGATTCATTTTGCTGTGAAAGCACAGTGGTGGGGTCTTTCTTTGCTTTACAGGCTGCTAACAAAATTATGTGAAAAGTGGCAACCTAGTGATTTGTATGTAGCACAGCCACCTTGGGCCTTAACCTTGGCCGGACCCCAGCGCCTTCGTTATATACTCTTTGGCCAGTAGGTGGCAGCACGTGACAAGTTTCTCATCAGCAAACCCCGGCGAGGTCAAACAACGAGATATCCCGAACACAGGAGCTGAAGGTGAGGCAGGTACAGTCACTATAGGGAGGTGCCGTTTTTATGGGCACTTAAGTGACGAGGCAGGGAGGAATGACCTTGTAAACAGCGATGTAAGGCTTGGAGGCAAAATTACCCCCCTCCACCCTCTCCCCGCCCTGCCCCACCCTGAGCCTAAGGCATCATGAAAGAGCCTTAGGCACTCAGTGCCCCGCTGTTGAGAGAATAACAAAGGGCGACTTGCAAATTTTTAAAGACTTTCAAAGAATGAATTGCAAAGAATCTATAAATTATATGATAGCATAGAAAGTTTCATCATTTTTAAAACAAAACTACGATCAAGTTTATAATTTTCTGTCGGTTTTTCTTAGAACTGCGGGTCTGGAAGGAACAACACTCAATCCTCTTCCGTGTTCTCTCTCAAAGCCCAGATCTGCTCACGCCGATATGCAGTCGCCCAGGTCTATACCTGACCACAGTGAGCTCTGCTGTTCGTCGCTAGACCAGGGAGGCCAACAGAGTTGTTTAAAATACCAGGGCTGCCAAGTGCCAGAGCTGGGACTTAACGCCAACATGCCGGGTACGTCCAGCCCTCCTCCCACAGAGCAGAGACCTATTCTCAGCTCATGCCTTTGCTCTGGGAAGGATGGCTCAAAGGTGACAAGGACCCGGGTTGCTTTCCAGCAGTGGGCACCAGGATTCCCTGATGAAGCCGAGTTGTGCCCACTACGCCGAACCCGCCCATCCATGATTAAAACATACAAAATCTGTATTTTTCATAATGTTTCATATTCTGATTCTCCTAGAGCAGGAACTTCTGTTCCTCATTTCTCTACTCCACCCAGCCAACCTTTTCTTCCCCTCGTTGAAGTGGAAGGTTTATGGTTGAGAAATATAAGACCCAAGCCTCTGACCAGAGCTTCCTGCTACTTCTGAAGCTTTTCCCAGCATGACCTCAATCACTGGGCCTCAAACCAAACAAACAAAAAAAGAAATCTATTTAAAGATATCCTTTCTACCACTCCTAATCCATAGCCTACTGCTAATGAACAGATGGGCATAGCAGTGCCTGCTCAGAGAGCTCCCCAGCAGTATCCAAACTCTCAGTTAACACTCACTGCCCAGCATTCTGAGACTCCTCCCAGCCTACCCAGCAAACTGTGTTGGGAGGAAGTGTAGAAAGATGTGGCTTTTTGAACCAGGCAGAATCCAGCAGGGACCCCTGGGGCCTCAGCTTGAGAGATATTAGGACGGACAGGGATGAGCTTAAAGAATTAGTTCCAATAGGAGCTGTTACGGAGTGTCAGGTCCTGGCCCAGATCAGGGCCACCAAAGGCAGCCATCTCCATGGGAATCTCAAGGCCTAGTCCAGACCATCCTGCCCAGGAAGCTAAAGGGCCAAAGAACAATTGATTCTTCTCGTTGGTTCCTCATGAAAAAGGACGTCTTAGAATGTGGAAGCTCAGGCATAATTCTGAGGTTTGTGTGCTTGGGAGACCCTGAAGCCCCAAGCGACTGACCCCCATCTGCCTTCCTTCCCAACCTGGAGCCCTTGTGATTCACTTTGACCTACAATGTGCTGAGCCCAGAGGGCAGGTTGCAGTCCTGGGGCATGCCTTTTTTGTTTGCTGCTTTGGAGCTTCTTGCCACATCTGCAGCTGAATGTGATAGGATGCCAGTAGGAGGGCCTGAGCACTGTGATGCAAGAAGCCTGGCTTTGCATAACACACACCCTGCCCTGCTGACGGTGCAAAACTTAATACAAGAACTCAATACCCACAAAGACGCAACTCCAGAATGACAGCCATGTGTGGCTGCAAACGTTCTGGTTTGCTGTAATTTCCTCCTCACACACCCAGTCCCAGTTGTCAATAATGACACTAGCTTCTAAGCAACCAGAACAAAAATGAAAATGGAGCACAGCCGCGGTTATCCTGATCTGGTAACCTTCATTTCAAGAACTCAGAGTTCTGGGGTAGG
Organism: Indri indri; assembly: GCA_004363605.1. Lineage (NCBI taxonomy): Eukaryota > Metazoa > Chordata > Mammalia > Primates > Indriidae > Indri > Indri indri. Next base: position 471,388 of record RJWJ010000045.1, read on the forward strand.
GAGGCAAAAACACTTTTTTTAAACGTTCGGTGTGCATCTTTAAAAAATAAAAACTGGGGCCGGGCGCGGTGGCTCACGCCTGTAATCCTAGCACTCTGGGAGGCCGAGGCAGGCGGATCGTCCTGAGCTCAGGAGTTCGAGACCAGCCTGAGCAAGAGCGAGACCCCGTCTCTATCAAAAATAGAAAGAAATTAATTGGACAGCTAAAAATATATAGAGAAAAAATTAGCCAGGCATAGTGGCACATACCTGTAGTCCCAGCTACTCGGGAGGCTGAGACAGTAGGATTGCTGGAGCCCAGGAGTTTGAGGTTGCTGTGAGCTAGGCTGACGCCATGGCACTCGCCCCAGGCAAGAGAGTGAGACTCTGTCTCAAAAATAAATAAAAATAAAAAATAAAAGCTATTTTTCAGAGTCAAAATAACATTTTCACAGTTAGCCAAATTAAATTATACAATTATATTTACTAATATGTAATTCCCAATTAAAATTCAAATGTCCCAAATTGTCCCAAAACTGTCCTTTACACTTGGTTTGTCTAAACTAGAATCCAATATGGGACCATACATTGCACCGGTTTTTACAACCCTGCAGTCTTTCAATCTCTAGCAGTCCCTTTTTATCTTGCTACTAACGGGTTGAAGACATGGGGTCAGTTGACCTGCCCAGTGCCTGGCCTCCTGGGTGTGTCTAATGGCTTCTTCATGATGTTATTTAGTTTGTTTCCCTATCCCTTAAATTTTCTGTAAACCTGGAAGTTAGATCTAAAAGTTTGAGATTCATCCTCATTAGTATAGTGGTAAGAGAAAAAAAAATTAAAGAAAGATAAAATAAAAGGAAAATTATTAAAAAAAACAATAAAAGTTTGAGATTCAGGTTAAACATTTTTAAAGTGACAATGCTAAGCATATCTTATAAATGGAGAAAGTGTCACATAGAAAAGCTGAGTTGAATACATGGCAAGTACACAAATTACATAAAGTATCAAACGTGTCAAACTGGTACTGCTCAACTAGACCACATTTATCTTAATCTCACGAAACACAAAACCTATTTATTCATCATACAGATGGAAGTCTACTTATAACTTTACCATTAGAATCTAGTAAGTCACAAACATGTAGTCTGATATGATGTGGAAAAATCTACATGGAAGCAACCAGAATATTTAAACCTGCTATAGGAAACTCCCGTCTTCTCTTAGGCAATGGATTTGTCTGTTTTCATGTTTGACTCACAGCCCTACCCTGACCCCACTGCTGATTCTGGTCAAGGTCCACCCCCTCCCACCTCCCACCCGCTCTGCCTGGTCTCTGCCTCCACCCTAAACCCATAAAAGACAAACCAAGAGTAGCAACAAGTCCAGGAAGACGAAGGTCGGAAGTTTACAACAGCTTCTCATCACAACACTTGATTTACCCCCAAAACATTTTACCAGGTTTTATGGAATAAATAATTTGTCCAGTGAGCTGTGTCATACTGAAACAAGCACCTTACAGTGACCTTGGCCGTTTCTTTTGTTTAAGAAAACATTGAGCCTCTTGACCACCCCTGAGCCAGGTCAGCTTCTGCCCTCTGTTGTGGTGATCAGAGAACACCAGGTGGCTGCCGGGCAGGATGAGCTCCCTCTCCAAGTGCTATGTTACCCCCAGAGCAAATCGGTCTGTTAAAAAAAAAAAAAAAGCAAGGAGGCAAAAATAAGTGCGGAGGGTGCAGTAGACTCAGGTGTGTACTCACGTGTTGGTTAAAAAAGGGAAGGCTGTAAAGAAGCGTAGATCGTACATATGCCTGAATATGCATAGAATATTTCTGGAAGCCCGTAGAAGACTCTGATGAGTGTGATTGCTGCGGGGGCGGGGGAGGCAGAGAGTAATGGGGGACTGAGGGTATTGGCTGGGAGGAAGACTAATTTTAATGTATACCTTTTTGCACTATCTAAATTTTTTTGGTACTATGTGCACATATGACTTTTTCAAGAACCACAAGTTGTTTTTGCTTTGAGGATTTTTTTTGTTTTTTTTAATACATTGATCAATTTGTTACCATTCATGGGGGAATTTGCATTTGAACATGACTTCAACTAAAGGCATCTGTCACTGATAGAATTTCAGGTAGCTGGTTAGCAAGGCAGGGAAGGTGTTTTAGCTAGGAGAAAGCCGTTCCCAACCCTTGTGAAGTTATGATGACAGCTCAAGACTGTCCCCACCATGCTCCTGGGAGGAAACGTATGGTGGGCTGTACTTGTATTTGGGCAGCTCTTAAGCAGGTGTAGCTGTGGCCTTTACCATCCCTCTACAAGGTGAAGTCCTTCTCTTCCCCAGCCAGAGGAGAGAGAGGTATTTTTAACCTTGGTGTTGGCTTACCCAGGGTTTCAGGTATTCTCCAGGGTGTACTATGAGAAAAGAAAGCTGAGATATGACACTTAGACTCATTTGTCCTACCTCAATGTGCTGGTTTTTTGTACCTTGGAGAATTGGACCATAAAAGCTGTAATAAGTGAAAAAATTTATTATACTTCCCAGAAACCCTTTGGATATCATCTTTCTTTTGTTTCTAAAACACGAACGTGGTACCATGGTGGGTAGCTAACCTCACCCCTACCCCCATGGGGAAGGGGATAGAAAAATCGCTTCCATATCATCTGCCTTAACTAGACCAGGAAGAGAAACCAGATGTGGGTCTATTACAAAAGAACTAGAATTACAGGTAGGTTATTTAAGTCCTTTTCAGGTGTCATCCATTAGTCATAAGACCTAATGGCACGTGCATGAGACAAATCAAGTCAACAGGAAATTCATCATGTTGTCCTGAGATGAGGACAAAAACCAAAGCATGTGTGCTATGCAGAAAGATTCTTTGGAAATCGGTGAGGATCGATTTTTCTCTCACCAAAAGAGAGAGTAAAGGGATACTGATTTACAGAAATATTAATAGAAGAAGGATTCAGTCTTATCACTTAAGTAAATATATATCCCCACAAGCCAACTGCTGAGCAAGTGCTGGGCTACAAAGAAACCTTAGTTTGGACTCATTTGGGAAAATTGTTCTTTCCTTAAGAAAAAAGGAGGCTAAACTTAAGGAGATAGAGTTTGGTACAAAACAAAAACACCATGGGAAGATAAGTGTGTAGAGACCACCAACACTCTCATTACAAGATTGTGTGATCCATTAATTCTATGGTTTTGAGCCAGGCACAGTGGCTCACACCTGTAATCTAGCACTTTGGGAGGTTGAGGCAGAAGGATCCCTTAAGGCCAAGAGTTTGAGACCAGCCTGGGCAGCATAGCGTGATCCTGTCTCTGAAAATAATAATAAATCTACAGTCTTTCAGAAAATGGAGCCCATTCAAGAACCTAAATCAAATTCAGTCTAGGTTTTTTGGGTTCACACTGGCCTAAGAATAAGCTCGACCTCCTAATAGTCTCTGTGACTTTCAGTCCCCTAAGAACTGACTTCTTTTGTATCATGGACATAGAATGCTCCCAGTTACAAGGCAGGAACTGGGTGATATATAGTTTATAGCTGTCTGTGTTGTTCTAGATTCCAAATACCTGTTTGGAACCCCTCAGGGAGCCCCTTACGGCTGGGAGAGGGATGGACTGCTTCCAGATTTCTGAATCATCTCAAAAAGGTAATCTTGGCCAGATGAAATGGGTCACATCTGTAATCCAGCATTTTGGGAGGCCAAGGTGGGAGGATCGCTTGAGCCCAGGAGTTTGAGACCAGCCTGGGTAACATTGGGAGACCCTGTCTCTACAAAAAAAATTTTTAAAAATTAGCCAGACATAATGGCATGTGCCCGTAGTCCCAGCTACTAGGGAGGCTGAGGCAGGAGGAGTGCTTGAGCCCAGGAGTTGGAGGACACAATGAGATATGATCACATCACTGTACTCCAGCGTGGACAACAGAGTGAGACCCTTTCTCAAAAAAAAAAAAAAAAAGTAGCCTTTAGTCTTGGGAGCTGACTTCTCTGAGCTGTGGTATCTCTCCATTCTCATCTTTCCACCCCTTCGGCCCTTCAGCTTCCTAACTGCTCATCCCTCGTCTTCCCAGATGGGTCTTATCTGTTAGCTTTTTAAAAATGAAACCCTAATATAATAAAATGATTATGACCATGTGGTTGTAAGACCTTTAATCCTTTGTCTTTCACTTCATTTCTTTAGCAACATGAAATGACGCAATTGATTACAAAACCCTGAAATCTCAGGAACTTTTAAAATCAGAATTCGTTTACAGACTCAGACCCCGTATTGTAAGTGACTTTATGTAGTTATGGTCCAATACCTATTGTGACACATACTTAACTAAACAATCTTGGTTCTTCTGCCTTTCTTAATTGGAAGAGGAATCTGGAAATCATTGCCAAAGAGACCACATGAGTCACAACAGGTGATTGTATTTTCCTTTCCGGTATGAGGCAGTGTAAGATAAATTTAGTTTCTATTATTTTTGTTGTTTCTCAGGAAGATCAGGACTTTCTAGATAAATTAGGATTACTGGTCTGATCCACTTCAATTTTCGTTTCCTTCAGGCATGTTTCTGACCAATAATAAAAGGTCTTTTCATTAACTACTCAAAGGCTTTCTGTGAATCGGGCCTGAGATGTGATCTTTTTGTTGCTAAAGCATGTTTGGACCACTTAAGAACCAATCAATTCTATGGTTTAAGTAGGCTGCTTAATGCAAGAGTGACAGCGAACAGGTTTTTGGTCCTTCGTTTCTCATTTTATACCCCTCATTCCAGAAACAGGAAATCAGCACCTACCGTGTCTGGGATGACCCTGTGAGCTGCGTAGGAGAAGAGGTGTAAGATCTGACCGACGTTTTCGAGGAAATAGGTGGTGACTAATTCTAAGGACGCCTAAATGGCAATATAATAATGCATGCATAAGTGCTGGGAGTTTAGGGAGGGAAAGAGTCCCACAGGAGGTTACTTAGGAAGATACCATAGAAGAAAGCAGTAGAATCTGAGACACTTCTGGCAGTATGGCAGACTAGATACTCTGAATAGATACCCCAACAAAACAACTAGATCTGCAGTGATTTTTTTTTTTTTAATTTTTAAATTTTTTGTAAGACAGAGTCTTGCTCTGCCACCCTGGCTAGAGTGCAGTGACCTCACTGTAGCTCACTGCAACCTCAAACTCCTAGGCTCAAGCGATCCTCCTGTCTCAGCCTCCTGAGTAGCTGGGACTACAACAGCACACCACCACCACACCCAGCTAATATTTCTATTTTTTATAGAGACGGGGTCTTGCTCTTGCTCAGGCTGGTCTCGAACTCCTGACCTCAAGTGATCCTCCCGCCTCGGCCTCCCAGAGTGCTAAGATTACAGGCATAAGCGAGCCACTGAGCGCAGCCGAAACACACTTTTCTTTGCGTCAGTGAGCTTGTAGGAAGGAGAACTTGGGGGCAGAGATGAAAATGTGAGCTGAACCCAAATGGTGAATAGTAAGTGCACAGGAAAGCTGCTGAGGCACATCCCAACAAGCTGCCCTATGGAACCTGCATCAGTCTGCTAGGGCTGCCACAACAGAATACCATGGACTGGGTGGCTTAAACAAGACAGATTTATTTTCTCACAGTTCTGGAGGCTGCAAGTCAAAGACCAAGGTGCCAGGGGAGTTGGGTCCTCCTGAGGCCACTGTTCTCAGCCTGCAGATTGCGGCCCTGGGCTGCCTCATCCCGAGATCATCCCTGTACACACTCTTTCCCGGTGTCCCTTCCTCTTATAAGGGCACCAGTGGTATTGGATTAGGGTTCCACCGTAAAGGCCTTTTTTTCAGTTAATCATTTCTTTCAAGACTTTATCTTCCCATATGGCTGCATTAGGACTTCGACATGTGAATTTTGGGGGACACGATTGAGGCCGTAACAGAGCCTGAGGCTTGGTTCAGCAGCAAGGCGGAGACGCCGAACCTTAGACTTCAGTGCCCCATGTGCAGATGCACGTGAAAATTCTCTCTGAAAGAAAGCAATCTCACTTTAGGCCCTGAGAGTTCCTACGGATTAAGAAAAAAAAATGCACACTCATTACCAAAGACTAACAGGGGCAAAAGGTACCATGAGTGAGCACCAGTAAAAACAACAGTTGGAACCCTCCCAAAACTTTAAACATAACACTAGACTTATCAGACAGAAAATATAAAATAATATAGCATGAAATGTCTAAAGAAATAAAAATTGGAATCACATAAATTGAAAAAAAGAAATAATCAAAAATGATAGAGCTGATTGGAAAGATCCACATAGAGCTTTTAAAAGAAAAAAATAAACACAGAAATCACTAAATTAATAAACTCAGAAGATGTCTACCATTAAAATATATGCATGAATATAAATATATGTACATTTTTTAAAGCTCAATGGAGAGATTAAATAGATTAGAAACAGTTGAAGCAAAAGTTGCCTAACTGGGAGATCTTAAAATGTTTAAACATTAGATAATGTTTACCGTATGTCTAATTAGAGTCTTAGAAAGAGAGATCAGACAGCCTACAAGAGAGTTATTAGTAATATTTAAAGAGATCATTGCTGAGAATTTTCCAGAATGATGAAATATGAGAATCCACAGATCCAGTAAGAACAATCTATGGTAAAGAAAATAAATTTCTTAAAAATCTAAACCTAGTTATATCATAGTGAAATTTACAGAACACATGAGACAAAGGAAAGATCTTTTCTCAGAGAGAAAAGACAGATCACTTATAAAGGTAAATACAGTAGACAGTGAAAGGCAGGAATTGATAGTAGAAGAATGTACTTTGTTTTGTGTGAAACAGAAACTGTTTTAGATTAGAAAAATGTATTCTCTTTGATTCTAACTAATGCCATTTGCTTCTGTAACCGCACTTGCTTTTAGTTGTTAGTCAGATATAGCTAATCAGAATGAAAAGCATGGCAGGAGTAAATCCATGACAGGCTGAACTTCCTAAAATAGGCCTAAGTTTCAGTCTCCCCGAGACTGAAACGCGGACCAAAACTGGCGCCGGCGCGAAAATTGAAAATCCCGGGGCTTGGAGCCAACCAATCAAGAGTCAAAACAAACCACCACTTTCAAAGGAACCAATGGACTAAGGGGGAAGGGGGATAGTGTGCCCAACACGTCGTGTGGAGCCTGCGTGTCGTGTGCCACCGATGTGTCGTGTGCAAAAGAAAGTATAAAAACTTCACCTTTACCTCAGGGAGGGGTCCTGGTCCATAGGGAGGCCACTGCGTTGGTGCTCTGGGACTTGGACCCTAGCTCGAGCTAGCAAATAAACTCCTTTGCCATTTGCATCCTCGGTGACTCTGCCTCTCTGTTCCTGGGGCTGAGGGGAACCGGTTCTTACAACAGCAGAATAATATTTCCAAAGTTTAAGAGAAAACAGCTGACAACCTAGGATTCTATACCTAGCAAAGCTAGTTCTCTTTGACAGGCACGGTGGCACACGCCTGTAGTTCCAGCTACTCAGAGGCTGAGGTGGGAGGATCGCCTGAGCCCAGGAGTTGGAGGCTGCAGCAAGCCATGGTCACGCCACTGCTCTCCAGCCTGGGTGACAGATCGAGACCCCATCTCTAAAAAAATAAATAAAATAAAAAACCAAAGAAATAAAAACTGTTTAACAAGAATGAAATGAAAATGTTTTCAGATAAATAAAAATTGAATAGACCTGCACTAAAGGAACTTCTAAAAAATCTTGTCTCAGTTTGGGTTCCCCCCAAATATGCTCTGATTTGAGTGCAAGTATTTTCTTTGAGAGGTGATCCCAGGAAATATTCGTAGGTAAGCAGGGAAGTGAGAGAAGAGAGGAAATGAAAGGAAGCCCCAAAAGGTACATTATCAAGCGAGTCACCACCATGGGCAATGTGAGCTTGATGCTACTGAGGAAGCCTGGGGCCAGAGAATTCTGAGTTTTCCTGCCTGAAGGGCAAGAGAGTTGGGCGTGCAGCCACTCCCTTCAGACCTTGGAAGAAGGCAGCTCCCTGGAGGCACTACTCCCCCCTCACCTCTTGCCTGCTCCTGGCAGGAGCAGAGAGGTTGCCACAGCCCAAGAGAGCCCTCAGGCCCGGTCACAGGGGCTGAGACGGGAATGAGGGCCAGCTGAGCTTGGAGGTGGTGGTTTGAGGATATGGGAGGGCTACTGGCGTTGCTGGCTACTGGTGTACCACAGGAAGATGGGAAATGACTGTAGAAGGGGAAGGTCAGGTGTACCATAAGGAATAATGGGTTGACATATTGGCAATCATGTATATAAATCTAAACAAACACTGTTGGAATAAAATTACAATGTTAGTATCTAATTTGTAGTTCAAACCAAAACCAGAACTAAAATATTGGACACTGGCATATTTTAAACTAGTGTCTGTATCACTATTATATAGGCAAGAAATAAAAATTAGGTACTATAAGTCTTTTTTAAAAGAGTAAAATTAACCAAGTGAGGTGGCTCACACCTGTAATCCTAGTGCTCTGGGGGGCTGAGGCAGGAGGATTGCTTGAGGCCAGGAGTTCAAGATTAGCCTGAGCAAGAGCGAGACCCCATCTCTACTAAAAATAGAAAAATTACCTGGGGGTTGTGGTTTGCACCTGTATTACCAGCTACTCAGGAGGCTGAGGCAGGAGGATCACTACATACTTGAGTTTGAGGTTGCAGTGAGCTAGGCTGATGCCACTGCACTGTAGCTTGGGCAAAAGAGAGAGACTCTGTCCTGAAAAAAAAAAAAAAAAAGAATTAAATTACCATTTGATGGGTGGAGGGTAGAGGAGAAAGTCATGTCAATTGAGGTCATCTGAGAAGAAGCAAGGAGGGGAGCTTGAAGTAGCATCAGCTTCCAGAAATGGCAATCTCAAGTGGAGTAGAGAAACAGGTGGGAAACCTTGAGGACCTAACATTTGATCCTGTAGGCCAGGGTCCCCCATTCTTTTTATCACATACATCATCCATTAATTTTTTTTTTTTTTTTTTTTTTGAGACAGGGTTTGCTCTGTCACCCAGGCTAGAGTTCAATGGTACAATCATAGCTCATTGTAGCCCCAAACTCCTGGGCTCAAGAGATCCTCCTGCCTCAGCCTTCCAGGTAGCTGGGGCTACAGGTGTGCTACCATGCCCAGCTAATTTTTCTTTTTAATATTTTGTAGAGATGGGGGTCTCACTATGTTGCCCAGGCTGGTCTCAAACTTCTGGCCTCAAGTGATCTTTCCACCTTGGCTTCCCAAAGTGCTGGGATTACAGGCATGAGCCACCGGGCCTGACCCATTAAAATGTTTGGAGCTTGTACCCCTCTAAAGAACATTCATGCTATCTTACTAATATGTACATCATAAAGCATATACTAAAAAAGAATGTTTTAAAAATGAGATAGATTAGATAATATAAGCATTTAAAATAATGTCTAATATCAATTTTTCCTAAAAATAATAATTTAGGTGTAGATAATAAGATGAGCTATGAGTCATTAATTTGAAAATCTTGACTTACAAAAGACTGGTATATTTCAACACTGGGTTCTATTGGCTGTCATGGCCGATAAAAGATACTTCACCAAACTAAAGCAGGCCCAAAGCAAGAAGTGTGCTCATAAATCATAATAATTATTTTTCCCATGCCACATACCCATTATGCAAGCATTTTTGTTGAAATTCAGCTAGGAAGATTTCATGTTCTCTGAGTTCAATCAGTGGTAATAGCATACTAATCAGAAGAAGCTGATTTACAGTTTTTTAACAAATGAGTCCAAAACCCATTGAAATTCTTCATCAGAATGATTTTTAAACAAATTAGAAAAATTATATTTCTGATTTTTTAAAGAATGCCTTGCAAGGAGACTACTGCAGGCAACTGGGCGGGAGGATTTAAAGACTCCCCAAACCCCCAGTGGAGAGGCAGGTGTAGGAAGGAGGGGTCTGAGGACACATTTGGCGGATTGGGTAATAGCATACGGGAGAAGGAACAAAGAGAAGGTGGAGGCTGGGATTGTTAAATCCCTGGGTTGGTTAGGTTCTTTCAGGTTGCAAGACACACAAAAACATTCAAAATACTTCAGTGAATGGGAGTTTATCATAAAATAAGGATTCATGGAAACCTAAAGAGGACAAGAAGGCTGGGCGCGGTGGCTCACGCCTGTAATCCTAGCACTCTGGGAGGCCGAGGCGGGAGGATTGTTTGAGCTCAGGAGTTCGAAACCAGCCTGAGCAAGAGCGAGACCCCGTCTCTACTAAAAATAGAAAGAAATTAATTGGACGACTAAAAATATATAGGAAAAATTAGCCGGGCATGGTGGCGCATGGCTGTAGTCCCAGCTACTCGGGAGGCTGAGGCAGGAGGATCGCTTGAGCCCGGGAGTTTGAGGTTGCTGTGAGCTAGGCTGACGCCACGGCACTCACTCTAGCCCGGGCAACAAAGCGAGACTCTGTCTCAAAAAAAGAAAAAAAATAAAAAATAAAAATAAAGAGGACAAGAAACCATCTCAGTAACTGCGTTGCTGGCTTCACAGAAAATGTCGCTCATGACATTCCAAGACGCCACGCAGCTCTGGTGACCCGGGATCAACCCAGCTCTCCCGCAGTCTTCATTAGCAGCCCGATATGGGACCTGCTCCTCAGAGCTTGCTCCGGGGGGCTTGTTTTCCCCTCCCACCCCACCGCTGACCAACTCCCACACCGACCCTGCCTGGGTCACGACTCCTGCGCACTCGTGGCTTCTGCTGCCTCGTGCCTTCTCTTTACTGCTTCCTCGGGGGTCTCTCTCTAATTCAACACCAGTTCACTCATTTAGCGCCTTCTCTATGCCTCACACGAAAATCTCAAAGGGAGAGAGTCTGACCGGTCCCATCACGACAGAGATGGTCACAGGGCTCAGGTGAGGACAGTCACAGGTCACCAGCCGGTCTTCAGATGGCTGCCTTTGGGACGAGTGTTCATGCCTGGCGTGGTGGGCCACGCCTCCGTGGCACACATTGGAGCAACCTGTGCATAGGGGACTCCTATCCACCTCCGCTTCCAGGTGGAAGAAGTATGATCTATATACTTAAGGCCACAAGCTTTGGAACTAGACTGCTTGAGGTCACGTCCCCAGCACTGTCACTTAACTGGCTGTGTAACCCTGGTAAATTCTTTAACTGATCTGTGCCACAATTTCCTCATCTGTAAAATGAATATAATAAGATCTATCGCATCAGATCGTTGTGAGAATTAAATCCATTAATATATTTAAATCACGTAGAATAGCGCCTGGCGTATCAGCAGGACTACATGAGTATCTGCTATTTTACTTTCAACCCTGAGTTAAACTCTGACCCTGTACCAGCCCCCACGCATTATATCTGCCAGGTCGGTCTCTCTGATTTAAGTCACGGGTTCTGATTAAAGGTTATCTTGCACTGTCTTAAAATTCTTTTCTTTGGCTAGCCTTGGCTTTCTCATAAGATTTTTTTCTTTTTACAGCCCACCAAGCTAAGAATCTAATAATATTTTATACTTTTATATGTTTTGTACTTTAATATGTATAAAATAAATATTTTCTTACACAGAATTTTTTAACTGCTTCCTTTGCTTTCACCTCACAGCCAATTCTAGGACTTCCTAGTCTAGTAAATCTGAGCGTAAGAACTCTGGAACGGAAAATAATTCTTATCATAATAAATATTCGTTTATTTCCCTTATTCTTATGTTTGTTTTGGGATGTTTGTTATATTGACATAGTTTGATTGATTGATTTCTCTCTGGAGAAGGTCAAGTTTTTTGGAACATTTGATGTCATTGTTTGGAAATGAAGTAGGTGTTACATGTTTATTAAATGTGATCTGCAAGAGTGATTTAGAAACCAAGAGACATTCATTGATATTTTTCGCCTCAATAATTTTTCCCCCCTCTGAGTCTGCTTGCCAGGGAATGCCTCAGTAATCTTGCTGGTATGCTTACACACTTGAATTTGAATGCTGGTTCAAATTATCTCTTTTTTTCTTTTTAAATCTCAATAGGAAAGAGGACAAGTTAATCTTTTACACAATAATCAATAGTTGGTAGGATTGTCTTTAAGTATCGAAACTATAATGTTCCACTGTATTCACAGATGTAAATTTAAGCACATCTTTATGATGTCATTATATTTTGAGATTGCGAAACCCAACTGTGAGACATAAATCTACCTGGTGACGAGCTAGGAGATACAGCAACCAGTGGCTCCGTCACTCTCAGGACATGCAGTTAGCCTATCCCCACTCTGAACCCCAAATTGTCCTTACCCTGTCACCACAATGATCTTCAGAAGCTTTATCTTCAAGCAGCCTGGTTTGGCACATGTGCAGATCTCCCCCGCTCTCCTTCAGGGATCAACCACAGAGCCAGGGCAGTGCCCCACAGACCATCCTTTCTCCCCAAAGCCCAGGTGAGAGAGGGCCATCTCACACCTCCCCAGTTTTCCTTTTGGATGGCCAAAGCTGCCAGCACAATGGCCAACCTTTCCAGCACGTTCTCTTTGGCAGCATCATCACCATGTCAATCATAGAGTCAGGTGCATTCTCTCTTTCCCACAGAACCAGATACAAGCCAAAATGCCACAATTAATGGGAGAGAGAGAGACAAGGAATTTCAGATCAGATGGTTCAAAAGGTCAGGGTACATACATACTTTCAAATTAAACTTAACATCGTAGGAGCTATGGCGGTAATACCTTAAACAAAGATGTTTTATTCCTTCCATCTTCATACCAACACTGAAGTCCTTTTAGACTAGTAATGGTAGCCACCATCTGAGAGACCTATCCTCGGTCCGTGCATGCCCCCGTGATCTCCAACACCCAAAACAGAGTCTAATGGAATCACAGGGCCTTGGTGCCTCCCAGCTAACTCAAATGTTCAAACTCACACAATGTGCAGGAACATAAGCCTGTGCCCCTCCGTGTCACCCTTGCAGCATTCTCTAAGTCCCAGTTGTGCACTCGATCCCTCTCCTGAAGAAAAGTATAATCCTATTCGAGAGCCAAGACTAGCAAAATGAAATAATCTGAAAATAGTGCAAGAAAACATTTAATCAGAAATGGTACCTTAAATCAGAGAGACCAAGGTGGCAGATGCAATGCCTCCTGGAGTATGTGGCCTTGGGAAAAGTACTTACTCTTTCTCGACCTCAGTTTCTTGTTGATTTGTTTGTTTTGTTTTGGTTTTCTTTTAGGCAGGAATAATATTAATCCCTTACCATATTTTGAATAACCTCGTGATGCACAAATGTAACAAAGTATGGGCAGCACTTTGAAAAATTCATAACACTACTAATCAAATGTAAGGCATTTTATTACTGCTGTGATCATTGCCTTTGTGATTAATAATATAATACTTGGAGTTCAGAGCGGGGAGGGATCCTGATACTCAGGGAAACCTGCCCAGGGAAGGAAGTACCTGAGTACTTGAGTGAGCTTTGAAGGATGTGCAGATTACAGAAGGTGCCTAAACAGCCCCAGCTTGGGAGGTCGAGGGGAGAACAGCGAGAGCAGAGGCAAGGAGACTCGTGGGACAGATGTGAGGCACCAACTGGGTACCAGACTGGCTGAGCAGGGGGATTGCCTAGGGGAGGAATGGAACACATATTTGGATGGGTAAGAAGATGGGCCCAGGGCAGATCAGAGCATCTAGGTGGAGCCAGTGCATGAGTTCTGCAGCTAGAAAGGTAGAAGTTGGCATTTCCTTTGCTCGAGGCCAGGGGTTTACTTAGAAAAGGGAAGTCTAGGCCAGCCACAGTGGCTCACAACTGTAATTCCAGCACTTTGGGAGGCTGAGGCAGGAGGCTTGCTCGAGCCCAAGAATTTGAGACCAGCCTGGACAACATAGCAGGACCCTGTCTCTATTTCAAAAAGAAAGAAAGAAAAGAGACATGACTACCAGTTCAAAAGTCCAGAGTATGAAAATGTTTCATTCTATTCCCCCTTTCAAGCACTGTCCTCTTCTTCCAAGTAAGTGTCTTTTCCTCAAGCTTTGGTTGTATCCCACCCAAGGCTTGGTGGATAATAAGTACCTCGATCATCTCCACTGCTCCCCAATTCCTTCAAGTCACTGATGACCTCATTCTACACCAATCAATGGTCACTTCTTTGTCTTCATCCTTCTTGACCTCTGCTGAATCTGTGCCTGGTCCTTACTCATTCTCCGTTTCACAGAAGCCTGTATTGTCTGCACGGAGCTGGAACAACTCTATCTCCAATCCCCAGACAAATAGCTTCAGAATTCTGCCTGAAATTTAAACCAAGATATTTCTTCCTGTAAACCCATGGTTCTTTTAAAATACAAATTCATGTGAGATGGCCACAGAGGTCACACTTCATTGTTAATTATTTTAATTAATTAATTTTCCTCCTACCATCTACCTATGAGCTGCACATGAAGGAATGAAGGAATGCCTGTTTTGACTTGTTTAGCTAGAAGGAAAGGTCATCTGGAAGACGGGGGACGGCTCTTCACTGGTCATGAAGAGCAGAACTAGGATACCAGAGATGAATCTAACTTTCAAACTTTGGCCCGTACTCAACTTTGCCCTTGAACACATACCTAGGTGCCCCCAGTCCCCAACCATAGATTTTCTTCCCCCACTGATGGCCTCAAGAGAGAGAGACACATTTCATTCTTCAGGACAGTTTCAAATAAAAATAAATATAAATTACTTTCTCCTTTCCAAACAAGTCCTGCGGGGTTCTCAGGAGGGAATCCTTGGGCCCTTTCCAGGGTTGATCTCAGAGTTTCAGTTGCAGATGCTCAAACTGCAAATTACATCTGCCTCCCCTGACCTACCCGCCCGTGAGCCACAGGGAGTGGATGTCAGCCAGCACTGCCCTGATTAATGCTTGAGCTCATTTAGAAATCTAACTCCCCGGACCCACCTACTCTGGGATGTCCAGAGAGGGGGATAAGACTGAGTCATGTGACAGCCGAGGGCCCGCTTCTCTCCTTCTTCTCATTTTTTGGTATTTTCTTAAAATAGTACCGTCTGTTCATATTTTTGTCCTCTCAGAGAAGCTAGAAAGCTGCTCCCAGCTCTGCCCCTTGGGGAGGGGTGACCACATGACCGGACAGATGGGAGTAAAGGTCACACTGATTGCTCACTCTCTGGCCGAGACCTGCCCACACACTGTCCTCTCTGATTTTGTTCCCATGCATCAGGCGGAGCTGGGTAAGCGCTCAGGGCCTGCCTTCTGGAGGCTGTTGTTTGTCTGGGTCTCCTCTCTGTGTTTGGTAGGGAATGAGGACAGAGCCTCCCTTTCCAGTAGACGCAGGGAAAGTGTGTTCTGAAGAGCAGCCCTCCCTACCCACAGGTAGAAATGAAGGCCCAAATTCTGGTTGGTAGAAGGCCCCTGCCCAGGCCACAGGTGCAAGCTGTGTTCTCTGGTCCAGCTTTGCCACTAGTAAAGATGCTTTCTGATTTCCGTTAGACTTGTATGCCTGCTTCTCAATTGATTCCAAGCCAGAAGGGAGGAAACGTGTGATCTCCTGGCTTCCCTCAGATGCCAGCAATGACTTGAGGGGAATTGCTTAGCAAGGAATTCTACTCCCTCGCTTCTCAGAGCCCTCTGAAGAACAAGAGTCTATTGTGATACTTTTTCTCGGCTGTATCATCCCTACTCCCACCCCTAGTTTACACCTTCCCCCCGACCCATGTGAGACCCGAGATTTGTCATATGCATCCTGTGAGCGGGAGAGCACTCAAAGTTGGAGATGAGGATCTTGGTGACCACAGGCTATGTCCCGTTCCAGTCCCTTTCGGTGTCCCTCGGGCTCTGATTTGAGGTACACTGTGGACTACCAGAGTGTTTGGAATGCTCCAAGGGCCTTCAATCCAAGACACACTTAAGTCTATGTGATTTCCCCTGCATAGTTAGCAATATGAAGAAAAACAGTGGAACATTTTTTAAATTCTTATTATGCTTTAGCAAAAATCATCTTGGGAATTCTGTGATTTATTATTTATCAGTGGCAACTTTCATAAGACTAAACGTTTTTATCTTTTAAGCAAACATTTAGTGGATTACTTTTAAAGAAAGATACATTTTTGTTTCTCATATTACAAGTGGGTTTATAGAACAATAACTCTTGAATTCAATTACATTTTCAGAGTTATCTGGCACAGAGCGTCTTTGCCATGTCTCACAAAAAGCAGTGAAATGAAAAAAATAACCATTGTTTTTATGACTGGATTGTTGGCTGACTGGCTGTCGTGGCCACATTCCAACCACAATAATTTTAATCCATCTACATATTTCTCACCCATGATTCAACTGACTGACCGGTAACAAGAAAAGTCATGTCCTAGACTTTTGAGGACTCAGGCTTAGTAAGTCTCACTCCATTCCACTCTAGAAGTAGCTTTTAAAAATTAGTGATAAAGCAATTTCGAAAACCCTATTTTGCAGCTGATCAAATTCTTAGCCATAAAGACTACAGAATGAAGTTCATTTGCATTGCTTGACGTGATGTAATATTTAAATATAAATCACACATTATCCTAAAGTATGTTGCTATAAGATATTGCTATTAATAAGCATTTCTAACCAAAAATATTCTTATATTTCATGCATGAAGCAAATGCTTAAATCTGCACTATTGTGAATACATACGAACAGGTAATAATTCTGCTTGAAATTACTTGGAAAAGAGTATTGCCAGTCAGGAAAATATCATATGCTTACAGAAACCTTAGAAGATTTCCCTGATAGAGGATTCCCCTCAACCCCACCAATATCACGGTGTTGAAAATTCGGCATCTTCTGTTGTCTCTTCCCTTTTCTGTTCTCCCACAGCTTGGTGGGTTTCTAAGTACCACGAAGTCTTCCCCATGTGACCTTCCCAATTGCCGATTCCTTTGCACTTCTTTGGTCACAGACCTGTCACCCTTCGTGGGACTTTTGCAAGAGCCTTCTAACCGCAGTCCCATTCTTAGACCCAGGCAAGACGGACCCCTGCCCTGGCCCTGCTCTGGCTGTGCCGCCCTCAGCAAAGCGAGGATATTGCAAGACGAGGGACATGCTCTGTGGAGTCCAGGTAGTCTTATGCCCACATCTAGACACAATTGGAATACCATTCTCTGGATCCTGGATTTTTTCTGGGGTTCAGTCTCCTGGCAGTGAACATTGCAAATCCCTAGGTCTAAAGGGTACACACCCCTAGGTCCAAAGGTGGCTGTTTGAAGGGGTGCAGATATGTACTTTGGCTGTGAGAGCTCACCCCCACATGGAGAGAGGCCTTCACCATGCTAGTGTGTCCAGGGAAGAGAAGAGGGTGGGCTACATACAGGCCCGACACCAGGAGCTGGGAGCCAGTGTCAGCTCTCTCTGTGATGCCATATTTCATGTGGGATTCTGAGAATTTTACATTCAAACCTGTCTTTCCAGGTTGTTATGCAGGTACATTTGTCAAGGTAGTAGTATCTTAGTTTTTATCTGAGAATCTTTGGAAACACGCTTTGAAGTTTTGCCCTCGATCATTCATTTTGTGTCATTTACAGAGGTGAAAAAGGAGCCAAATTACTAAGGAGTCCTCAGTCACATTTCCATGAGCTAAGAGAGCTACATATTAGCAAAGGGGAGTCAACCACCTATGTTTGCTTAACACTTCATACAAAGTTCATTCAAAGTGCTTCCCCAAGCATTACCTCATTTGACCCTCACAACTACTCCACAAGGCAGCAAGGGGGCAATATCAGTCTCATTTTATAGATGAGGAAGCAGAGGCTTGGAGAAAGTGGGTTAGTAAGTTGCCTAAAAATTATATAGCTAGTAAATGGAAGAATGTCTCCTAAGGCCTAATTCCAAATTCTTGCTCCTAAAGGGTACAGGATCCAGGCTTGTCCTAAGACATACAGATGCACTTTTTATATTTGGAAAAGCTACCCTAGGAAAGCACGTTTGGTTTCCAGTTCTGGTTTGGCATTGACAAATGAATGTTCTTAGGGAACTCGTCCAAAAGAGGTTAAGCCTCAGTTTCCATCTTTAAGATAAAGGAGTTAAAGTAGATAATCTCTAAGGTTTCTTCCAGCTCTGCAGTTCTTTTACAGGCTATACCCCAGATTGCTTTTCACATTTGTGAAAGCAGCCTTGAAACCCAGGAAACACAGCTGTGTTATATTAATGAACCTTTATCAAATAGCCCTAGGTGTCCTCCATTCCCCTCAGTTAATCAGATCAACTGGCACCAGTTTAATCAGAAGTTAAAAATGAACACTGGGGACAAAATGGCAAACCAATTGTATTTTTCTTGTTGTTGCTATTTCCAAACATTTTTTTAAGGACAAGACCACAGGGAAGTATTTTCCACAGTATACCAGTTCCAAGAGACATTAATAGAATCCCCTTGAAAAAGGAGTTTTTTGGTCAGCGAGGTTTTTCGTGGACATCCTTTAATACTCATATGGATTATTAATTATTAATCTCTGGGAGCCAGATTTCCCATCTCCAGGAATGAGTGCCTCTCGGAACACAGTTTTGAGAAACACCATTATAAAGCTTTTGGAATCCACTGATTGTTGCTAGTACCTCAGAGTTTATCCCAAAAGCAAAGTGTGGCTTTGAAGATGGCTGTATGTACTAAATACGATGTAAGATGATAAGGTTACTTGTTTATTTTTAATAAAAATGCAAAACTGTACCCATCTCCATTGCAGTTCTTCAAGTATTTGCATAAAGTATATCAAGAAGATGATATACTTAATGCAATTCCCAATCAAATCAACCATGGTTACTTGTAGAATGACGCAAGTTGGTTTGAAAGTTTCAGAAATGGTCTTTCAAAATTACATTCTGTACTGAATGTGATCCACAGAAGAAAATGCTCTTATTATTTAATGGTCATACTCCTCAATTTTTAATACAAACAGTTTCATTCACCTCCATTTTTCATCAGCTTAACTCATAATGACTTTTAGCTATTTTTGAAAGTCCAATCTATTACTGTGGCAGATTGTATTTTCCAAAGATGCCTGCAATAATCCCATCCCATATTGTCTTCTTACCATGAGATCTTGAGCCAGATCCAGAAAATGTCATGCATTTCTGCCTTGCTATCTTGGGATATTTGTTCTTAGAAACCAGCTGCCATGTTATAAGGAAGCCCAGCCTAGCCTGTGCAGAGACCCCATTGAGAGGCCAAGTGTAGGTGTGCCTAGTGGATAGTCCACACAACTACCAAACATATTAATGAAGATGTCTCCATCTGATTCCAACCTTCAGCTATTGAATCGCCCCAACCTTCTTCCCAGCTGAGAACCCAGACATCATAAAGCAGAGACAAGCTGTCCCTTCTCTGCCCTGTCAGAATTCCTAACCTGCAGAATTCATGAGCAAAATAAAATGATTTCATGCCTCTAAACTTTGGGGTGGTTTTTAAGTAGCAGTAGTAACTAAACAACCACCAAAGGACAAAATTTGCTCCTGCTGAGGAAATCCAAATGAACGTGCCCAAAAAGTTTTATTTTATGAATCTTTAGATTTGAGATTTACAATCTTAGAATCTTAGATCTATTTGTATTAAAGATTTTTTGATTGGTATCCTAATCACCAGTATTTTAACATCTGAATTTCCCCCAGGAGATACAGGACCTGAATAGTAATTTATTTGTTTAACGGAAAATTTCCAAGGATTTCAGAATCCTAAAACTCTCAGAATGTTCAACCCTATGCCTAGAAGAAGGGCTTGCAAAATCAAGTGCCTTTGGGGGCAAGACAAGTAATAAAAATGAGTCAAGTAGAGATTTGGGGGCTTGAGGGAAACTAGAGGGTACCAATAAAATTATTGTTGTGTGACTTCTAGAGAGAAGTGACTTAGTCTCAAGCCTCTTCTGAAACTTTAAAGGAAGCCCCACTGGCCTACTGCAATCCCTGCCTCCTGCCAGATCTCTTTTACAAGCTCCAAAAAATACACTGAGAACACTAGGACATCCCCAGAATCTGTATTCTTTGGATGTTGAAATGTGGATTCAAATGTTATTCTCAAGTAAAACACACTGAGCCTGACACCTATGCTGTTGCCACAGGGCAGTCTTGATCAGACTCCTCAGCAGAAAATGAGTCTGAGAACTAGAAATGGGTCATTTGCTCCATGGGATCAAGTTTCCAGAAATAAAATCCCTTTATCAATTCATAAACTTGGCTCAGAAGTTCCTAAGAATTCTGGGCTCTGTGACTGAGAGCTCACCTCCCTCACTGACACTTCTGATATATATATATATTCATAGCAATCTGCGAGCAAATGACTGATTTCTTGTTTGTTGTCTTTTAAGACATAATTTCCATTAATTGATTATTAATCTAATGGTCATCTTCTCTTCCAGACCAGAAGCCTCCTTGGGGGAAGCCCTTGCCTGTCTTGTTTACTGTTGTATCTCCAGCGCTCAGTGCAGTGCCTGCCACACACCAAGTATGCAGAAATATTTAGTCAGTGAATAAATGGTGTCCCATTTATTTAGTCACTGCACATACATTGAACACCTGCTATATTTCAGGTGTTGATTTTGGAAGTGGGGTATTGGCATAAGCAATACAGACCCAACTCTGTCTTCATGGCATTTACAATCTTGTGTGGAGACAGTAATGGAGACTCAGTAACTTCAGGTCGTGTTAATAGCTATGAAGAAAACAAAAGAGTGTACTGTGGTAGAGGGGAGAGTCAGGGGAAAACCTTACGAAGACTGTGACACTATGAGCTAATGAATGACAGGGAGCCAGATATTTAAATAAAGGAGGAAGGCAGCAAGATGAATGTTCCAATAGCAGAAATAGCCAGTGCAAAGGCCCTGAGGCAGAACTCACTTGGCTTATTTAAGCTACATGACACAGTGAGAAGACTGTGTGGCAGGGGCATAGTTGGAAGAGGGTCACACAGTAGGGGATAAGGCTGGCAGGGGCAGAGCAGGGAAGGCCTTGTAGCCAGGAGAGAGAATGGATTCCAGGAGAAGCAGAGCAGTGCAGTATAACAAGAGTCAAAGGAGGCCAGGAGCGGTCGCTTATGCCTGTAATCCTAGCACTTTGGGAGGCCAACATGGGAGGATTGTTTGAAGCCAGGAGTTTGAGACCAGCCTGAGCAAGAGTGAGACCCCGTCTCTACAAAAAATAGAAAAATTAGCTGGGAGTGCCTGCACACACACCTGTAGAACCATCTACTCAGGAGGCTGAGGCAGGAGGATCCCTTAAGCTGAGGAGTTTGCGGTTGCAGTGAGCTGTGATGACACCACTATATCCAGCCCAGACAACAGAGTGAGACTCTATCTTAAAAAAAAAAAAAAAAAAAAAAAAGTCAAAGAAGCTGGCAGACCAGGCCTGTCTTTCATGGACCTGAAATAACATAGAAATACGCATACAACAGGAACAGAAACTTGACTAGTTCCAGCTGCAATCTTCCAGGTGCTAACTCTCATGCTTCCGCCCTGGGCCTCTGAACTTCAGGACGCCTGCCCTTAACCCTGCCTTTCTTGGGGATCAGCTGCCCGCAATACAGCACGGCAGGGACTGGTCAGCATCTCGCTAGCTCTAGACATTTGTATTTCTGCATTCTTGTGGGGCAGATATCAATTCATCGACACAAATGTCCAGGTATTATGTTCAACGTCATTATCATTATAACAATAAAAAAACACCCTGAGAGGAATCGGGCTGCAGTATGGGGCAAAACTATTTTGGGTACGCCAGGCTATGCCAGTTCAAGGGCCCCCTCCCTCAGCAAGCCAGGGATCCCTGGTGTGCGAGTCTCTCTAATTAACTTCCCTCGGGGCTCCTCCCTCCCGCAGACTCCGCCCTCCGCCTCGCTCCATTTACCGCGGAAGCAGCCCGACCTGGTCTGCCGTCGGCTGCCGCTGCTGCTGTCTGTAGACTCGCAGATCCTCGTCTCTCCCCCTGGAGCGGGGAAAGCACCCGGCTGGGGCGGACACGACCTGCTAGGTATGTGTCTGGAGAAAGGCGGGGGAGGGGCGGGACGGGGGCGGGGTGTGGAAAGGGGTCTGGGGAGTAAAGAGACAAAAGACGAGAAGGGATGGTGGGGGAACGGCGCGGGGTGAAGAGGTTAAAGAGGCTGAGAGCGTTTGTAGCAGGATGAGGGGAGAGACTCACCCGGAGTATTCAAGGGGGACGAAGTGGAAGTTGGGGGCAGCCCTGGGAAGCCTGAAAGGGACTTGTATGCATTTTATGTTAAAAGGTCAATGTGAAAAATAATCCACAACTTGTAGTTTTTAAACCAGTAGCATGGTCCTTTAAGAGAGGCAGCAGAATTAGAGCTCTGGGGTAAAGTTCCGCAAATAGGAGAAACATTTTTCGTAAACTTCTCATTTGGTAGTAACCACTCTCCTGCATTAAAGCCAATGACTGCAATCGTGGGTGACCGGCGAGAGCCGCGCAGGTTAATAAACACCAGGAAAGAGGCTGCGGGGCAGTTTCCATGGCGAATGTAAAACTTCTGCAAATTGACCAAGGGGTTGAATAAAGAAAATAAAAAGTAAAACTTCAAAATAATCAATCATGGGATTTGGGGACTGAGAAGGAATTTAGACGTCTTCTAATATACAGAGGCGAAAACAAACCCACTTGCCCGGATGTGTTTTATTTGGTCTGCACAGGGTTAACTTTTCTTTCTTTTTTTTTTTTAAATAAGGCTTTTAGACAGGGAATGCCGGCCCCTGGTGCAGGGCTCACCACTCTCTGTCATCCTTCACCTCACATCAGCCACCTTCCCTGACTTGTGTTCCCTGACTGGGCCCTGGAGGCATTTGGGTTTGTGATCTCTGTTTAACTCAGAAGGCTCGTTCCACCAGGGAGCAAGGGAGAGGACTCCCACAGTATGTCAGTAAAACAATCAGCTGTCTGTGAACACTTGGATAATATTGTGGTCGGTGACGTAAGGGTTACAATGGGAGATTCTGAGGAGAATTTGTTCAGACCAACTGAAACAGAAAAAAATTATACAAGTTTAAACTGATGCCGTGATATTTCTTTCCCAACACAGTTTAACAGAAAACTATTTCTTCTGTCTCAATGTTTTTTTGAGGTAGATGTTACAAATATAACTATTCTCCCTTTAAAGGCTGAGAAACAAGGCAAAAAGAAATACCTTAATTTAACACAAGTCCTCCAAAACCTTGAACTCCTTTATAATGTCATTCTGATAAGCAAACTCATCTTCACAAATCATGCAAGCAAGAAAGTTTGTGTCCTACCATTTATTTTTATTTTATTTGTTTTTTTTAAAGACAGGGTCTTTCTCTGACCCCCAGGCTGGAGTGCAGTGGCCCAATCATAGTTCACTGTAGCCCCAAACTCCTGGGCTCGAACGATCCTCCTGCCTCAGCCTCCCAGGTAGCTGGGACTACAGGTGTGCCACCACTCCCAGCTAATTTTTCTTTTAAGTTTTTTGTAGAGATGGGGTTTTGCTATATTGCCCAGGCTGGTCTGGAACTCCTGGCCTCAAGTGATCCTCCTCCCTCAGCCTCCCAAAGTGCTGGGATTACAGGCGTGAGCCACCATGGCCAACGTGCCCTACAGTTAAAAACAATGATTCTATCAAGCATTTTGTTTCGCTAGCTATCCTAGCATGGGGAGTGGGAATCAGGAAACAGCCTTGACATGCAGCCAGCTCCAGAAGTTTACTTGGTTTCTCTTTTGGAACCTGAAGGAAAATGCTCCTCCTCCTTTCCCTGCTTTTTCTGCTGTGAGAGAAGAGGGTGGGGACGTGTGGGTGAGAGGAGAAAATGGTTCTGGAAAGGATAAGCTTCCTGGTTGTAGAATCCACAGTCCCACAGGCTGCTGAAAGTAGGGTTGATCCGAGCCTCGCTCAACCTTTTTCCCTCGTTTTGTTCATTTTTCATTTCGTCCTATTTACGACTGTCCTAATTTAATATTCTCTGCAATTTTCCCAGGGTAACTCCACTCTTTTCCTGAAGTTGCAGAAAACATCCCTAAACCTGCTGTGGTTTCAGCCTCTGGTAACAAGGTTTCTATGACATAGGGATTGTGTGGATTTGGGACTAGGATGTTCCTGGCTGTCCAAAACAAGATTGTATCCAAGGGCTCACCTATGAAAGGCAACTGAATTTAACAATGTCATTTTGTGTCTTTAATGAGCATTTCTCATTCTCACAAAAAACACACATTTATTAAACTTTTGCTTTAATATTCTGTCTCTCTCCCTCTCTTCTCCCTCTCTCCTCCCCTCCCCCCAACTATTTACTGGTTTTTCCTGAACTATTTGAGAATAAGTGGCAAATATCATGCTCCTTCAGTGTATATTTCCTAAGAACAAGGACGTTCTTTTTTATAACCGCAATATAGTTAACAAATTCCAGAAATGTAACATTGATTCATTATTTTTATCTAACCTAGTCTATATCCCAATTTTGTCAATTGTCCAAATAATCACATTTTTCTCCCACCAACATAGGATTAAATTATGCCTCTTAGGCCGGGCGCGGTGGCTCATACCTGTAATCCTAGCACTCTGGGAGGCCGAGGTGGGCGGATCGTTCTGAGCTCAGGAGTTCTAGAGCAGCCTGAGCAAGAGCGAGACCTCGTCTCTACCAAAAATAGAAAGAAATTACTTGGACAACTAAAAACATATATATAGAAAAAATTAGCCGGGCATGGTGGCGCATGCTTGTAGTCCCAGCTACTCGGGAGGCTGAGGCAGTAGGATCGCCTGAACCCAGGAGTTTGAGGTTGCTGTGAGCTAGGCTGACGCCACGGCACTCACTCTAGCCCGGGCAACAGAGTGAGACTCTGTCTCAAAAAAAAAAAAAAAAAAAAAAAAATTACGCCTCTTTCGTCTCCTTTATTTATTTTTATTTTTTGTAGAGATGGGGGTCTTGCTATGTTACCCAAGCTGGTCTCAAACTCCTGGCTCATGTGATCCTCCCACTTCAGCCTCCCAAAGTGCTGTGATTACAGGCATGATCCACTACTCCCTTAATGCGGAATAGTCTTTCCTTGTCTTTCATGGCATTGACATTTTTGAAAAATTTTATTTTATGTTCTCGAATTGATTTATCTCATGTACATCCCCAGTTAGATTATTTCATAAATGATTTTGTGTCCTCAGAATATCACTTCTGGAGGCACATGATATCTGTCTACCTCTATTGCGTGATGCTAATTTTAATTACCCAGTCATTGTCTATTTTTTTCACTGTATATTTACTACTTGTCCCTTTGCAACCAATAAACAATCTGTGGAAAGACAATAAGACCATGCAAATATCCTGTTCCTACTCAAACTTTTTCCCCTAGATTTAGCATCCGTTCTTGTTCAAACTGATCTTTTTACCATGATGGTTATAAAATGGTAATTTTCTAATTACACCACCACTGCATCTACATGTATCAAATGACATTCTGTTGCTGGGTGTGGAGCACGCACCTGTAGTCCCAGCTACTCGGGAGGCTGAGGTGGGAGGATTGCTTGAGCCCAGCAGTTTGAGACCAGCCTGGGCAACACAGTAAGACCCCATCTCTTAAAAAAAAATGACATTCTGTTGTAAGAAAGAGTCTTCCCTTCTCTGCCATTTGTTTGTTTAAAGCTTTGTTGATATGATTCACACACCATGCCATTCCCCCTTTCAAAGAATGCATTCAGTATAGTCAGAGTTGTGCAGCCATCACCAAATCAATTTTAGAACATTTGTCACCCTCTTCCTCAAACCCCATACCCTTTAGCAGTCATCGCTCATTTCCCCCAGTCCTAAGGAACAACTAATCTACTTTTTCTCTAGATTTGCCTATTCTGGACATTTCATATCAATAGAATCATATAATATGTGACCTTTAGTGACTGGCTTCTTTTACTTAGCATAATGTTTTCAATGTTCATCTATGTTGTAGGATGTATCAGTGTTTCATTCCCTTTTATTGCTGAATCATTACTTATCTGTATGGACATATAAATTTCTATTTTTATTTAGTGGGTTATAATCTTTATTGTCCTTATTTATATTAATGCTCAACTTGCCCAGATTTGGCTCTTTCAAGCTGGTTTTTATTCCCTTTTGACATGTCCCTGTCACTTTTTTAAACATTTTCTCTTTCTGTTTCTTTATAAGACAGCCTGATCTGATGAACATTTTATTTCTAAGCTCATCTTGTACCTTCCTGAATCTATCTTTGGAATGAGCCATTTCAAGGAGCTCTCGTCCCTTTTAGTGAGCGAACAGTATTGAGAAACCAAGATCTAGGTGCTGGCACGCTCCTTGCTACTGAGGGGTCAGTACTTTTCTGCCCTTTTGGGAATATGAACTCCCACTGATAATTCCATTCTAGTCTGACCCATAGGGCTCTTTTTGCCTTCCTCCTCTTCATATTTGTATGTCTTCTTGCCCGGTGAAAACCTGGCTCCCAACAATGTCATTGCATCTACTTATTTGCTCAATCCTACATTACATATCATTTCAGAATTAAGACCATGCCACTATGAAAAGCTAATCTACTGACTAGAGTACACGATTTGTTTGTAGTTTTTTTCTCCATAGACTGAGACTATAGTCAAAGTACTATGTTCGCAAATTGGTTGGATTAGTTCTTTTTCTCCTTTCACTGTGGTTTAATTGCTCATTGGAAAGATAATTGGGTTCACTGGTTCATTTGTTTTTGTTCATATTCAGCTATAGTTTTTTTACTCCATCTTGCCTTAGTCTTATCATTTAAATATGTAAAACGTTATTATGCTTCTAAAAGCAAAAACTATTTAAAAAGGTATACTCATGGAAGTGTCATTCCCAGACCTCTCTCTTACCCATTGTAGGTAACCAGTTTCTTTATTTTCTGGTATCTCTGTCTTGTCTTTGTTTTTGTCAAAAATAATGGATCTATGTATGTTTTCTTTCCTTTTTCCTATAAGAAAGGTAGCATACTATAGATACTCTTTTGCATTTTTCTTTTTGTCTTAATAATATAGCCTGGAAGTCACACCAAATCACTTCATAGGACATTCCCCCCCACCCTTTTTTTTTTTAACACAGCTGCATAGTACTCTATTGTGTATATGTACAATATTTTATTCCACCAGTCTCCTATACTGCAATGAATACCTTGTGCATATATTAGTATATTTTCATATGCTTGAAGATATATCTTTACTAGATTTCTAGAAGTGAAATTGCTGGTTGGCAGCTAAACACATAGGTAGTTTTGTTAGATATAGCAAATTCCCTTCATATGGGTTGTGTTTCTCCACAGCCTTGCAATGGAATGCATTGTTTTATCACTCTGACAGTGAGAAATAGTGTCTCAGGTAGTTTAATTCATATTTTGCTTATTATGAATGAAGGTGAACATCTTTAAAGGGCCATTTTTGTGAACTTTACTGAAGTAAAATTGAAATCTTATAAACTGTATAAAGTATAAAATTATTTGATCTGTAGATAATTAGTACAGGACATTACCCTCATCCCCAAAAGTTTTCTTGTGGCCCTTTGTAATCAATCCCTCCCTCTACCCCCATGCCCGGGTAAACACTAGTCTGCTTTTTGTAATTATGATTAGTTTATACTTTCTAAACTTACATGTAAATCATACAATACGTACTTTTTTGTCTGGCTTCTTGCAGCATAGTGATTGTGAGATTCATCCATGTTGTGTGCATCCGTGGCCTGATCCTTTCGATTGCTGAGTAGTGTTCCATTCTGTGGCTATACCACTGTTTGTTTATCTCCTAACCTGATGATGGACATTTAGGCTGTTTCTAGTTTGGGGCTACTGCGTATAAAATCACTATGAACATTTGTGTACAAGTCTTTGCATGGACATACATTTTTGTTTCCCTTGGGTAAATACCTGAAAGAAGAATGGCTTATTATGAGTTAAATTGAGCACCTTTTCTATCTTTTGCCTACTTTTCTATAAGATTTTTGGTCTTCTCTATTTTTAAAGTTCTTTATATATGAAGAATATTAGACTTTTACTGTAGTACGTTATAAAAATTCTCTCCCAATTTGTCATTTATATATTAATTTTGCTTAAGGTGTTTTATGCACAATTTTAAGTTTTTTACAGTCAAGTATATTGTTTTCTTAATTGCATCTGAAATTTGATTCATAATTCAAAATCCTTTCCTTATACCCATGTTATAGAGAAACTCACCTGTCTTTTCTTCTGCTAACATAGCTCCACTTTTTTACATTTAGATTCCTTATCCATTTAAAGTGTGTGTGTAGTGTGAAGAAAGGACCTCATTTATCTTTTTCTGCATGGCTATGCAGTTGTATTAGATCTCAAAAGTTCTTTTTATTTTGCCCCAGTGATTGGAGAATTGCCTCTATCATATACTGTATTTCTATATATGCGTTTTCCATCCAATTCCATTGGCTGGTCTAATTCTTGTGCCAAAAGCACCTTGTTTTAAGTATAGAGGCTTTGTCGTATGTTTCAATCATTTGATAGGACTAGTCCTTCTCTTCTTCCCTCCCAATTGATGTTCCTTTTCACACTTTCTAGCTATTCTTGTGCATTTATTTCTCTACAGGAACTTTAGTATCAACCTGACTCCGGAAAAAGCAAGCTTGTTAGTATTTTTAAAGAGATCATGTTAAATTTATAAGTTAACTTAGAGAAAACTGACATTTTGATGATTAGATGTTCTCTCATCCAAGTACTAACCAGGCCTGACCCTGCTTACTTCCAAAATCAGGCACGTTCAGGGTAGTATGGCTATAGATTGATTAGATATTCTAACCCTGAACAAAGGATATATTTCCATTTGTTAAAGTCTTCTTTCGTTAAACAAATATGTTGAGGTAAATATATTCGAAAACTGAACTACAGATTACTTCCATAAGAGAGTTTAAAAAAAAAAATCTTTCTTTCTATTAAAAGAAAGCAGCAACTTAATAACATACTTCTTAATTACCTGTAATTGTATTCAGGAATTGTAAGCATGTTGGTCTGCTGCATTCAAGCTTGCTAGATATCGCTTCCTTGAGTGTGCTCTAGATAAATACGAAGAGTAGTTGCTTCTAGGTATTAAAAAAACCCTAGTCACAATAAGGCTTTATTTTGTTTTCTTGAAGAGGTCTTGGATCCTGTTCGGAATCTGAAAGCTATGGATTCTCTTTCCCTCAAAGTACATAAGCTTACAACATTTTTATAGGCGAGAGGAGAGGCAGACACTCCCTGAAGCCAATACTTAGATTCTAGCTTTGAACCCCTGCACTATGGGTTGTATGTTGCAGGCTTACAAACCTACAGATAGATGGGTGAGCAATACCTGGGTTTGGGCACTTTACTTTCTGACAGTAATACATATTATCATGCTTCCCTATTCCTTCTGAGGAATTTATAACTTAATTTGGTTCCATGCAAATTTTAATTTGGCATTCAAGGTCTCAGCAAGGTGATCATAGAGTCGTCCCTGTAAAAGTAGTAGAAAAGAGAATAAGCCTGGCACGGTGTCTCACACCTGTAATCCCAGCACTGTTGGAGGCCGAGGCAAGGGGTTCACTTGAAGCCAGGAGTTAGAGGTTGCAGTGAGCTACAATGATGCCACTGCATTCTAGCCTGGGCAACAGAGCGAGACCCTGTCTCAAAAAAAAAAAAAAAAAAAAGGAGAGAGAGAGACAATAAGTATCTACCTTCTTCTTCCACTGATGGTCAATCTGTCTATTAATTCCATGTTAACAATCTAAACTTTAGATTCTAACGAATTTATATGTTGTGAATAAAGTAGTTAATGCCATACCCATATTCTGAGCATTAAGGAAGAGGCAGCTGTGTTTGGGGATGCTGCATGTCTAGTGTTTAATCTCCTCCATGTTTGGAAACTTCACTCTAGAGTTGACAATTCTAAGAGACAAAGGCAAGAAGGCAAAAGACCGAATTTCTGCTAATGGCACTAGTGTCTTTCAGATTCCGACAAGTACAAAATCCAAATGCTGTAGTAAGGAGCAACAGTAAGGTACCCCCAGAATTCTGGGGAATGATGATCCTCTGCAGGCTAACCTGGACACATTCCCACTTGATATCACATTTTAAGGACTTACACAGGATGACTGCTGGGGAGATGAAGCTGGAGAGGGTGATACGTGTGGACAGATTGTAAAAGGCCTTGTTTACCACCATAGAGTTTAGATTTGATTCTAAGACAAAGAGAACCCCTCAAATGGAATGGCATGATCAGATCTGGTCTTTTGGGTGAATTACTCTGGCTGTTGGAGAGTGAAATTTGAGGGTGCAGAGGTCTTCTGAGGCAAGGTAACTATTTAGGAGACTATATTAGAGCAACAATGAAGACCTTAAAAGGCAGTGGCAGGGATAAGATAGGACTAAAGGGATTCGGGGGTTGGACTAGGAGGAGGACCCATCAAGGATGACCGGATGCACTCAGCAAGCATGTGAGCGTGCTGGACCTTGGAGATCACTCCCTGTGAATCCTTTTCTCCCTAGCCAAATGATCTCCTTCAAAGACATCTTTCCGTCTCCTGCCTGACTGCAACAGAAATAAAATGTTCTTCAGTCCCAAGTGCTACCAGTGTGAAGGCACGAAGAGGCGAGGAAGCAGACGGTAAAAAACAAAACACGTACTGATGATTAATAGGCTAGCATCGTCATGGGGCTCTGTGATTTCTGAGCTTCGGTAGCTTAACCCAGGTTCTTACCGGACCAAGGCTGGGGCAGGCTTATGCTAACACTGTGCATTTATGCAGTGCTTCTGCTTTCAAAATATGTACTTCTATTTTCATTCTCCTTTTTACTCATCCAAGAATAACTTTCTTATTCTTTCCACTGGGTCAACTGGCAATTTGCTTTGGACTATATTGAAAACATTTTCCAAAGTTTTACCATGGCTTGAGTTTCCAGAATCACTACCACTTTTGCAGATTTGACCAAGTTTATTTGTTTAGTTTAGTGAGTTATAACATACAAAGAGTAAAGTGAATAACATGCACTAATCTTAAGTATATAGTTTGAATTCTTACTTATGTATACATCTGGATAACCACTATCTAGATAAAACTACAGAACATTTTCTGTACTCCATGAGGTTCTCTTGTATTCTTTTCAGTTTATTCCCTGAAAGGTTAATCATTATTCTGACTTCTATAAACATCTTTTAGTTTTGCTTATTCTTAAACTTTATATAAACAGAATCCTATACTAGAACTTGTTTGTGTCTGGCTTCGTTCACTCATTGTAGTATCTGTAAAATTTCTCCACCTTGTTGCTGGAGCTGGTTTTGTTTTTTTTTAAATTGATGTGTAGTTTTCCATTATGTAAGTGTATCACTATTTGAGCATTTGGGCTGTTTCATCTTCTGAATATTAAGAATAAAACCACTATGAATACAATGTATAAATGAGAGGACATGTGTACTCATTTCTTTTGGGTATAAAGGATGGAATTACTTGATCATAAAGCAGATGCCTGTTAACTCTAGTAGAAAGTAACAAGAGGTTTTCCAAAGAGATGTATCATTTTGTACACCCCACCAGCAATGTTCTACATCCTTGAATACTTCATATCGTCAGTCTTCTAAATTTTAGCCTTTCTGGGGTGGTTTCTTATTGTGATTTTAATTTGCATTTCCCCGACAAGTCATAAAGCCCCATTGAGCTTTATTTTATATTGTTTGTCCCTTTGGATATCTTCCTTTTCTAAATTTCTATTCAAGTCTTTGACGCAATTTTTTATTGGACTGGTTAGCTTTTTCTTAATCATTTTTAGGAATAGTGATTCTGAATCCTTTGTCAGATATATACACTACAAATATCTTCTAGTCTGTGGTTTACAAATGTTTATTTGTAAGCAAATGTAATTTTATATTCTTAACCTAAAGGTTATAAAGAAGATTGGGGAAAAATTCTGAGGCATATTTCATCATATTCTTATGAATTAAAGAAGTGAGTCATATTCTCAGATAAATTATTTTAAAAGGTATTAATTTAGCTCAATTCAACTAGCCATTTATGAAGCATCTGTTAACATCCCCTAAGGATTCCAAGTGTGTAAGGTAGTTTCTCCCCAGGAGGCAAGGGAGTCAACCCAGGCTGCTCTTGGGTGTGAAAAGGCGTGAGTCATGTGCTGGAGGGTAAGGATGAAGGAGAAGCTAATTTGTCCCGAGGGGAGGCGTATGGGAAGAGGATAAGTCTTGAAGAATGGAGCAGTAGTTTTCCATGGTTGGGTAGGCTTTGCAGGAAAAGGAAACATGAGAGAAACCATGCTCAGAGGAATGAAAAGGGCCACATGCCAAAGAGCAGCAGGGTTTGGGGTAGTCAGAATGCCAATGGGAAAAAGGAGGAATGACTTGTAATAAAGCAGAAAAGTTAGCCAAGTGAGGATCTGGGGAACCTTGTTAGCACTGTTAGAACTTGGGACTTTATTCTGTGTGCTGGCAAGCCACCTAAGGATTTTCAAATTATGGAAGTAATAAGATCAAGTCTGAATAGATTAGATATTAGAACAGGGGATTTTAATCTTGTCCGGCCTTGAACCCCTTTGGCAGTCTGGTAAAGCCCATGAATTCCTCAGAATATAATTTTAAATGTATAATTAAAACACATGGGAATTAAAAGGAATCCAATAGTGTTGAAACACAAAATATTTCTTAACTGTGAAGCACATTTTAAAAGTCTGGTAGTAGGTCTAATATTATCATAATTTCAAAGTGGGAATGAGTATAAATGGTGTATCAACTTTAATCATGATGTGAAAATATCTATAATTTCTGTTGGTAACAGTTACTGCTAATATTGTAGTCTGGTGCTTACATTCATAACCAAAGGAAATGCTAAATTTCAGTTAGATGTAAATGAAAACTAAAAATAAGCTTTTCTCACCAAGGCCACAGACCCAGTGAATTCCATGCATGTACCCCAGGTTAAAATCCCCTGTAATTAGGATACCCTGGCTGATAAGATAGACTGGAAGAATGGATAAGCTGGAGGCAGGGTGGCCAGTTAGGAGGCCATTTCAATGGTCCAGATAAGCCTGAATGGAGGCCATGGTAGTGGGGTAGAGGGCAGTGGCTGGTATTTGGAAATAGAATCCAGGTGTGTGTATTGGAGGTGAGTGGGGAAATGGCTGGAAGTGGGAGAAAGGAATGCCTAGAAGAGTTCACCGAGGTTCCTAGCTTGGGTAAAAGGGAGGATAGCCTACCGAGCCACACTAACTCTCACTGGAATTGCGGCAATAGCCTACTAACATATCTCCATGTGTCTACCCTTGCCCCACTATGGTCTAATTTCAACAGAGCAGTCAGAGTGAACTCTTAAAACATAGGTAAGATCATATAGTGTCGCTGCTCAAAGGCCTGCAATGGCCAAAGTCCTTATAACAGTCCCTAAGGCCCCACGTGATCTGGACCTCCATCCCCTCCCTCTCTGACCTCATTTTCCACTGCCCCCCACCTCCGCACCCTATTCACTGCGTTCCAGCCACGACTGCTCTCCTCAGGCATACAAGGAAATGCTCCTGCCTTGAGCCTTTGTACTCACTGCTCTCTTGGCCTGGAATAGTCTTGCTCTAGATAGCCACACATGAACTCCCTTAGTTCCTCCAAGTCTTTGCTTCCTTAACCTCCTTTGTGTCACCCAGTGAGGCCTACCCTGACAACCCTATTGGGAAAAGCCTCACTCCAAATCCCACTTATTCTGCTCTATTTCCTGCCTCTTATATACCATATTACCTATTCATTTATTGTCTATCTCCATCCACTTGTAAGCTCCATGAGGACAGGGATCTTTGCTGTGTTCACTGATGTTCCAAATATCAACAGTGACTAGTGCATGGCAGCTGCTTAATAGATACAGTAAGAATGAATAGGGAGGCTAGCGATGACTCTCGAAGAAAGAAAGGACAGGAGAGAAGTAGAAGCTTTCAGGAAATAAAGAGAATGTTGTTGATTTAATAAATTGCATTGGAAACATCTGTGGGTCGTAGATAGCTGAGTGCACTAGAGGTCAGAGGAAAGGATGGTTGGTGCTAGAAATGTAGGTTTGGAAGCTGATTACCATGAGGGAAATAGCTGAAGTCTGGACTTGTTCAGAAAGTACTTTAGACTGAGAAATTTGGGAGAAAAACTAATGTTTAAAAAGTAGTCTGGCCAGGCACAGTGGCTCATCCTTGTAATCCTAGCACACTGGGAGGCCAAGGTGGGAGGGTTACTTGAGCTCAGGAGTTCGAGACCAGCCTGAATGAGACCTCACCTCTACAAAAAATAGAAAAATTAGCTGGGCATGATGGTGCACACCTGTAGTCCCAGCTACTTGGGAGGCTGAGGCAGAGGGATCCCAGGAACCCAGGAGTTTGAGGTTGCAGTGAGCTATAATGGTGCCACTGCACTCTACCTGGGGTGAGAGAGTGAGACCCTGTCTCAAAAGATAATAAATAAATAGTGCAGGCACTCATATCTGCCATTCCACCAAACTAGTATAGTTCTTTATGTGAGCATGAGAAGCAAGGCATGAAGAGGCTACGTATTAGTTTCCATGTGCCTCTCTTAGAGTAAGCATCTCACTGTGCTAAGTGTAATCAAGTTGTTAAATTCCACTAAAAAATCTTTTGTTGATTTCGACTGAGATTGCATTAAATTTATAGACTGAGACATCTTATCTTCAAAACACTGACTTTCTATCCAGGAACATGGTCTGTCTCTCCATTTATTTGTACCTTCTTTTATGTCATCGTGGGCTTTTTTCATAAGTCTTTAATATTTTTTATTAGATTTATTTCTAAGTGATGGTATGGTTTTGCTATTGTGAATGGATCCCTTTCCCTTAACATTTTCTGCCTGGTATTAGTGTACTTGAAGCTATTAATTTTTAAAATGTTGATCATATATTCAATCATAATAATGAATCCTATGAGTGCTATTAGTTTAACTACATCTTGTTAAATAGTTTTTGTCTCAACATTTCCATTTACTCATATTTTATGTCTCTTTTCACATTTTAGCATATTGACTAAAACTTCAAATATAATAGTGACTGGTAGTGTTAGAAGTAGGTATTCTTGTTCCATCAAAGGACTGCTTTCCTCGAATGTTTCACTATTAGGTATCATCCTTGCTATAATGCTTGATAAATGCTCTATAAGAATTCCTCTCTTAGCTCTCAAAGACATTTTAATAGGAATGGATATTAAATTTTGTCAAGTATATATTTCAGCACACGATGATCATTTGGCTTCTATTTCCTTTAATCAGAGAGTATGGTGATTTGTATTAATGGACTTCCTAGTGTTGAAGTCCTATATTCCTAGGATAAACTCTTTTGGTCATAATGTAATATTCCTTTAATACATTGCTGGAGTCTGTGCTAATATTGTATTTGGGATTTCTGCTTCTATGTTCATAAGTGAGATTTGTTTTTTGGGGGGAATGGAGGAGTACTTCTCATTTTGGTTTATCAGGATTTCATTGGTCTCAGAATGAAATGGGAAGATTTTTACCCTTTTTCTTTGCTCTGAACAGCTTACGTAACAAAAGAATTATCTGTTCTTTGGTTTGGTAGAACTTTCTCAAACTCTTCTGGCCCTGGTATCTTTTTTTAGAGTAAATCTTTGACTCACTTTTGAATTTCTTAGGTGACGATCAGTCTATTCAGGTTTTTGCCTATTCCTTTTTTTGTTTTTAATGGTACAGCTGCTTTATATATTTAATTAATTAATTTTTCATTTTTTGAGGCAGAGTCTTGCTTTGTTGCCCCAGCTAGAGTGCAATGGCGTCATCACAGCTCACTGCAACCTCAAACTCCTGGGCGCAAGCAATCCTCCTGACTCAGCCTCCCAAGTAGCTGGACTACAGGCGCTGGGACTACAGGCATCTGCCACCACACCCTGCTAATTTTCCTATTTTTAGTAGAGATGGGGTCTCGCTCTTGCTCATGCTGGTCTTGAACTCCTGAGCTAAAGCAATCCTCCCGCCTCGGCCTCCCACAGTGCTAGGATTACAGGCGTGAGCCACCGCGCCCGGCCCTTTGCCTATCCTTGATTTCATTTTATAGTTTACAGTTTCCTCAAGATTATCCATTCATTTTAATTTTCAAATTTGTATAAAGTTATAAATTTTTCTGGTAGCTAAAGTTACCTTCTGTAGCTATAGTTATATTATCTCTCTAATTTCTAATATTGTGTTCTCTTCATAGAGAGCTGCAGACATTTAAACTGCAATCTATTTAATTGAAGACAGCAAGGGAGAATTTCCACAGCAGCACTATAGCAACCAGACAAAGTCTCATACAGCAATTAGAAGTTCGGGTATTCAGGGATTTGGATATCTTGGAAAGAAAGCCTGTTAAAAAAAAAAACAAAAAAACAGTTTGAATGGTAGGATATAACTAAGCATTTTCAGTCCCTTGATACCCCAATGAAAACAATAGCTAAAGAATGTTAGAAACTCAAAAGAGTTTAACAGGGCTCCCTCATCTCTTCACTCCCCTGGGCTATCTTATCTCCACCGGGAGAGACATTCATTCTTAATTTTAGTTGGTCTAAGAAATATAGCACTAAAATCTCTGCTTGACTATTGACTTACCGGCAGGATCATCACAGAATACATCAATGTCAATTCCTTGACGTTTAAATTTTTTTCACCAAGCATCAGATTCTATCTTCTCCATTTTTTTTCAATCTAGTTTAATGAATCACCTATATCTTTATTTTCAGTCTGTTATCTTGAGCAATCCATGTCATTAATTTTCAGTTTATCTTTTACTCAGGATGAGGAAAAATGTTCAGCCTCTTCTCTTTCAGGACTCACTTTCATTTACAGGTGGCACATCACTACGGCTGCAGAATGCTGGCATGTAAATGTCATCACTTTCTTCTCTTCTGTTGGAGTCTGCACGTTTCATCTTGTTACAGTACTATACTTCTGGCTCTACTTAGGGATCATGTTTCAGCTAATAGTTTGTAGTTTTACTGACTCTTCTTTTTGTTGTTTGCTTTGTTTCAGATGTGTTACGTTTTAGAAAGCTCTGAACTAAGCTTTATTCCAACATAAATATAAATATCCTTAGATTAAAATGTTAATACATGGGGGTTAGGGCTATATCCTTATCAATGTAATATATTTGGAAAACCATGAATATTTAAAACAAGAGCAAACAAATGTAGATCACAAACTGAGATATATTCAGTCTGGGTTTGTCCATATGGTACATATTAAGACCCAAGCAGCTTAAATACTCCAGACTAGACCACAGCACAATCCAAGCAGGAGTCGTGTCAGTCTTGTTCACTACAAAATTCCTAATGCTAGTATGTGTCTGGCACATAGTAGGTAATCAGTACACACTATTGACTGAAAAATGAATTGACATATGTAGGAAATCTAACTCAATAATGAATTTTAACTTTTTCACTCATGATTTGAAAGTGATGTAAAATTGTGTTAGATGTTTTTGAGTTTCAAGTGTCAGAGATGTTTGGGTTGCCTTTGTTAGTAGGGGTTTATTGGAAAGATTCACAGAGCCTTAAATGGAAGACAAATGTCAACAGGTGTACAGTCAGCTTCACAGAAAAACGGACCATCATCCCCATCATTTGGGACTGGCACCTCCAGCAGCCTAACTGCAGCTCTTGGCTTGAGAGCACTTGGTGTTCTTTCAGAACTGGGCGTCTGTTGCTCCTTTCTCCATTGCCTGCCATTAGAGAGGCCTTGGAGTCTGCTCCAGCTGTTACTAATCCTAACCCTCCCATCACCACCATCATAAAGAATGTGATTGGCCTGTCACTAACCATTATAATGCACTCTTGTTGGGCTAAGTTCTCCAGCACTGGGCTACGTTGTAGGCTACTTGCCAGCCTATAGAGAGTTGCCTTCAGGTCAGGTGTTGATTGCTGGTTCAATCACTTGTGGCCAGTAACTTAAGGCCGCATGGCAAAAAGGAGGCCACAAATGAGGCAGGTACTTTGAGGCACTTTGCATGACCTAGTGCTATCTTACTGTCATTAAAGGCAAAAACCAGGGACAGTCTTGTGTCGATATCTAACCATCTAAATAGCCATACTGACTTTGTTTTATATTCACATGGTCACATCTGCACAAAACATCTTTGCTATGTGGATTTCATTTGTTAGACAAGACGCCAATACCAGACATGTTTCCTAGAATCATCGTGGTGTATCCTGATGAAGACACAGAAATGAGCCATAATTTACTGAGAGAAAAATGTCATGTATACAGCCCACTGCAGAGAAATTCAATACATGGATATTTATGAATAACAGCTGGGGAATTTTTTAGTTTTTATGTGACTTTCTGTAAATCAAACATCTCTGAAGTACATAACTCTCAGAAAAACAATTTCTGCAAAATCTCTGCAGGTTGGATTTTTCTGGTATATTTCATGAGATTATGGGATATAGTATAAATGATGTTGAAGTCCCAAAATATGTGCTCAGGATAAATCTACCAAGTATTCTCAGAATTATGCCATACTGACCTGGTGTGAAGCAGTGATTTGATTCAAAGCAATGGCACTGTGAATTTCTGAATTGTGGGTTATTGTCTGAATACACAGTGAGTTCAGTTGGGCCCAGGCTACATCTCTCCACATGTAAAGAGTTTCAAAATTGTTCCTTCTCTCATGGGTGACATGATTACCAAATCAAAAGGATATTTCTCAGTTCTTACCTTATTTGACTTCTCCACAACAGCTGACATTGCGGAACACCCTTTCCTTCTTGATAACCCCATGGTATCAGTATCTTCATCTACTCTCATGGAGTAGCCACCATTTGTATGCTGATGATTTCTGAGTAATACATATTCAGATGAGACCTTATCCCCAAGCTCCAGAGTAGAATCTTTTTCTAACTTCAAAATATCTGTCTCGGCAGGGCGCGGTGGCTCACGCCTGTAATCCTAGCACTCTGGGAGGCCGAGGCGGGCGGATTGTCCTGAGCTCAGGAGTTCGAGACCAGCCTGAGTAAGAGCGAGACCCCGTCTCTACCAAAAATAGAAAGAAATTATTTGGACAGCTAAAAATATATATAGAAAAAATTAGCCGGGCATGGTGGCGCATGCCTGTAGTCCCAGCTCCTCGGGAGGCTGAGACAGTAGGATTGCTCGAGCCCAGGAGTTTGAGGTTGCTGTGAGCTAAGCTGATGCCAAGGCACTCGCCCCAGGCAAGAGAGTGAGACTCTGTCTCAAAAAACAAACAAACAAACAAACAAAATATCTGTCTCTAGGTTTTCCAAGCACAATATATCTAAAACTAAATACTGGCCAGGCACAGTGGCTGGCTGGCGCCTGTAATCCTAGTATTGTGGGAGGCTGAGGCCCGAG
Source organism: Indri indri (assembly GCA_004363605.1). Lineage (NCBI taxonomy): Eukaryota > Metazoa > Chordata > Mammalia > Primates > Indriidae > Indri > Indri indri. The sequence goes on from RJWJ010000045.1 coordinate 510,590, forward strand.
GATTGCTTTAGGCCAGGAGTTGGGGACCAGCCTGGGCAATAGCGAGACCCTGTCTCTACAAAAAATAGAAAAATTAGCTGGGCGTGGTGGCGCGCGTCTGTAGTCCCAGCTACTCGGGAAGCTGAGGTGGAAGGATCACTTGTGCCAGGAGTTTGAGGTTGCAGTGAGCTATGATGATGCCAGTGCACTCTAGCCCAGGCAACAGAGACCCCATCTCAAAAAAAATAAGATAATAAAATTAAATACTTTACTCCTGTTCCCACATCCCTTAGTGGCCAATCTGATCTTTTCCTCACATTTCCTATCTTAAAGTACACGGCGGCCCACCAACTATTCCAAGGAGGATAAGGGACAGGACAGTTGCCCTCTCTCTTTACCTATAGCTAGTGACCACCCAAGTTCTACCAATTCTCCCTCCTAAATCTCTCTCCAGTCTTCTCTACCCCATCCCACTGCTATTGCTGCAGTTCAGGTTTGCATAATCTGGGGTTGGATCACAGTTTCTTTCCTACCACCACTCTCTTCCCATTTCTATTAATATTTTCCACCCTGTGTTTGAAGCCATCCTTCTGAAACAATCTATTTATTAAAATCTTTCATAGTTTTCTGTCAGCTACAAGGTAAAATCCAAAATTATTACTATAGCTATTTTGGTTTGCTATTGCTGCCATGTTACATAACAAACCATTCCAAAAATTAGTGGCTTTAAAATAACTTATTCTTATGGATCTGTGGGTTAACTGTGGTGATTCTGCTAGTCAAAGTTGGGTTGATTTGTGTCTCTGCTTTGGTTCAATCCACTTGTCTCTCATCCTCCTGGGACTAGCAGGTTAGCCCGGGCATCTGTTATTCATGGTAATGGCAGAAATACAAGAAAGCAAACAGGCGAGGCCTCTGAAGGTGTAGCTCAGAACTAGTACACTGTTACTTCAGCCTCATTCTATTCATTAGCAAGTCGCAGAAGCTGGGAAATATATTCTGACCTATTAGTCGGAGAGACTGCAAGTTACCTGGCAAACGCATGGATATGAGGAGGGATAAAGACTAGGGCCAGCCCAGGCTCAGTGGCTCACACCTGTAATCCTAGCACTCTGGAAGGTTGAGGCAAGAGGATTGCTTGAGCTCAGGAGTTCGAGACCAGCCTGAGCAAGAGTGGGACCCGGTCTCTACTAAAAATAGAAAAATTAGCCAGGCGTCGTGGTGCACACCTATAGTCCCAGCTAAGTGGGAGGCTGAGGCAGGAGGATCACGTGTTTGAGGCTGCAGTGAGCAGTGATGATGCCACTGCACTCTACCCAGGGTGACAGAATGAGACTGTGTCTCAAGAAAAAAAAAAAAGAAAAACTAGGGCCAATGGTGCAAAAGAAAAAGTCTATCTATTGCTGTACCTGTCACTCATTTAACCTCCTTGAATCTGACCTTCCAATATGGCATCTTGATATGTTCTATATCATGCCTCAGTGACATGTTGTTTCATGTGAGGAACAACCCCCTCCACCTCCAACCTACCTTACTTTGCCTGTCTCACCCCTCTTAATCCTCTAAAACATAGCTAATATGTTCTTTTCTTTTTTTATCTACCCCTTTTCCTAGAGAGAAGTAACTTTTCCTTCTTTGTGCCACCTGTTTTCCTTACACATGAATTTTTTTGTTACCAAACTACACTGCAATTATTTGTTTGCATGGCTGTCTCCCTTCTAGATTAATAAAGCTTTTTGAGGGTAAGTACTTGCTTTTCTAGTCTCTGTATCTCTAGGGCCCAGCAAATATTTGGCATCCAAAGTTCAATGAATACAGAATTGAATTCAACTTATGTTAGAAATGACATTCTGGAAGTAAAGTTTTTTTGTTTTTAATTTGAGTTGCAGGTACAGAGTTTTGCCTGTGAAATGTGAAATAAGAAGGCAGCTAGATGTTCCTTTCTCTCTGAAGCATGGCAGTATGAAATTATGGAGATATATACAGCAGGCAAATAAAAGAATAACTTCTAGAATTCTCTATGTTGAATTGAGCTTTGGGGTTCTGATAGAAGCAGCAGAAGTTGATCAAAAATGTATCATGTTTGTTTTTACTTCTACCGTGTTTCTCTTTGTTGGCCTTTAGTTTCAGGGTTCCTCAGTCCTGCAAAGGAACTGGGTTAGTGAACACTGCCCTCATTTTGCTGAGATGCAAAGGGCCAGTGGGGATCTTCCTCAGAGAGTCAGGGACTCTCATTCTCAGCAAAGTGTGTGAGGCAGAAAAGAATATGTTTGTATATGTACGGCCCAACAGTGGGAGGACACACAAGACAATGTTAGGCGCAGCTGCATCCAGTGAGGGGAGTTAGGGACTGGGAATCAAAAGGTACAACTGCCCATTCAAAAAAATAAATACAATTAAAGATGCCATATGGTTTAGAAGATACTAAGATAACATGAAAACTAAGTCCTGCTCTGTGAAATGTTAGTAATTTTTAAAATCAAAACAGTAAAAACATTTTGTGCATTAAAGTAGAAACAATTTGCAAGAGGGAATTAAGATGAAATAAAAGTAAAAAAAAAGAAAAATGTATTACAAATTGCTTTATCATGCTCTACTGCAAGTCGAGAATTTAGTTTCAATTATGAATTTTGCCATTTGTGAAAAGGAGTTGGGAAATTTCTTGCAGTTTTATGCATTCTTACAAATTTTTTTTTCCTTAAACTGAGATAATAACCTAAGAAAAGATTTTTTTTTTTACAAACTTTTTTGAAGGGTAAAACTCTGTTGAAAATTTTTTTCTGAAATATCTGATCAGTTTCTATTTTACATTTTGAAATGGAGATCACTGCTGTTGGGTGTATCTACTTTTCAAGTCAACTGGTATGGAATTTTCATTAGGCTGCAATTAACTGATTTTTTTTTTTTTTTTTTTGAGACTGGGTCACCTAGGCTCGAGTGCAGGCACAATAATAGCTCCCTGCAGCCCTGAACTCCTGGGCTTAAGCAACACTCCTGCCTCAGCCTCCTGAGTAGCTGGGACGACAGATGCCCACCACCATGCCCAGCAAATTTTTATTAAAACTTTTTTTTTCTGTAGAGACGGGGGTCTTGCTATGTTGTCCAGGCTGGTCTCCCTCTCCTGGCCTCAAGCAATCCTCCCACCTCCACAGCCCAGCCATATGAACTGATATATTCTGATGAAAAGACTTAAAAGGATCAGTAACAATTTATAGTGGACTTAATATCTCTACAAGCTCATGGAGAGTCTAGCTGTTTAGTGAAGTCCACCCATCGCTGCTTCTGAAAAGAGCCCACCCTGTTTGTGATAAAGTAGTTAGCTCTGTGTGTGATCCTCTAACACGTATGAAGAGAAAAATAATTTCTATGAAAATTCTACTTGATCTAACTTGTATTTTTAGAAGGGTTGTTTATTGTTGTTCCCACTATATCTAGGGTGTGCCCTAACCACTTTGTGATGCATTCAAGTCTTGCAAGGGTGAACCCTTGACAAAATGAGGGCAAGCAGCAAATTCCCTTAGCCCAAAATTTGCATTGCTTGAAGGCATCACTGGGTTGAGGAACATAGCTAATTTTCAAATGTCTTTTGTGATGTTGAGTTAGCCACTAAGTCCTATAGCAAGGCTGTCTAATAGAAGTGTTACATGAGCTATATATATAACTTTAAATTTTCCAGTAATCACATTGTAAAAATTGAGAAATAAACCCAATATGTCTAAAATACTATCATTTCAACATGTAATGGATATTTTTAAAGTATTAATAGGCCGGGTGCAGTAACTCACACCTGTAATCCTAGCACTTTGGGAAGCCGAGGTTGGAGGATCACTTGAGGACAAGAGTTGGAGACCAGTGGTGAGCAACAAATTAGCTGGGCATGGTGGCAAATGCCTGTAGTCCCAGCTACTGGGGAAGTTGAGGCAGGAAGACCTTTGAGCCCAGGAGTTTGAAGTTGCAGTAAGCTATGATGATGCCACTGCACTCTAGCCCGGGCAAAAGAACAAGATCCAAAAATTAAAATTAAAAAAAGGTATTAATAGAGATATTTTACTTTTCCCCCCTACACTAAGTCTTTTAAATCTGTTATATATTTTACACTTACAGCACATTTCAATTTGGAGGCTATATTTTGAAAAATTAGATTCATATACCCAAGTTGTTCCAAATATACTTAGTTTTAAAAATGAATTCGATTCTGTTGTTGGAAATTTATAATTAAATTAATTAGAATTAAAAATTCAATTTCTCAGTTTCACTAGTCATATTTCAAGTGCTCAGTAGCCACAGGAGACTAGTAGCTACTGTATTGGCTGGAGCAGTTCCAGAGAATAGTGACCACCTCAGATCTTCAGTAATCACTTGAGTCTTTGTGCCCAGGCTGGTGCCACTCAACACAGGAAATACAAAGGAATTGGAGTCACAGTCCATCTCTGCGTTAAAAAGACAATAGGAATATGTGGCTGTAAGATCATAAATATAATAAGCAGTCAGAAAAGACAGGTGTGGTAGCTCACACCTGTAATTCCAGCACTTTGGGAGGCTGAGGCAGGAGGATCACTTGAGGCCAGGAGTTCAAGACCAGCCTAAGTAACATGGTGAGACCCCATCTCTATAAAAAATTAAAAAATTAGTCAGTCATGGTGGCATGCACCTCTAGTCCCAGCTACTTTGGGAGGCTGATGCAGGATTGTTTAAGCCCAGGCATTTGAGGTTGCAATGAGCTATGATGACACCATTGCACTCTATCGTGGGTGACAGAGCAAGATCTCTCTCTCTTGTTCCCTCCCCCCGCCCTTTTCCCTCCTCTACTCTGAAGGAATGGACCGTGTCTCACAAAAAAAAAAAAAAAAAAAAAGACAGATGGTATATGTGAGTGTGGGTTCTAAAAGACATCCATAAGGTCAGTTTGGCCCCTGAAAGCCCAGTAGTGTTTACATAGGAGTTGGGGAAGGATCCCAGGAAGTGTAAATGGCAGAAGCCCAGTGGCAGGAAGGTGCAGGGTTTGGGTAGAAAACCAAAGTAAAAGAGACCAATAACAAGTAGCGGTTAAGAAGTTATGCTCTAAAGTCTTGCTCCTTAGGTGTGATTCTTGGCTCTACTAGTGCCTAATTGCTTGACCTTGGACAAGTTATTTAACTGCCCTTATCCTGTTTATTTGGTTATAAAATTGGGATAATATTTCATATGGATGCTGTATTACATATACTAATACATGTAAAGCATCCAGGATTGGCTGGGCATGGTGGCACATGCCTGTAATCCTAGCACTTTGGAAGGCCGAGGCAGGAGGATTGCTTAAGGCCAGGAGTTCAAGACCAGCCTGGGCAATAGCGAGACCCCATCTTTACAAAAATTAAGAAAAATTAGCCATGTGTGGCACACATGCCTGTAGTCTCCACTACTCAGGAGACCGAGGCAGGAGAATTGTGTAAGTCTGGGAGTTTGAGGTTGCTGTGAGCTATGATGCTATGATGATGCCACTGTGCTCTAGCCCAGGCAAAAGAGAGAGACTCTGTCTTAAAAACAAAACAAAACAAAACAAAACAAAAACGACCCCCCCCCAAAACAAAAAGGAAACAGAATAGTGCTTATGACTTAAGTACTCAAGAAATTTGAGCTGCTTTTATTATCTGAGTGTGACCATTTGCTCTTTGGAGGTTACATAAAACAAACCAGAGCTATTCTATTTAGAGCTTATATCTTAAATCATTGAACCTAAGTTTATACAGACCAATTTAAATTCTAAATGTGCAACTATTTCTCAATGTTTCTGAGCCTTAGTTTCCCCATTTGGAATTTTTGGAATTATTTGATCTGCTTCAAAATGTTGTAATTGAAATCAGCCCATTCAGGAAGCAGCCTCCTTCCACTTATTATTAACTGTAGCCTTAGGAAAGTTACTTGCCTCTCTGAGCTTCAATTTCCTAATCCATGAGATAGTTACCACCCTCTTTGGATCAAATATACATGTGAAATGCTGAGCACAGTTACTTTCACAAAAGAATAATTATTAATTTTTATAAAGGCCTTAAGTCTTGGTGGCTTAGGCCGCCAGCAGCTCAGCAAACCTTCTAATTAACTAAGTTTCCATGGTTTGAACTTTAGAGGCCTTTGTATTTCTAAGCATTACAGTAACTTCTGCAGGTAGGGACCAGAAAAAAATCATTTTTCACTTCCTTATACCTGTGGTTATAGAAGGTAGATAAACAAGAGCCTCAAAAAATGACAAACCAGGCAACCAACTTAAGAGAAGGTGGAGTGTTGTTTATAGAAGCTAATACCTTAGCAATGCCTCCATGATCTTTCTCTTTTAGAAAGAAATTAACTGTAGTGAGTTTAAGTGAATAATAAGAAACAATGTAGATATGGAAAAGATAGCTTATGTTTCATCTTATTTCAACAAGTACTAAAAGTATACAGTTTGATTATTTTTATTTTGCAAGATTAGATTTATATTTGCATTTTATTTTTTTTCCAATATTCCTTCTTCCCACAATGCTTTATGATGAAAAGGATCTACTGATTGTCATATTTAGAATAGCGTATCTTCATTTGATGATTCTCAGCCACTTATTCATGATCATCCTTTAGCTATGGATCAGAGTTCATCTTTTAAGATACTTGAGAGATCTTAACATTTTTCAACTGACTTAATTTACTGTAACTGTTTTTTTTTTTTCTTTTTTTCTTTTTCGAGACAGAGTC